>OY731404.1:36440656-36849784 GCA_963425845.1 Sphenostylis stenocarpa
ATTGTGTTCAATTATGTTGCAGGAAAGAAGACAAAAAGCAAAAGACATTCAAAGGAAGAATGTCGCCCCCACCTTCCGTCTCGTGGGGGTACGACTTATTGACTAAGAAGATGATGGAGGAGAAGAGTAGACTTCGACAGTCGGAGTTAGCCTCTTCTGGTTTAAGCGAAGAGCAGATTCCTCCACCATCTCCTCCAAAACGTCACCAGAAGTGGAAAAGGGCGCGTACAAAGCCTTCCGGTGACATGACGTCGCTGGAAGCCCGAGAAATTCTTGCTCGGATTGTAAGTAAAAGAAGTTAATTTACTTTGAATTAGTTATATGTAACATGTTCATTAATAAAATTAACTTTTATAATGTAGGATGCCTTGGAGGAGCGAGTGTACACAGGGAACTTTCATCCCTTCCGGTCGTCGGGATATCTTGACCACTTGCTATTGGACGACCGGAACATCCAGGTCGTGTTTGAGCTGTTGGCCAAGGTGTGGGTGTCCGACGGTATTTTGGACCACCATCACGGGATATCCGCACCTCCACATCCCCGAGCCAAGAAGATATTGCTGCCTTGGAGATGGCTCTCACGGAGAAATTGACACCGGCCATCGGGGCAAAATTGGAGGAAGAGTTGACTCCTGCCATCGGCGCACGACTTGAGGAGACCATCACTTGCACGTGTGCGGGAGCGATTCTGCGTATGACCTCCATGGGTACTTCATTTGCTTGATGCTCATCCTCCATCAGGTGCATTTTCAACCACAAATTGGTACTTGACTTGTGTTTCTAAAATCTTAGTCCTTATTGGAATTTACTCGTATTTGTAGGTCCAAGAGTTAGCACAAAGGGCAGTTGTGCTTGAAGCCACTATCGAGGTCACACCGAGGTAGCATCTATTCATCCTGAATCCACAAAGGATGATCGATATGGCTTGTGGGTTGAGGTAGATGAAGGTCTAAGGCTAGTGGCCCATGGATCAATTCATGAAGGGGCTTCAACCATCCACAATGTGCCTTTGGATCCTAACTTGGTCAAAGTAGTGGTTGAAAAGGTGGTTGACGCTGCGGCTAGTGTCCCTATCCCCACCGAAGAGGTGCGGACAGTGGGTCAAGCCCTTCAGACCTTCATTACTTGGCCCAGACATTTAGTTAGGTCAATAATGGCAAAGGTATGTATATGTATGGTTATAATACATCTAACACATAAATAAATTGATTTATTGTTTATGATTATATTTTATAAAATATGTAGGATGTTCAGCGACCAAAAGACTTGGGTAAAGCTATTGCCACTCCTTCGCATCTAAGGAGAAGACACCGGTTGTGGAGACTTCTCCAAATCCAATTTTTGATCTCTTGTCTCTTTCCCCACAATTGTATCTGCAGTCATTCCAAGTTCCATGGGATTGTACATTATTTGGGATGGCTTCTAGCAATATCCCCCTATACATTTCCCACACTCGATGCCCTAGAGATTGGGATGGACAATCAATGTCTAAATATAGTCGTTTTACAATTTTGGACATTGTAAGTTCATATCTTTCATGACTCTTTTCATTTTAGTAAATATATAAGCTATAAGTTCACTTAAATTGGCATATTTTAGGATGATGCAAGAAATGATAGTGGAGCAGGGCATTGGTCATGTGTATGGATTCTTCGAGCCTCAATCCATACAAAAGTTCAGGAATAAGCGTGATCAAATTCTCGATTACATGCAGAATTGGATGATTGTTTCTAAAAGAGATATTTACCTTGGAGCATACCATCATTCGTAAGTTATCCCAGCCTCTTCCGGTTTTACACAAGTTTTTTTAATAGATTCTAATCATGTGTATATACGAAACCACTGGCAGCTATTAGTTATTTGTCCAAAGCAGAATCTTGTGTGTTGGTTCCGCTCATTGGGAAGAAAACCTAGGACATGGAGCTAAAAAATATTGTAAACGAGTAAGTATTTATTATATTATGTCTAAACATCTTGATTATTCTATTTCTAAGCCCCTTCTTTTCAATATATAGTGCTTTAAAGGTTTGTAGTACATTAGATGGAAAACACACAAGTAAAAGCACGACTCCAAATTGGAATTTTATCAAAGTAAGTAGCCTTTATATATATTATACTATCTATTAATTTACGTTCAAATTTAATAGTTATTTTTAACATATTTACTCATTTTTAGTGTAACAAACAAAATGGAGGCTACGAGTGCAACTACTATGTAATGTATTGGATGTGGCTCATCATTTTTGGTAGCATTCGGGATAGTTGGGACGAGGTAAGTTGACATTTGCTATTATATTCAATTCTTTTATTTTTATTGCTTAGGGTTTACCATTCTATTATTGTGAACTTCTTACAGGCATTTAAAGATATAGAACCTTTGTCTATGGATACTATAGACATGGTTAGAAACAAATGGGCGAAAAAGTTTGTACAAGTAGTTAGGAATAATAGGATTGATTGATAATTTTTGTGTATTATGTACATAATGTGGTCGGACTGAGATTTTTGTGTATTGTGTAAATATATAGTGATTAGGTGAAAAGACCTGGTTGAGATTTTTGTATATTGTGTATATATTGTGTAAATCCGGTCTGGATCGAGATTTATAGCGAGTCGTGTATGGTAGCACAAAAACGAACAAAATTTTTTTTAAAAAAAGGGATATTCTACGTCGGTTATTGCATTAACCGACGTTGTAACGTCAGTCGCTTGAGCGAAACGTCGGTCGCTTGAGCGAAACAACACCCGAGAGTCCCCTTTGTTTGAAGGTTTCGTCGCTCAAGCGAGTACACGGTCGCTTGAGCGAGAAAGGACTTTCAACGTCGGTTAGTTCAATGTCCGACGTAGAAATGAGTAAATTCTACGTCGGTTATTGAACTAACCGACGTTGAAAGTCCTTCTCGCTCAAGCGACCGGTACTCGCTTGAGCGAAACAGCACTCGAGAGTCCCCTTTGTTTGAAGGCTTCGTCGCTCAAGCGAGTACACCCGTCGCTTGAGCGAGAAAGGACTTTCAACGTCGGTTAGTTCAATAACCGACGTAGAATTTACTCATTTCTACGTCGGACATTTGCTTAACCGACGTAGATGTCTAACACTTTCAACCTCGGTATTCGAACCGACGTAGAATCCTTTGACATTCAACGACGCTCGATTCAACGACGTCATTGGAACCGACGTTGAAAGCCTTCTACACCCGACGTTGAATGCTCATTCTCGAAGTAGTGACGTTATTCTAGAATTAACTTATAATCTTTTAAATAAAATATTATAAATTGTTGTATTTATTTTTAATATAAATTTCATTATTTTTTAAATGTCGATAAATGTTTTTTTTATTAAGATATTAATTTAAATAATATATTATCAATTTAATATTAAATCTATAAAGTCATTCATATACAAGTATTTTAGCATTCAATTCCTCTAATTGTCTCGGTGGATATTTTGAGATTTTCCAAATTAAGATTCCCATAAGCTTGATGAAGTTGATTTCAAACAAAATTATTCTTAATCAAATAGTTATTATAAATAGAACATTATTAAACTAAATGATGAATATAATATGATTGTCTTTATTAAATAAAGATTACCAAAATTTATTTATTAATTTTTAAATATAAATTATACAATGTTCACATTGAATTGTCTCCATTTAAAAATTATCAATAATTAATCTATCAATACAAAAATTTATACACAATAATTTTTACAACATGAAGTAACAAGAGTCACAAGAAAGAAACTAAAAATTTGAGAGCAACTTGGGTAAAAGTTCTCTTTAGGTTTTGTGCAAATCTAAATCTGTATGTCAATGGTGGTAAATAAATGATAATTTACTAACAAATTTAAATTATATAACAAATCACTGAGCAATTAAGCATTTTTCTTATATTTTATAATAATAAATTTTTAATTTCAATGAATAATTCTATTAGTATAATAGGCTTTGCATAAGGCTAAGTTGAACAAATAAAAAAAACAGTAAATCAATGAAATTAAAAATTGATCAATTTTTTAATCTATCTGTTCAATATTTTGGTTTGATTCAAATTGCAAGTTAAAAATTAATAACTTAACCAACTCCTCTTATTTAAATAATCTTTATTTTGCAAACTAAGAAGCATATTTAATTTTTAATTATAAAATTACATAATTTATTTATGAATACAAGTGAAAATTTAAATTATATATACGTATAACAATAACTATAAAAGATATATTAAAATCTAATGAATAATAAAACATTAGTATTATTTATTTTAAATTTTATATTAAACCTTAATTTTTCTTCTTTATTATTGTTTTATTGGTTTATAATTTGGCTACATGAGATTAATTGCATATAGTCTGTTTTCCTTATTCTTTTTATATGCATTTAAAATATTTTTTTTCTCTCAGTGCATGTTATCACGATTTTTTTTTAAGTATAAAAAACTAAATTTAAAAAAATGCAATTTTCTCGCAAAAGAAAAGACAACATGTTTGAGATTTTTTGGTTTGATTTTTTTTTTCTTAAGAAATATAAATTTATACATATATTTTTTTAAGAAGAATAAATATGTGGTGCGTGCACAAGAATGAGCTTCAATTTTTTCTGCTGAACAATAATAATTAGTATATATATATATATATATATATATATATATATATATATATATATGAATAAATTTAGTAAATAGAGAAAAAAATTAAATGAATTATATAAAAAATTAAAAATATCATATATAAATTAAGTTACAAAATATAATTTTAATTTTTTTTAAATTTTTGCACAAATCAATATTATAAAAAAATATTTTCCTTTTTCGAACGAATATTGATTACTTTTTAGACCATAACATATTCATTTGAGGAATTAAATTAATTATGTTAATATATATTAATAATAATAAATTTTTTGTTTAGAATGATTGAACTTTTAAATATATTTAGATATAAAAACTTGGTAAGTTTAGAAAATTTATGTTAAATTTTTTTTTTATGTGTGAAAGAGTTGTTCAATCTCATTGAATTAATGATTAATCTCATTATATTTGTCACTCATTTCACAAGTTCTAGTTAATAATAAATCATTGAACACTATTTAAGAAGATATTAGATAATATGAAAACAAACTTTTTATTGTTACAATATTTAATTTTATTTATAAAAATTATTTTATTTATATTTAAAATTATAATTTATAACTGTTTATTTAAGTTTTAATTGTTAACACTATATATATGAATAAGGACTAAAATTGTAGGTGATGAAATGATTTACTTTTAATTAATGTGCAACATAGTTTAGATAAACATTGTGTAATAAAAAATACAGATCCATTTTGTAAACATAGGCGAGTGGTGACAAAATAACATAAACAAAAAAAATCCCTAAAGATTAGGTCTTGGTAATCATCAAGGTATTATTCTAAAATATAAATTGCAACTCAATGTCTTGACTTCCTCCCTTAAACTAAATGTTTCGAAGCAATTAGTTTAATCAGTCATAACACATACTCCCAACAGCTTTCGAAGCTTCTAAAAAACATTAACCTTCAATGACTTGGTCATAATATCTGCAACTTGCTCTTGACTTTTGCAATGAACTAATTTAATTGTACCCTCCTTAGTAAGATTTCTTAGAAAGTAATATGCTTATTTCGATCATGCATGACAAGATTTTTATACAACTTGACGGTTAAGTTGTTATCACGCATGATAATTATGCAGCCTTCATAGGAATGTCTCAACTCCTTTAGAATTCTCTTAATTCATACTTATTGACAAGCACAAACAAACAATTGTTACAAATTATGCTTTTATGGTTGATAAAGTTACAATTGACTGTTTCTTTGAGCACCATGAGACAACACTTAAATTAATTAAAAACACATAACTAAATATACTTTCTCTATCTTCTAGATCTCTTGCATAGTCATTATCAGTTAATCCCAACAACTCACCATCTCCTGTTGTCCTATAATAAATTATACAATTCACAATACCTTTTAGGTATCGTAATGCTCTTTTAGTTCTTGGAGATGAATGTCCATTGGTTGTGCCATATATCTACTTATAAGACAAATGATAAACATCATGTCAAGTCTTGTGGTGGTGGGATACATCCCGAACCAACTGCTTAAAATAAGTTTCATCACAGTTTCGTTTTTGCTCAATTTGCAACTAGGAACTATTGGGCTGCATACTGCATTACTATCTAGCATCCCAAACCTCTTTAATACTTCTAGTGCATATTTTCATTGACATATATAAATGCCATCTGGCCTTTGCAGCACTTAAATTCCAAGAAAAAATCTCACTTTCCCCAAATCACAAGTATCAAATTCTCTTAACATGGAGTTTTTGAATTCAGATATCATGACTTCATCATTACCAATTAAAATTAAATCATCAACATAGACACTTACAATGATAATTTTTCCGTCTTAGTTTTTCTTGACGAATAGAGTTTAATCGCTATCATATTGCTGAAATCCTTCACCAATAAAATGAGCTTCAATTCGACTAAACCAGCTTGTGAACTTGTTTTAACCCATACAAGACTTTGTGCAGCTTGTAAACCAAATGTTCACTGACCTTCTTTTCATATCCTCTTAGTTGCTTTACATATACATCTTCATTTAGTTCACATGTAAGAAAATCAATTTAACGTCTAGTTGAAAAATCTGCCAACTTTTATGAGTAGCTACAACAATAATCATTCTCACTGTATCCATCCTTACAACTGGTGCATAAACCTCCATGCTTTTGAGAATACCTTTTTGCTACCAAGCTGGCTGTATACTTGTCAATTTGTCCATGCTCATTATATTTGATTTTGTAGACCCATTTCACTCCAATTTTTTTAACTCCAGTGGGTAGTTCAGTGAGTGTCCATGTATGATTTTTGGTGATGAATTTGATTCGTCATCCATAGCCAATCTCCAATTGGGACTCTTTATAGAGTCTTCAAAATACAAGGGATTACTTAACACCATTAAGGTCATGTGAATCTCATCCTTCAATAAGCCTTCACCATTAACATAATCACTCATCCATGTAGGAGGTTGCCTGTCTCTTTGCTTCTGTCAATTTAGAGATTGCTGAGACTCTCGATCTTCACTTTCATTAGATCTACCATTTTCCTCTACCCTTTCATCATAATTCTCAAGCTCACTGTTATTCCATTCTTGTGTCTCAGTCTAATCCTATTGCTTGTCTTCTTTAAAAATCACATCTTTGCTAATAATAACTCTTTTAACAATTGGATCAAACAACCTATATCCCTTTGATTCTTTACTAACCCCCAACAATACACAAGTGATGCTTTTATTGTCGAGTTTAGTTCTCCGTACATCAGGAACATGTTCATGTGCTATGCATCCAAAAACTCTGAAATAACTAACCAAAGGTTTTGCACCACTCCATGCTCCTCACGTGTTATATCTTTCACAGCCAATGTAGGGCACTTGTTTAAGAGATAAATAGTCCAATTTACTGCCTCTGGCCATAAAGGCTTAGGAATGCTTTTACCAGATAACATGGACTAGACCATATTCATCATTGTTCTATTCATCCTTTCAGCAACACCTTTTTGTTGTAGCTTGAAGGTAGCGATTAATTGCCTCTTTATTCCATTCTCTTGGCAAAATTCATTGAATTCATTTGAATTGAATTCTCCCCTTTGTGTGTTCTTAAACATTTTTAATAGACATTTCAGTCTCCTTTTCAACCATAGTCTTGAAGCATTTGAAAGAGTGCAAATGTCTTTGATTTTTTTGCCAAAAAATACACCCATGCAATAAGGAGAACATCCTATTGGCACTCATATCAGTTTGAATGATCAGACCCTTCTATGGATGAAAAATCTTGCACTTTCCTCCCTTGATAAGAATGACCATACCTTTCTCTTGTAACTGTTCCATACTCAAAAGATTATTTCTCAACTCTGGGATATAATACACCTTAGTGATTATTAGTTTTGCTCCACCTAACAACTACTTTATGCTTCCTTTTCCCATCATGTTCATCTCTATATTGTTGCCCAATTTTACGGAATAACGAAAAGCTTCATCAATCTCGTGAAATAGAGTTGAATTCACCACACATGTCCTGAATCAAGGAACCATGCATCTTTCCTTTTAAACTCAAATGACTGTTCATAAGCCATTAAGAGCAGTTTTTCTTCCTCGACGTTCTCAATATAATTGACTTCTTTCTTTCAAGGACATTCATAGTGAAAATGTACTAATAACATTCAACAGTTGCTTTGCAACCTTGACCTCTTCCTCTTCCTTGGTGACCACCTCAACCTCCTTCACTAGTCACTTGCAACACCTATTCCTCATTATTTCGTCTGTGAAACTTTTTTTCGTGTACTATTTATTAATGAACTTTGTAACTCATCAATAGAAAAATCATTGATGTTTTTGAGCTCCTCAATAGAACACACAATATAATCAATTTCTCTGTTAGGGAAAGAAGAATTTTTTCCACCACCTTTACATCAGGCATGTCCTCTTAATAAGTCTGTATTTTGTTCAGTGACAGATCTTGACCATTGATTTAAGGGGGGATGAATAATAATATATTATTAATAAATAATAAATAAATATAAAAGGTTGAAAGAAGATGAAAGGGTGAGAGGATATAAACTTGTAAATATACAAATAAATATATGAGAGTTACAAAATTTTGAGGGGGCCAAGACCCCCTCGACTTATAAAGATTCGCCACCGATTTTGTTGGCCACTGTTATAACTCTAGAAAAATACTCCATCACTGTTTCACCAGATTTCATCTCTAGGATTTCAAAATTTTTGTAGAGAGCTTGAAGATGAGACCTTTTAACCCTTACATTTCCAACATGTTTTTTCTTCATATCATCCCATATATCTTTGGAAGTGTCTTTTATTAGAATGATGTCGAGAACTATGTGATCAATTGCTTGAAAGAGGTAATTTTTCACCTTAAGATCCTTGAGCTTCATCTCATCAGTCTTCTTCCACTGGACATTGGTCTGTGTTGTACTGTCTGCTACTGCAACGTAACTTGAATTAATTAATTTCCAATACTCCTTAGATAGTAGAAAATTCTTCATTAGTACGTTTTAATGATCATAATGACCATCAAAGTGAGGAATAATTGACTATACAAAGCTTCCTTTTGAAGTCATGTTATTCTGCTGCAAACAAAACTCAAAGATTGCTAATTTGATGTGTCAGACGTAGTG
The DNA here is from genome assembly GCA_963425845.1 of Sphenostylis stenocarpa. Classification (NCBI taxonomy): domain Eukaryota; kingdom Viridiplantae; phylum Streptophyta; class Magnoliopsida; order Fabales; family Fabaceae; genus Sphenostylis; species Sphenostylis stenocarpa. The sequence goes on from OY731404.1 coordinate 36,449,871, forward strand.
GGGGCTCTGATACCATATTGTTAATACTTGATATATGAATAACGACTAAAATTACACGTGATAAAATGACTTGCTTTTTATTGATGTGTAACATAATTTAAATAAGCATTGTGAAACAAGAAATGCAAACTCACTTGATATAAACATAGACTAGTGATAACAAAATAATACAAACAAAGAAAATCCATAAAGACTAGGTATTGATAACCTATCAAGATGTCATTTTAAAGGAGAAATTGCAACCCAACATCTTCGTTAATAAATATTATTATATAAAATAAGAAAAATAAAATATCATATCATTTTATTTAAGAAATAGCAAGTTCATCAAACTTAATTCTTACATTATCTTTCTACATCCTCACATTATGGTTTATGAGCTAGGATAAAATGGTTTTTAATTATGGGAGTACAACAAGAAAAAACGAGGTGCAGGAAGGAAGAAAGTACGTTGAAATTAATTCGTAAACCAAAAGGTCCAAAGTAAAGTCTGGACAGAAGGAGAATGGGCCATGACACCTAGTATCTTAGAAATAAGTCACGTGCACGAAAAAACATGCATATCTCATCTTTTTCAATTTCTACAGTGTGCATTGAGCGCACGTTAGCCCAGTTCACCCCACGCCAGAAGCCCATACTCCGTGTCTTGCTTCCACCTAACCAACTCATATCTCTGAAAAAAACTCTACTTGCCCTCCCCAAAATCCCCTCGTAACTCACTCTATCCCTCTCAATTAGGGTTTGCGTTTTCACTCTCTCTCCCTGCCTCTTTGCTTCTTCTCGATCCCTTGCGTTTCAATGCCTGCCAAATCCGTCAGTAAACACCAAACAGTGTTCAACCGTTCAATTATCGACCGAATTCGGCGCTCGATTTAGTTCATATCACTTCTTCTCCTCATTTGACTGTAGGTTCCTCCTATGGCGCCCAGCCGCAGAAAGGGCGTCAGTAAGGCAGCGGCGGCCGCCGCCTGTCGCCAGTGGAAAGTGGGCGATCTTGTGCTTGCCAAAGTCAAGGGCTTCCCTGCATGGCCTGCCACGGTTGGTTCCTCTTTCTCTTAAATGTAAAAAGTTTGTGTTTTTCTCTTAACTAAGCTGTTTTAAATGTGTTTGAGGTTTTATCGGATTTGCATGTTGAGTAGAGTCAGGATTCTTAGTTTCGTGTGACAATTTTCTAGAAGGATTGTGGATCCATGCTTGAGTTCCATGGCTTTTTATGTTTTCGTGGGTTATGGTTCTAGAAGGGTTATGGTTATGTTGTGCATAACTGGAATGAGTTCAGCGTATTTTTAAAATTTAATCTTAAATTCTGAAGTCTATATTTCTTCTTTCGGAGAAGGCGACTTTTGATTTCCTTGGTAGCAAGGGGGAGAAGATGGAAACTGATTATAGGCTGAAACCATCTGGGGCTTTGACTCTCCTGTTTCTCCTCCTCGCAGGAAAAATAACTGTTGAATAAGTAATGCAACACTTGGTATGCTTCTATATGAAATGATTTTTGAGTCATTATCATTTTATTTTTACTTGTTTTAATCAGGCATCTTTATATGGAGTCCAAATGTAGTCACCTTGCCTGACAAGGTCCCCTCTTTAGTTGTTGAATTGAGAGAGCCTGACTGAAGAAGAGAAATTGTTAAAACGGAGAAGTGAGGGATTTAAAGTGAGACATGTAAAACAATAGTGTGAGGGAGGTGAGTGTGTGAGATTAGGAAATGTTACCCACCTGTCAGGTTTAGTGTAAGTTTTATCCTTGATTAAAATTAAGAAAAAAAATTACTTCTGTAACATTTTTTTTTCCACTCTAATGGAACATATTTTACTCATCAAAATTTATTCCCTCTGATCAATCTCACCTTAGATAATGATGAAGAAAAAGGGGTTTTAGAGGATAAAAATGTATTTATTTTTGTTTGTTGTCCTTCTTTTTTTGTAGTAGCTAACTAATCTAGTTCTTTGCGGGTGGCAGGTAAGTGAGCCTGAGAAGTGGGGTTACTCCACTGATTGGAAGAAAGTGCTTGTTTACTTCTTTGGAACTCAGCAAATGTAAGTATTCAAAGTAATGTATCATTTGATTGTTTGAATGCTGATAATATGCCTGTTGTGGCTATTGATTTGTATAGCATAGTAAGTTTTGGAATCAAATATACTTGTCCAAATTTCATAACCAAGGCATGAATCAATTGGTAATGTGGATAGGACAAAATAATATTGTTTGTTTGGTGCCTACGCAATATTTTGATGGATAGAAATATAAATTGTATCAAATGAAAAAGTTATTCTAATGAAAAGTGGTGGTTGTGACTGAGATCCAATCATTGTGGTGGTAATAGTAGTGGAGTGGGGCAATGTTTACAGTGGTTTGGTGGTAGAGGTGGAATAAAGAAGCTGCGGAAGTGTGAGGGCAGGGGGTAACTTATCTCTCTCCTATCGTATTTGTTCTTTACCCAGCTCCTTTGAGCCAATGAATAGTATGTGATAATCAAACAGGATATCTGTTGGAAAAGTTAGATTTATCTATTGTCAGCACAGTCTTCTACTGGCTACAGAGAAATATTTTTTATTGTAAATGCCCATGTAAGAGCAGGTCTCGTGTCTGAACTTGTCCCCTCTTCCTAAATTGTACTCCTTCTTGATATACATACATACATATAGAGTGTGTGCGTGTGTTTACCTTTTTAGATTTTGAGTGCAGTTCAACCGAAGCATTTGATCTAAATCATTCCTTTTTTTTTAACAGTATTCTATCGGCTAACCACATAGTTGATTAAAGTATATTGTAGCTTATCCCATCATATCATCTTTATTGTACCACTAATTGAGTCCTTTGTTTGTAGTACATGTAAGATATCCACAATATCATGATGACTTATGAATACAATGTTAAATAGTAACTAATAAGGTTTGATTGTGGTCGTCTTGTTGATATTTCAATGAGTGATACTTTCTAGACAATTGTTAGTTAATAATTTCCCTTCATTGCCAACATTGTTCCCCACCGAACTTGGCAAGTGTTATATATATATATATATTATTTTTTTTATATATGTATTATTAATTTCCCTTCATGTATCTGCTATTGGATTATTTGATAGTACATTGTTTATTTCAATATTGTTTTACGGAAGTACAAGAAGATGATTTGCAGTCATCAAAGACCACTTAAGAGGACAGTGTTGTTGTGATGTTTACTTTCAGCTTGCTTGATGTTATATGGCATACCTATAATTTGGGTGAAACCCTACATTAGATGATTACTAACTGTGATAAACATTTTCTGTAATTTGAGATACTTGATTAAAATGTAATGAGAAATCAATATATGTTTTACCACTGATGTATTTGTATTTATATATAGGAGAGTACAAAACAAAAGGTTTGGCTCAGGCCTTCCACCCTAACCATAAAATAAATCCTTATTTTAACACTCCCCCCTTAAGTTGGACCATATAGATTGTATACACCAAGCTTGGAACAACTTGAGATAAATAAAAGAGAGAAAATGTTTTTAGAGAGATTGAATGTTTCTCTTTTAGGTTCTGTTTTTTATACATGCAAAAAGTAGAGATACAATAAATGGAGGTAATAATATGAAGAGCTTCCTGATTGTCACAATACAACTCCATCTACTCATTTACATCAGATGATTACTAACTGTGATAAATATTTTATGTAATTTGAGATACTTGATTAAAATGTAATGAGAAATCAATATATGTTTTACCACTAATGTATTTGTATTTATATATAGGAGAGCACAAAACAAAAGGTTAGGCTCAGGCCTTCCACCCTAACCATAAAATAAAATCGTTATTTTAACACTCCCCCTTGAAGTTAGACCATATAGATTGTATACACCAAGCTTGGAACAACTTGAGAGAAATAAAAGAGAAAATGTTTTTAGAGAGATTGAATGTTTCTCTTTTAGGTTCTGTTATTTATACATGCAAAAAGTAGAGATACAGTCAATGGAGGTAATAATATGAAGAGCTTCCTTATTGTAACAATACAACTCCATCTACTCATTTTCACACATTGTCAACTCTTGAAGTTGTTTAATCCACAAAGTTCATAAGTACCTAGAGGCAGCAACATTTTGTTTTTACTCTTCCAAGAAATAATATTCCTTCCAATGAATGGGCCAGCCAACCCAGTATGCATTACAACACCCTAATATTTGAGTATTTCCCTTGTCCTCATACAACAATCTTGGAGCCCTTTTCACATATATGAGAATGTAACTCAAAACAGTCCAATGATCAAGTTAAGGATTCTTCACCAATTGATTAACAATTCCAACTGCATAAGAAAGATTGGGTCTAGTTATAGTGAGATAAATGAGTTTTCCCACAGCCTCCTATATCTCTCTCTTGAGAAAATTTATTAATTTTTTTGTATGTATCCATAGCATTATCAATGGGCCTGCAATTTGCCAAACCTGTCTCATCCAAAATATCAAGCTCATATTTTCATCGTGAAATGATAACACCTTTTGATTGAGCCACTTCAATTAAATTATTTTAGGTAGCCAAGGACTTTAGTCTGAAAGTGGCTGAGTAAGTGCTTTTATAATTGAGCTATCCTAGTGGTATTGTTTCATATGATAATTATATCATCAACATAGACCATATGATAAAGACACTTCCCAGTAGAAGTAGGACAATGATCTGCTTCACTCTGTTCCAATCCAAAACTTTGCATATTGTTTTTTGGTACCAAATTTGATGTGGTTTAGCTACACTCGTAAATCAAGCCAAATAGTGGCTCTATAACTAGGAGTGGGAATGTTGTGATGTGGCCATATGCTACTGTGACACTCCTGGGCTCCAATCATTATCGGATTTGTGCCATGGTCTTTTTTAGTTGAGAATATATGCGTGCTACGATGCTTTTGCTGAGAATGGCAATATAAATAGTTTGATTTGTGATGTTAATCATGCAAATTGATGTGCCTCATTCATAAATGACATGAACCAATTGGTGAATTAGAGTACATCCAGAATCTTCACCGGAATTGCCGAAATCTTGCAAATCAAACAGAGCTTTGTGATTCCATTGCTGGAGAAGCTACATCTGCATATACTGTGCTTGTCACACACAGTTGAGTGAAGAAAATAGCTTGATGTGACCCAAAATAATAAAACCTAATACATGAACCTGAAACGGATCAAGTGAAAATGATGTGGTTTTTTTTATTGAATTCAGCTTGTCTACAATGTCATTCTTCTTTCTTTTGCTAGTTGTCAGTTTTATATTTTTCTATTAGTACCTCTCGAATAGGAGTTCAAGTCTGATTAGAAATAATAACGTACTTAAAAAGAATGTGTTTGTTTGATTAGAAAATAAAACCAAATTTCATTCATTTAAAAATAAAAATGCCTTATCCTACCAAGTGTGGTGGTCTGCTGCAAGGATTACCCGACACTATTTTGGCAAGGTCAAAAGACCAAAGTTTAAGAAATATTATTCAAGATGAGATCTCCCTGGACGACTAGCTCCAAAGTCTATTTTGGTCCCCCCGCAGTTTTACAGTAATACAAATCATGGATCCTATTCTTCTGGTTGGTGCCTCTCATGGTCTTCTGTTAGAAACCAAGAATTAAACAGAAAAAGAAAAGAAAGTTTCTTTATTGAATAGAATGAAAAGAACAAGAAATAGGAGAAGATTCTCCTTCAAGGGTTTCCCCTTCACAAAAGATTTCTCCTTTTACAAAGAGCTAATGCTCAATTTACAAAGAATATCCACACCCTTCTCCTATCCTTCACACCCTATTTATATCTAAACAACACCTTATGCAATTAACTAACTCATTAATATGCTAACTATCTTCCTAACTTTCCCTTCCCCTTATACTCTAATATCTTCTTTGTATCTGTCCAAATCACACTGAAAATGGTTTTCTGTCGTCTTTTCTTCAATCGGTGCCACACCAATCATTTCATATATATACCTTTATTTATTTTATTTAAAATATATAAGAAAGTTCTTTATACTGACTTATCAAATTTAATGGGATATTTGATAGATGTCAAATTATTTTTAGTATATTTCTTAATCCTATGATTCAATATTCTTTAGGGTTCATCATTATAAAATTGGCCATTGTGATTCACGATTTGAATTATGATTCAGTAGCCTTGCTGCAGAGATTAAAGTATTGACTGCAGCTTGTTATTTCTTGCACAAAATCATTGCACAGAAGATATCACATCTTTCTTTCCCCATAAAACCTGGCATGTGTTTCACAACTGTTGCTTTGTTTAAGCAAGTTCCCAGCCTTTATAAAGTGGTTGGGCATTTCCTGGCTCTGTTTTGGGTTGTGTACAGTATGCACTACAATCAAAGTAGACAAAAATCGAGATCTTACTCAAGATCAAAAAGGGGAGTATAAATTGTGAATCAAGAGATCATAACATGAATAGTAAGATCTTACAAAATTTATGAAATTCATATATATGCCAAATATTTAAACTTCAATTCCAAATGACAAGCAAAACACAATATAATGAGCACAAAAATAGTAAGGCAATAGGTGTAAACCATAAATTCTTCATAGTAACAAAACATTAATTATCAATTAATATTTCTATCTGAGTTACAAAAAAAATACTCCATGTCCAATTCCATCTCCTTGACCATTCAAATCAATAATGTCTAAATCATCTTGAGGTGTAATTTCATCCAAATCCAAGTTGGCTATGTCCAAACCTAAGCATTCATTCTCCCCAAGCACATCTTCCGTAATCTACTCATCATCAGATGAACAATCATCAATATTAGTTTGACTGGCTTGACCATGGATTTAGCACCTCTTAAGTGAGAAGGTAAGGACGCATCCAGGCTTGATTTAATAGTAGTGCTTTCTAACATAACCTAATTTTCAGTTGGAGGCTATATGTAATCCTTATCGATTACATTTTGGTTGCAATGAGAAATGTTGGGTAGTTTGTGCACTAATGATGCATAATTATTTTGGTTAAATATTTGTTGTGGTCTAATATTGAAGCTTTTGTGCTAATCTGTAGCGTTTATTTTGTTCTCTTGCACACTAACTTGTGTTAGTTTTGAAATGATATTTTGTTTGTAGAGCTTTCTGCAATCCTTCTGATGTGGAAGCATTTACTGAGGAGAAAAAACAGTCTCTTCTCGGAAAACGTCATGGAAAGGGTGCTGATTTTGGTCGTGCTGTTCAGGAGATAATTGATTGTTTTGAGAAATCAAAAAAAGAGTCTCATCTTGATAAAACTGGTCTTGTTGGTGATGTTGCTAATGCAGATGTTTCAAATCCTGTTAACTCATCTGCCAAGGATCAGACAGATGCCCCTGAGTTGACACACATTTTACCAATGAATTCTTCAAATTCTATTATGAACAAACATGAAAATGTAGTATGTGCAGCTGAGGATGAGTCAGCTGCTGTATTTAAAGATGAATCTGCCAATAAGGAGGCAATGTTGGGGGAGCCTACTGATACGATTGCTGTGGTAAAATCTCATAAGCCAGTTACTTACTCTTCTCGGAAAAGGTCTGTGACTGACTTGTGTTTGCAGGGTTGTGTAACACAGAGACATACCTCAGCACGAAGGTCTAGAAATCCATCACGGGCCCAAAATTTTGTGTTGCCTTATAATGACAGTGCAAAGAGTGCTGGTGACCCATCAGCTACTGCAGCCCAGAGTGCATGTACAAGGAGAAGTAAACGTGTTAGGAAATCACCTGATCTTTCTGGCTGTGATGATCTTGAGTCATCTGCTTTTGTCTCAAATGGTAGCTTAGAGGACAACAGTTCTGAAATTATAACAACTGATTCTGATACTTTTAGCTTGAATGAGGGTAGTACAATAGATTCAAATTTTAAATTTGAACTCTCTGAATGCCCAGAAGTTGAGTTGAGCAAAGGGCTTGATCTCAAAATAAAACCTGTAGTCAATAAGAAAAAAAGAAAACCCAATAGGAAGAGGGCAGCTAATGATGCTTCTAAGCCAACCAGTAGGACAGAGGAGGCTGGTGTGCAGAATGCCAGTCAAAGTTCACAGAATGTTTGTGGAAATTCAAAAGAAAGATGCTTTGAGCAAGATGGGGATGAACACTTGCCCCTTGTGAAACGAGCAAGAGTCAGGATGGGTAAATCATCTGTGGAGGCAGAACTTCATAGCACTCTCCAATCTCAAGAAAAAAACTGTAAGGAAGATACTAACTCAGGACAGCAGATTATCACATCCTCAAATTGTGAGAATAGCCCTGCTGATGGAGACTCATCTATATTGAATGGAGCTTTGGATAATGTTTCTCCAAAATTTTCTGTTCCATGTTCCAATACTCAGATTTGTAATACTAAGAAAGATCAAACTTTCAGCTCTGTGGATGGTGAAGCTGCTTTACCCCCATCTAAACGCCTCCATCGTGCTTTAGAAGCCATGTCAGCTAATGCTGCTGAAGAAGATCAAGCTCATATGGAAGCTTCATCATCCACCCTAATGACAGCAAGTGGTATGTGCTGTGTATCTGTTGTGAATAGATATCCGAGTATTGCCATTAATAATCAAGAATGTAATGATTTTGGGCTGCAAAAGTTGGATACTTTTAACAATGATTCTTCTCATATCAATGATTCAATCAGTTCAAATCCAATGAATTTTATGGAGAATAAATCACCTATTCAAGTGGGTAGGCAAGAACATGAAACTGGCAACGATGTTCTCCTGGGTGCTACAGCTCAAGTTGTTGAAGAGTTTAGTGGTCATATGGTTTGTCAGTCAGATAAAGCTGATTTAAAAACTCAGTCAAATGGACAAAATTCTCCTAATGCTGATTCCAAATGTTGTGATGTTGGAAAAGATTCACCAGATCCATCATTACCACCAAGTAATGAAGACAATGTTAGAACTGTGAGTCAGTCAAATTCAGAATCTGATGCATCAGAGCACAATGGAATGAGCATTGTCCCTGTAATGGGTGTGAATGAAAATGATGCTTTTTTACCTCACAATGTTGATGTTCTTCGGAATGAGGTTACTGTATGTGAGGATACAGAGTGCTTGAAGCCAGCAGTTGATGATATTGGCACAGCAAATGATATGTAAGCTTTAGTTATGGCATGTTATAGTTCTTAGCCTTTTAACTCTCTTATTCGAATCCTAAAGCAAAGAAGAAAAAATAATTATGAAAAATATTTTTATTCTTGTACCCGTAAAGCTTTTTTTTTTTTTTTTTTTTTTCTGTTATGACATCTTGTTTTAGTATTTGCCAATTCGGTTGGATCAACTTATGCATCTCATTTAGATCATTTGTTGTGTAAGTCTTTTTTTTTTTTTTCAGCGTCAACTAATTGTGGGGTTCAGTTTGGTGGAATTCTTCAGGGTAAATTGATGTTATTAAATAATGTTTTAATGATGGTGAATATGAAATGGATCAATTGCAAACAAAAGGAGTTTATACTTTATTTCTTTCAATTTAAGAATGCTTTTTATCTGTTGTTCAATTTCAGGCATGAGGTTGTGAAAGAGGTACGGTGTAAAGGTCCAGAGGTGGATATGAATTCTGTCTCAACATCTGATGACTGTTTGGGTGAAAAGGGTATTTCAGACATTCGGTCCAGTCCATCCTTGACAGATGGGGGAGATTGCATTCCTCAAGGATCTCCTCCAGCTACTTCTGTTTGCAATGTTTCAACGTCGGACAGTAGTAATATTCTTCACAATGGAAGTTGTAGCCCTGATGTACATTTACACCATAAGCAAACTTTATCTGGTCCTCTTGATGGAAGGAAAGATGGGTATGTGGCAACACAACAATCAAGATGTATGGGGAAGTCAACTGAAGCAGGACGTGCTGCTTTATTGTACTTTGAAGCAATGCTTGGGACATTGACAAGGACAAAGGAAAGTATTGGTCGAGCAACACGCATAGCTATTGACTGTGCAAAGTTTGGTATTGCAGACAAGGTAAAATGATTAAAAAAATACCCTCTATCTTCTATTATGAAATGCTTGTTGTGAATATGATAAGAATGTTGAGAGAACCACACCATAAAGGGTGGCTATTGTAGTTGGAGAGTCCAAATCCTTGTAAACCTCATACTAGAATCCCATATTTCCAATATGAGACTCAAGTCCCATACCTTGCAATTGGATCCTAACAGTGTCTTTCTCTACCTCCTCTAATCTTTAAATATTATTTCTTACTATGAGCAGGAGAGGGTAAAATTATGCATATCCAATTATTCATGTACAATTTTTTAATGAAACTTTTTTCAAAAATAATTTATGGATTGTAGTTTAATTTCATTACATATGTAGATTTTCTTGTAACAATTTGCGTTGATTGTCATGCTGTATTTTCAATTTTCAGTTCATTCCTCATTGCCGTTATTTTGACGACGCCTCTTCAAATGGTGAAGAATAAGTTTTAATTGTAGTATTGGGTTTAATTGAATATGCTAGTTTGAATCTAACTAAGAACTTGGCTCATGTATTTAGTGTTATAATTCTTCTGGACACTGATGAGACTTAAATTCCACCAATAGACTTTGTAGTCATGAAAATTGTTGAACCTTTGTTACAAAATGCTTACATATCTATTGCTCATTGCATTTACATTGTTTGGTGTCTTGGGCTGTGTTCCAGGTCATGGAAATTCTTGCTCATTGTCTGGAAATGGAGTCTAGCATGCATCGGAGGGTGGATTTGTTTTTTCTTGTTGACTCTATTGCACAGTCTTCTCGTAGTTTAAAAGGTGACTTGTTTGATTTGATACTTTGCTCATATTGATTCTAAGAGAAGAAAGAAACATGTCAAAGACAGACAGTTAATTAATTTGAATGTGAATGTCTGATTTTGCAGGTGATCTTTGTGGAGTATATTCATCTGCCATTCATGCAGTCCTTCCACGACTATTATCAGCTGCTGCTCCTCCTGGAAATACTGCACAAGAAAACCGTAGGCAGTGTCTCAAGGCAAGTAAATTAAGTTTTGTGTTGATGAAGTCAAACAAAATGCTCTTTTCTTACATATCTGTTTTGCATCATCAGATTTTGTTAAGCTTTACTTTGAACTTGTATAGGTTTTAAGGCTGTGGCTGGAGAGAAAAATCTTACCAGAGCACATAATTCGACGTTATATTCGGGAACTGGATTTATATAGCAGTTCTGCTACAGCGGGCGTCTTTTTGCGTCGATCAATGAGAACAGAGAGGGCTTTGGATGACCCTGTTAGAGAAATGGAAGGCATGCTTGTTGATGAATATGGAAGGTTTGCATTCGTTAGTACAGATTCTTTCTTATTTTTGCATACTTCTGGGACTGTTTTCTTATTGTTCATTTGATCTTGTAGCAATTCAACATTTCAGCTGCCTGGATTCTGCATTCCCAGGATGCTTAAAGATGAAGATGATGGTGAATGGAGTGATTCTGATGGCGGGAACTTTGAGGCTGTCACGCCGGAGCATGTTTCAGAAGTAGATGAAATGACTTCTGCAGATAAAAAACACAGGCATATCTTGGAAGATGTTGACGGTGAACTTGAAATGGAAGATGTAGCTCCGGCGAATGATGTTGCAATAAATTTGATTTCTGATGTTGATGGAGAAACTGACAAGCGGTTTGAAATGAATTTGCCTCTGGCTGTTGCTTCTCAACATCAGGATGTGCATTCATCTTCTCCACCACAACCACCACCATTCCTTCCTCCACCACCTCCTCCTCCACCTCCACCCCCACCCCCTGTGCTACACCACATACCATCTACCTCTGATCCATATAACACCGTAATTAATTCCAATGGTTATACTTCACAGGTAAGCCTCGCAACTTTTGCTTATGATTTTGCCACCAAGTAACAACTAACTAACGGCTTACTTTGTCCTTTCTAATCGAGCTCATTTACAGACTCTGAAAGACAGCTCACTTCCCTCTATGGTTCAGCCCATGGCTGCCCCTAGACATAGCCAACCTATCAATGATGCAGTGCACCATCAAGTCCCTGGTTATAGAGAGATGCACATGCCAGAATCTACATGCTCTTTCAACAGTTTTCCTGTACCTCCTCCAGACAATTTTGGACATACTGATGGTGTTGCTATGCATAATAAGGGGTACTCTATTCGGCCTCCCCAACATGTACCGTCCAATCAGTTTTCTTTTGTTAATGGGGAACGACATGTGAATCTTCGAAGGGAGGTTCCACCACCCCCTCCTTGCTCCAGTAGACAACACTTTGCGCAGAACATGGAGAGAGAGAACTTCTATAATAATCATGAGAGAATAAGACCACCTTACCAAGAGAGATGGAATGTTCCTGTGCCCTATCCCGGTAAGATTGGGATAACTGATGATTCTTGTGATATTTGTCATGTATATTTCATATTAAGTCCTGAATCAATCATGTAATGTTTGTTGTATTCATATGGAATGAAATCAAAGTATCTTTCTTTGGTAGGTCCTCGATATCAGGATAAAGATGTGCCTGCTCCTTATGGTTGTCATCCATGTGAATCAACTAGAATACCAGATCATGGGTGGAGATTTCCTCCACGTTCTATGAATCAGAGGAACTCCATGCCCTTTAGACCACCCTTTGAAGATGTAATTCCAGTTTCAAACAGAGGTGCTTTCTCTTTTTACACCACATTTTCACTTCTGTAGTTAGAAATTTCGTATTGATATAATGTCTTTTGCTCCTATTGAATTCTGGGATAGAAAATAGTAAACGCTAAAATATTTATGTTTCAGGTCCGAGCTTTTGGCAGCCTAGGTAATCAGAAAATACTTAGAAACCATGATTGGTATACATCTCTTTATCCTCTTTTCTTTAGTGCTTGTCCTTCAGCTAGTAATATTCTTGTTGGTACTCATGTTTCCCTCTTTTGATTGCTAGGTATCAGGCCTTGTTTGAAAAGGTGATTTACCATTCTGTACATGCATGAATCCTTGGTTGGAAGGGGGCTCGGCGGAATCTGCACAGGACATGTAATGATCTGCTAGGTTTTGTACATATGTATTTTAGCCTCTTCTGCAGAATGCAGGGCAGGGCAGGATGAGTAATTGTAGAGTTGTTGGAGAGGGTAACCTATTTAGGTTGTCATGTGTCAAATTTTTTGCTCCAAATTTTATAACTTATTTCATTGTAGCCTTTACAGAAGTTAGTTCAATATACATATAATATATATACATACAAATTTCAGGGATGTTTCCTGAAATTGTACTATTATTAGTATATGGAAAATTTTCTTCTCTGCCAAGTGTGTATGGTCTTATTCTCTTAGTGGCCGCCAACTTAAATGGGTTGTTTGGGTTCCTTTCCATAAAAGGTGCTGTCCTGTAGTGCCAGCCTTGAGAATTTATGAATTTCTTATTTCTAAATTCCGATTAAACCTAAGATGGCATTCATCTGCCTCTGCTTTGGGTAGGTATCTGTTCATGTTATTTATGGAAAAATGTTTAATAACAGTAAGATATATTAAAGAGTAGAGCGAATAATTATTTTAATTTTAAGTAACACTTATATGCTTTTAAATTATAAGAACTGTTGAATTGGTTGGAAAATAAACTAGTTCGGTGAATAACATTTTGAAAAAGAAATGTAAGGTCAAACGAGGAAAGCAAAGCAAACAATAGTTTTTAGGTATAATTTGTCTTCTATTAGAAACAGACAAACGTTGATGAGAGTACGTGAATTGTTAGAGGAAAAAGAAAACACTTACTAGTTAATTGCAAAAGGATCTGCAAATTTATGAAAAAGAAAGATAGTTTGGTGGTTCTATTGGTTACTTAAACAAAATTCAAAAGAAAACATGACTTGAAATGAAAATGAGATAAAAAAATCAGATGTCATACCAATATGTTTAATGCACGGGGTTTATGTTGAGTTAGAAAATTATTATTTAAACTGGCGTGTATATATTATTATTTTACTCTTTAGTTATATGCACGTTCTTTTTCTATACTCACTACACATTATAGATGGCGTATTCTCCTTTTAAATTTGATAAAAATAATAATATATTATAAATGATGATAAAAAACTATTAAGAAAGGTATATATATATATAACGAAAACACACTAACATTAAGATGGCGTATTCATATTTTGTATATTATTATTATTATTATTATTTTATTTATTTATTCTCTATTTTTTAGATGTACTTCAAAGTTTCTAACTTTTATTAATTAAACTATAATTGAAAATGAATTATATGTAATACTATAGTCCGTTAAAGAATTTTATTGAACATTTTAGTTTATGAACATATTTTATTGAAGATTTTCTATTTCTCGTTTTATAACAAATATGTAAAATCCTTTTAATGTAGAAATTAAGTGTTATGTTTACATATTTTTTTCATTTTGTTGACTGTAAAAACATACTGAATACTATTATGTTCATTAAAAACAATATGTAGTCACTTATTAAGTGTAAAAATTAAATCAAATTGTTATACATATCAATTTGTTAATATTACATCACTTTAAACAAATTATTATGGTTATTATCATTAAATTAATAAATATTTAAGATTTTTTACTTAAAATGTTTCAAATATCTCGATTAATATAATGAAAGTACATCTAACTATCTAATGTCATTAATAGTATGCATTCAATTCTTAAGGAAAAAAATTATTTCATATTTATATATCAACATTCAAAATATAATTTATCAAAGATTTTAATAAACATTAAAACATAATAAAAGAAATTAATGAGTTAGCGCATATACTCCATTTATTATGTTTAATAAACATATTATCTAAAAAAATATATTTAATATACTATAGATCACATTGACTCCTAATAATAAATGATCGTATTTACTAAATACAATAAATATAGTTAAATTATTAAGTATGGAAAATAAAAAAATTATCTATGAAAAAATATGTTACGTTTTTTTAATTTAAGAAATAGAGTTTATACTGTTAGCTTAAATTTTTCTATATTTTTAAAACTAATAAAAAATTACCATTTGAATAAATTTATAAGAAAATATGATGATGATGAAATTATATATATATATATATATATATATATATATATATATATATATATATATATATAAATAAAGAGGTTTTACACTGTTAATATATGTATTATTTATTTATAAATATATTATATTTAATAATCATTATAATGACTTAGTGAGTATATTTATTAATTTAATACTATATTTAAATTGTGGGATAATTTGAAATCAATAAAACAGTTTTTATCAAATATTTCTCAATTCATCTCATCCTTTAAAAAATTCAAATTTGTTAAATAATAATTTACTGTACAATGTGTACTATTCATGCATGTCTTATTAGGGATAGAGAATTGCCTTGATTTTGAGGAATAAGGGACCTCCTAGAAGAATAGAGAGAGAAAAGGAAAATACTTCTTCTCCTTTTCATCCATTCCTCCCTTATTTAATAATACTCAGTCATCAAATGATTAGCTTTCCGTGGGTTGTGAAAAAATAGAAAGTATCACATACTGAAAAGGGAATCTCTAACGAAAATTACAACTCAGCAAATAAAGAAATACTAAATCACTTAGAGATATTGCTATTTGGTGACATATTCACAAAGGTAAGTGGGTTGCTTGTGTCCTCTTTTGGGTCTCTTTTCCACTGTGCCAAGGGCCCCATCTGCCTTTACAGGGCCATTGCTATCAATACACACTGCTGCGGAAAACACCTTGTCCTCAAGGTTCCCATGTTGTGTCCTCAGGTGGCAGGCCCGTCCACTGAACCAAAACGAGCTTGGTAGGTGGCAAGGAAGAGGAATCCATTTTTGTGTCCAAAATAGCTAGTGGCTTAATGAGTGACATATTTTCTTGTGCAAGCAAAGGGAAGTCGACCGGAGAAGAAGGGAGTGGTTCTTTGTGCAACTTTAGCAAGGAACAGTGAAAGACAGGATGGATTTTGGAACCCTGAGGCAAATCAAGTGGATAGGCAACTGGTGCAATGCGGGCAGAAATGCGGAAGGGACCAAAAAACGCTTGGCCAATTTTGGAGGAGAAGGAGAATGGAGCAAACGTTGTCTGTAGGGTCTCAAGCGCACGTAACCCAATAATCTACCTGGAAAGTGACCTCCCTACGCTGTCGACCTGCAATATTCTTCATGGCCAATTGTGCTTTTACAAGTTTCTTGCGCAATTGAGTCAGGAGATCTTGGTGAGTGGTGAGAGGGAATCTACCGCCTTTACAGCAGAGGTTCCTGTCAAATAGAAGGGAATAGATGGAGGTGGTCTGCCAAAGATAATTTGGAAAGGGGTGGTTCCAGTATTAGAATGAACCGAAGTATTGTAAGACCACTCAGCAAGTGAAATAAACTTTCCCCACTATGAGGGCTGAGAGTGAACGAAGGAACAAAGATATTGTTCCAAGGTACAGTTAAGAACTTCGGTCTGTTTGTCTGTTTTGGGTGGTAAGAAGTGCTCATACGCAGCTTTGTGCCACATAATCAAAACAATTCGTGCCAAAACTTGCTGATAAAGATTGGGTCTCTGTCGGAAACCAAGCTGCGTGGAATACCATGATGCTTGCAAATCATGTCCATGAAAAGTTGTGCAACTTTGAAGGCTGTAAAATGTGCAAGGAGTGTACGAAGTGAGCCCCTTTTGAGAAATGGTCCACAACCACAATTATAACAGTGTGGCCCAAGGAGGGGGGTAACCCCGTAATAAAATCAAGTGAAAGATCCTCCTAAGTATCGCGAGGCAATGGTAAAGGTTGTAAAAGACCAACATGTTTTTGAGTTTCATACTTAGTCTGTTGACAAGTGGTGCATTGAGAGACAAAAGTATGATCACATATTCTTCCAAAAGAAATTGGCCTGAATGCGCACCAAAGTCTTGGAAATCCCCATATGACCACCCAAGGGAGTATTGTGCTATTCCTCCATGAGTAAAGGAATGAAAGGATTGCCATGATTCAACCAAATCCTGCCTTCATACAACAAAAGATCATTATGAATGCTGTAAAGAGGGTATGATGCAGTGTTGGAACGCACCTCTGCCAAGAGAGAGACGTATTCGGGGCTGTCTTGCAGAGATTTGCAGAGCTTGTCCAAGAAAAGAAAATGAGGCATTGATATGATGAAATATTGTCCTGGGACAGTATTAGATGGACGAGAAAGTGCGTTTGCTACCACATTGTGTTTCACTGCTCTATACTGGATAGTGTAGTCATACCCAAGTAATTTGGACAAGTAAACCTACTATTTTGGGGTCTGAATAACTTGAGACATTAAGTCCTTAAGACTACGATGATCTGTGAGTATGACAAAAGGATGACCCAATAGATATTGACGCCACTTCTTAGCAGTGATAGCATGTAACTTGCAGACATATGTAGAAGAACGAAGTAACTTGGGGCAAAAAGGCTTACTAAAGAATGCAATAGGGTGGTTCTGTTGCATCAAAACAACACCCATAGCAGAATCTGATGCGTCAATCTCAAGTTGGAAAGGAAGGTTAAAGTCTGGAAGAGCAAGAATCGGAGCCTGAGTCATAGCCATTTTGAGTTGATCAAAGGTAGATTGAGTAGTAGGACCCCAAAGGAAATTATCACGTTTCAACAAAACATTAAGTGGTTCAGCAATAGAGGCATACCCCTTGATGAATCGACGATAAAACCCTGTCAATCCTAAGAATCCATGCAAAGATTTGATTGAAGTAGGAGTTAGCCACTGAACCATTGCCTCAATTTTGGATGGGTCTGTTGCTACCCCCTCAGCAAAGACAATGTGCCCCAGATATTCGAGTTGTTGTTGGCCAAATATGCACTTAGAACCCTTGAGAAAAAACTGACTCGCAAGCAAGGTCTGAAAGGTTTTCTCTAAATGATAAAGGTGGTCTGCCAAGGTTGTGCTATAAACCAAGATATCATCGAAGAAGACGATGACAAATTTGTGGAGGAAAGGTTTCTATAAGTCATTCATTGTCGCTTGGAAGGTAGAAGGGGCATTGAAGAGACCAAATGGCATGACCCTATACTCGTAGTGACCCATGTGTGTACAGAAGGCAGTCTTGTGAATGTCAGCACCATGCATTTGGATTTGAAGGAAACCCTGTCGAAGGTCTAATTTAGAGAACTACGTTGCACCTAGTTTATCCAAGAGCTCATCGATTGTAGGAAGTGAGAATCTATCCTTCACAAAGATGGAATTAAGAGCTCTAAAATCCACACAAAATCGCCAACTCTCATCCGTCTTTTTGACAAGTAGTACAGGGGAAGAGAAAGGACTATGATTAGGTTGAATCATCCCACTCTAAAGCAACTCATCAATTTGTTTCTCAATCTCACATTTTTGAAAGTGAGGGTATCGGTAGGGACGTACATTGACGGGTGAGGAGTTGGGTAGAAGATGAATATGGTGGTCACTTGGGTGTGGTGGTGGTAAAGAAGTGGGGGTAATAAAAAGAGAGAGGTATTTGTGAAGTAGAGGGGAAATATGAGGATTGGTGTGTGAAGGGGTAGTATTAGTGGTCACTGTTGAAATAGAGGAGGAAGGTAGAACCTGTATATGGAAATAAGCGGCCCCTGAATTAGTCTGAAAAATGCATTTAAGTTGGTGTGCTGAAATGTCTTGAGGCCCAGGTGGGGAATTCACCCTTAATTCAACAAAGTGGCCATCCTTCAAGAAACACATAGACATTTGGGAATAATCAGTAACTATAGGGCCTAATGGCTTATGCCATTGGATGCCGAACACCACATCTGCACCACTAATGGGTAGAACATGCAAGTCCAAAACAAAAACGTGATTCTGAATGGAGACCTGCACATTAGGACACACATGAAGGCATTAAATAACACTACCATTGCCAATCATCACCTGTAAAGGAGGTGTGGGTTATTTGGGCAGATTGAGGAATTTAGCCACACGATCCTGTATGAAATTATGCGTGTTTCCCCCATCAACTAAGATCGTCACTTGCTTCTTAGAGATAAGGCCCAATAGTCAAAGGGCTTCTCGAGAGGGAAGGCTCGATAAGGTGTTGAAACTGATTTGGGCTGAAGAGAGCTCTTGGGGCGCATTCTCAAGGGATAGGGGATCTGGGTCAGGATTCGTCAAGGAAATGGAAGCCTCATCATCAGGAACCTCAACAACTAAGAGAAAGAAGTGAGCCTTGGAACGATGTCCAAGGTGGAACTTTTCGTCACAGTTGTAGCACAACCCTTTCTCTCGACGGGCTAGCATCTCCTCATGGGTGAGTTTCTTGTAATTGGTCTTGAGGGGAGAAGGCAGTAAGGGTGGAGGAGGGCGAGTCGGAGTACCAGAGGGTGTCCAAGAAAAGGGCGGGGCCTTGCAAAACTGCGCAAATCCTGAAACTTATCCTCTTGTAGCTTGGCCAAAACAGCAGCCTGCGTAAAGGTGAGAGGTTGCAATGCCAAAACCTCACGTTTTATCGCAGGTGAGAGTGCAGAAATAAAACAAGAGAAAAGAATGAGGAAGACCAACAACACGACTAGCCAATCGTTCAAACTTAGTAAGGTAATCATTAACAGTACCTTTTTGAGTGAGCTTGAAAAGAAGACCGCGAGGATCTTCATAGTAGGAAGGAGCAAAGCGTGTTTCAAGAGCTTGAAAAAAACTGGGCCAAGACTGAATCATTCCATTCTTGTGCATCCACTGAAACCCGCTGAGAGCGGCACCTTCCATATAGAAGGAAACCATCTTGAGGCGATCTTCATCCGGGGTTGAATGGAATTCAAAAAATTGATTGATCTTGAAGATCCATCCCGTAGCATCATGGCCATCAAATCGTGGGATGTCTAACTTCATGTGAGGCTTGAAGAAAGTGGAAGAGTGGTTAAGTGGTGGGGGGGAAGGAGGGCCGGAGGGGTCAGGTTGAGAAAGCTGGGTGATGATGGAATCGAGCTTAGAGTTAAGCTCGTTCTGAGAGTTGGTGAGGATGATTTGATTTTGGGTGAGGCAGAGGATGACTTCATCGATGGTCTTGAAACGAGTGTTGTGTTCAGCCATGGAAATGAGCTCAATGAAAGCACCAAATTGTTAGGGATAGAGAATTGCCTTGGTTTCGAAGAACAAGGGACCTCCTAGAAGAATAGAGAGAGAAAAGGAAAATACTTCTTCTCCTTTTCATTCATTTCTCCCTATTTAACAATATTCCGCCATCAAATGATTGGCTATCCGAGGGTTGTGAAAAAACAGAAAATATCACATACTGAAAAGGGAATCTCTAACGGAAATTACAACTCAGCAAAAAAAAAAAATACTAAATCACTTAAAAATATTGCTATTTAGTGACATAGTCACAGAGGTAAATGGGTTGCTTGTGTCCTCTTTTGAGCTCTTTTCTACTGTGCTAAGGGCCCATCTGTAGCCATTGCTATCATGTCCCTTTTGCCATTTAATACAATGTAGCAAGACAATAATGATCAGAAGCATATCACGGTAATGTATGCATGGGATTCCTGAGCATGTATATAATTACATTAAAAATGGTTAGAATATTAGGAGTTAAAAGGCACCTTTATTTGAAGCTGGAAATATTTGACATAGTCAATTATATCGTCCAGTATATACGCTTGACTTCCCTACAAAATTAAATTCATTTCACCAAGAAATTGTAAGATTCAGTCTATATGAATGCAGTGGAAGTATATCTCCAAACTGTACAGAAAGTAAAGCTTTCTGGCAATGTTTTATTTTCACTTGTGCATAATGACACTATCTCGACATATTCAAAGTTTAAATATTAAGAACAGTTTATTACCAATTTCTGGTCATTCTATTTGAGTAGGTGATTACAATATCACACTATTAATGATAAATTGACAACATAGTATAGAAAGCTCCTTTTGATTGACTATTGTTTATTCATAAAAAACAGATTACCTCTGCTGGATTTGGAAGCAATTCGTGTAAGGCTTTGAGGTTATCAGCGATACGTTGCCTTCGTTGCTATATAGAAAAGCACATGTGTGAGGAACCCAAGTTGTATTAGAGAAATGGAATATGATAAATTGCCATTACTGTGACCAGTGGCAATTTTCACTTACACGGTCAGTGATACGTGCTTTCTCTTTTGAGGAGCTGGTTCCCGGTTTGGGAAGTAAAGCAGGTGCACCAACCATTACCATTGGATCATGTGAAGCATTATGCTTATCTCCAAGAGAATCTGCTGTCCATGAAGCATGATTCTGTCACAAAATTAGAGTATAAATCATTTCATAAATTTCAGACTCTTCATAATGTTTTAGCAATTGTGTAGGCACAATTTCATGTGATATATGCGTGGTGGAAAGACATTAACCGACCTCTGCATAAAGAAAATTTTGACTGCTTTCAGTTTCAACTTTAATTACTTCCTCTCCTTCATCAGCTCTCCAAAACCCCAGCTGCTAAAAACACATATCAAAGACATAATAAAACCCCACTAAGCTATGATATTTGTTTCTCTAAATTCACTTAAATTGATTTTTATTTTTATTTTTTCTGTTCAAAGAGCTTACCTTCCTAATGTCAAGGTCATTACTTGAAGAACCAATAGGCTTAAAGGCACAGACTTTTCCTGGATCATTATAAAAGAAGTTTCTGTCCGATCCATTAACCACGTTACCATCATTGATGTTGCCGACAGGTAGATAACTACCCCCCATCATGTAATCAGTGGAAGTGTTTGGCAGATAAGTTGAGGATTCTGAAAGATACTCAACATAGTTATGAGATGGTTTAGGAAAGCAAGTCCAGTGGCTCCCATTTCTTCCAGATGATGCTGCAATGACAAATTTTGGGTTTGAAATGAGATGACCCTCAGCTGAATGAGAGACATCATTGGTTGTTCCCCCAGCGTCACAGGATGTTAGTTGCACAGGGTTCTCTTGGTTACTTTGCTCTTCCATCACTAACACATTAGACAAAAATGGGACATAAATAGAATTTTATCATCTACAAGAAAACAATATACTTAACTAAAAAGATGGTCAAAGAAAGAACTTCCTCACCACAAACTGAAGAGGAGCAAGAAAAAGGGTAGCAAAGAACGTGTCGAGATTGCAGTGTTTTCGCAGCCAAAGCAACAACGATTTCGATTTTGTGAGAAAATAAAAAAAGGAAGATACTTTAGAAATGAAGAGGAGAAAGGGTAACCGACGTAGGGTTTTCAGTGAGAAAGTGAGCGTGCTCTGTTTCTGCTCTGCTTGTTGATGTTCTGTCATTGCCGGCTACGTACGTCCGCAAGGTGCATTGCGCAGTGCTGCCAATAGTACCGTGATTCCGGTTACGTTGTTTGTTACAATGAAATACCGAATTTACCCTCAAATATTTTTTAAATGGTTACCATTTAAGACTAGATCTGTGGATTAGATTGAAGAGAAGATACCAGGGATAGAAAAGGAAATAAACCAAAAAAAGAAGAATTTGAATTACATAAAAAGAAAAATAAATAAATGAAAATTTCATAATTAATTAAATAAAAATATATAATAATTAGGTAATATTGTAAATGTTTAGAATACTCATCGTGCACTGGAAACTAATTGTGTCCCAATTGTGAGAAAATATCCTACAAGATGTGGCCAATCTCAATGCATAATTAAATATTATTAACTTGAAAAATTAAATATTATTAATTATTTCATTTTAATTTTAAAAACTCAAATACGTATAAGACTACCTAATAATTCTTCTCTGATTTCATTGAGAAAATCGAACAACGTTTTTGCTTGCATTCTCATTTCCTTTGGTCTTTCTTCATCCAATAAAAAGTTCACTAGTCCTAACAAAGATACATAGAGGTCATAGGGAAATAAAAATAAAATTAAACAATTTAAATTTTCCAAAACAATTCATATTTTACCCCTTCAACACATTTAAACAATTCTAATTTTCTGGAATGATTATTCGAAAAAAATATTTAATCCTATTTTCAAATGTTTTTTGACATTTTTATTTTTCAAATTATGTATTCTGAGACACTCTTCTTCACCTCCTTGTAATTAGAAAGATGTTTTTGTCAATGAAATATATTCATGGGGTGAAGGAAGAAAATATGAGGTGCAGGAAGAGAACCAAATCTAAAATTTAGCCCAATGCCATTGATGGCATGCCTGGGCTCGTCCGGTCCATTACATGCACTCTCGAAGGACACCGTCGTCATCAAGTGAGGCATCAAATATGAGAATACGAGAAGCACAAGAAGAATATTCCTTCGTTTAGTCTAAATTTATCATATTCAAGCTTTGTGTTTGTGAATCTCTGATTATCTCATATCTATTCCTGAGCTGATCCATTTCTTTTAATCTCTCTCTTCAATCCCATTTCCTAGATCTGCTTGCTTCTTCCATCGTCAACTAATCATGGTTCTTCACAGAGAACTCGAACATTTCTTTTCATCCCCATTCAGCGACCCTCCCAAAGGTAACTCTTTTATTTTTTAGAAACGAAATAAATTGCTGCTATTTTCCTTTTTTCAAAATTGCGTGCTCTTGGAGATGGCCTTGAGCTTATTTGGTTTTAATGATTTCACAGCCCTGTTCTTCCCTTTTACTAGTGGTGTGAACAGGCCCTCCTTTGGTGTGCCAGTTTCCAACACTTCCAAGTTCCCCACTGCTTACCTCACATAGCGGTGCCGTGCTTCTGATTGTGCCTCAGCGACTAGTTCAAGTTCAAGGTATGTTCTGCAAAACCAAAACCCACACTCTTCTCTACCTTAACAACGCAAGATCTATATCAAGTCTCAAAGTAGTGTGGCGCAAGGACCCAACACTCGACCGAGCTATAGAGCACGACAAGCGTTACAAGCAATGTGCCCGCGTCGTCAAGGAAGTCCTCAACGAACCAGGCCAAGTCATCCCTCTCCGCTACCTCGAAAAGCGCCGCGAAAGGATGCGCCTCAAGGTCAAAGCAGAAACCTTTCTCAACCAAAACCCCGGCTTGTTCGATGTCTACTATGACCGCATCAAACCCAAAACCGAACCGGTCCGGTTCATCCGCCCCACCGACCGCCTTCGCCGTTTTCTCCAGGAAGAACAACGGATTTTCTCCGAGAACGAACCCTTCATTGTCTCAAAGTTGTGTAAATTGTTAATGATGTCCAAGAACAAGGTTGTTAGTGCTGATAAGTTGCTTCACGTGAAGAGGGAGTTCGGGTTCCCTAACGATTTTTTGGTTGATTTGGTTCCCCGGTATCCGCAATATTTTAGGTTAACTGGGTCTCCTGGGGAGGGGAAATCGTTTCTTGAATTGGTTAATTGGAATCCCGAGTTTGCAAAATCTGTTATTGAGGTGAGGGCTGATGAGGAGAGTGAGCGTTTGGGAATTAAGGTTAGGCCTAGTTTCAATGTGGAGCTTCCAGCAGGGTTTGTGTTGAAGAAGGAGATGAGGGAGTGGGTTAGGGATTGGATGGAGCTTGATTATGTGTCTCCTTACGAGGATGTGTCCCATTTAGACCAGGCTTCTAGAGAGATGGAGAAGAGGTCCGTTGGAGTGTTCCACGAACTGCTTTCTCTTTCCTTGCATAAGAGGATTCCTGTGCCGATCCTTGGAAAGTTTTGTGACGAGTATAGGTTTTCCAATGCGTTTTCCAGCACTTTTACAAGGCATTCGGGGATATTCTATTTGTCCTTGAAAGGTGGGATTGAAACGGCAGTGTTGAGAGAAGCATACAGAGGTGAGGAGTTGGTTGACCGCGATTCGTTGCTTCAGATAAAAGATAAGTTTGTTGAGTTGTTGGAGGAGGGGTGGCGGCAAAGAGTGGAGCAATTGAGGTTGAAGCAGGAGAAGATTAAGGAAGATATGGAGCTATTGGTCACCAAAGTTTGTGATTGAATGTGTAAAACAGGTGTGTTGATACGAAGAGCTTTCAATTTTGTAAGATTTTTGTGAGGAAAAAGCTTGATTGTTGTTGGCTAGTACAATCCTCCTCACTTGGTATGATTGTTAGTTAGTCTTAACGTGCATGAATTGTTAAAGAAAATTGAATGGTTACCTCTTAGGACTCTGTTATTGAAAGATGCTACAGTGAAAAGTTTTTGGCTTAATAATATATCAAGGGATCATTTTTCCCTCCATGTTTGTGTTGTTGTTTGTTTAAATAATGTTCCCTTTTACTTCAGATCTTGGTTCTCAGTCAACAAAATATCAGAATCAGAAATCAAAGTATTGTATTGTTTTCCTTGAAATATTTTGATTTCAACTTAAAAATATTCTTTGAAAATGTTGAAGATGAGTGTTTTCAGTATGTTCCATCTTTGTTAATAAGCATTTATGTTGCTTGGGCTACTTAACAATCAATTTTACTGGCATCAATACGTGAGTTTGTCAATTTTAATCGAGCTCATTTGCAGACTCTGAAAGACAGCTCACTTCCCTCTATGGTTCAGCCCATGGCTGCCCCTAGACATAGCCAACCTATCAATGATGCAGTGCACCATCAAGTCCCTGATTATAGAGAGATGCACATGCCAGAATCTACTTGCTCTTTCAACAGTTTTCCTGTAACTCTCCTCCAGACAATTTTGGACATACTGATGGTGTTGCTATGCGTAATAAGGGGTACTCTATTCGGCCTCCCCAACATGTACCGTCCAATCAGTTTTCTTTTGTTAATGGGGAACGACATGTGAATCATCGAAGGGAAGTTCCACCACCCCCTCCTTACTCCAGTAGACAACACTTTGCGCAGAACATGGAGAGCGAGAACTTCTATAATAATCATGAGAGAATAAGACCACCTTACCAAGAGAGATGGAATGTTCCTGTGCCCTATCCCGGTAAGATTGGGATAGCTGATGATTCTTGTGATATTTGTCATGTATATTCATATTAAGTCCTGAATCAATCATTTCAAACCCAAAATTTGTCATTGCAGCATCATCTGGAAGAAATGGGAGCCACTGGACTTACTTTCCTAAACCATCTCATAACTATGTTGAGTATCTTTCAGAATCCTCAACTTATCTGCCAAACACTTCCACTGATTACATGATGGGGGTAGTTATCTACCTGTCGGCAACATCAATGATGGTAACGTGGTTGATGGATCGGACAGAAACTTCTTTTATAATGATCCAGGAAAAGTCTGTGCCTTGAATTGGTTCTTCAAGTAATGACCTTGACATTAGGAAGGTAAGCTCTTTGAACAGAAAAAATAAAAATAAAAATCAATTTAAGTGAATTTAGTGAAACGAATATCATAGCTTAGTGGGGTTTTATTATGTCTTTGTTATGTGTTTTTAGCAGGTGGGGTTTTGGAGAGTTGACGAAGGAGAGGAAGTAATTAAAGTTGAAACTGAAAGCAGTCAAAATTTTCTTTATGCAGAGGTCGGTTAATGTCTTTCCACCAGCATATATCACATGAAATTGTGCCTATACAATTGCTAAAACATTATGAAGATTCTGAAATTTATGAAATGATTTATACTCTGTTAGGAACCAAGAATTAAACAGAAAAATAAAAGAAAGTTTCTTTATTGAATAGAATGAAAAGAACAAGAAATAGGAGAAGACTCTCCTCCAAGGGTTTCCCCTTCACAAAGGATTTCTCCTTTTACAAAGAGCTAATGCTCAATTTACAAAGAATATCCACACCCTTCTCCTATCCTTCACACTCTATTTATATCTAAACAACACCTTATGCAATTAACTAACTTATTAATATGCTAACTATCTTCCTAACTTCTCCTTCCCTTTATACCCTAACAATACACCCTGTCTAAAAAATCAACCTTGTCCTCAAGGTTGTGTAGTAGAAACTTGATCCCATTGCTTATTCTTATTACCATGATCTTCATTTACCCTTTCTGTCTACATGTGATATCTTTTTTTTTGGTATAGGAATGAGGACCAGGGGCTAATGCATTCAAATTCAGATCAGGTGGCTTGGGTGGTGGTGGTGGAAATGAGAGTGGATTTTTTATAATAGCTTTCAAACCCACCTTAGAAAAAAATTTGGCTCCATGTAGTTCATCAATTAATTCCTCAATTACTGGAATGGGGAATTTATCTGCAACCGTGGCCTTATTGAGAGCCCTATAGTCAATACAAAATCTCCAACTTCCATCCTTTTTTTTGACTAATATCACTGGGCTGGAGAATGGGCTGTTACTGGGCCTAATGATACCCATCTTCAACATCTCTGCCACTTGTCTTTCTATTTCAGCCTTTAAAAAATGTGGGTACCTATAAGGTCTGACATTGACAGTATTTTCACCTTCTTTAATGGGGATTCTATGGTCTACTGGTCGTTGGGGAGGAAGCCCAGAAACATCCTGAAATAACTCACTGAATTCTTCTAAAATACCCTCCAACTCATTTGTCTGTCCAGTGGTTAAAACTGTTTCTCCCTTTTTACTGCTGGCCCCACCTGCTGTCATTTCCCAGAGTATAGTTATGGCCTCTATATCTGTCTCCTTTATCAAAGCCTGCGGAGAAATCAATTTTTTGGTAAGGGTAGGGTCACCTCTTATCTCAACTTGTTGTCCTTCCCACTCAAAATTCATGGTTAACGATTTCCAATTAACTTTCACTTCTCCCAAAGTTGCCAACCATGCTATCCCCAATATCAAGTCTACTCCACCTAACTCAAAAAGGAAAAAGGTTTCCTGCACTTCATAATTACTTAGGCTCACTTTAATATCCTTGCAGCACCCACTGGTTAACTTCTTTTGCCCATCCCCAAGTTTCACACAATAAGGCCTCGTCTCTTCCACTTGCAGACCTAGTTCTGCCACTAAACTTGAAGTAACAAAATTGTGACTAGCCCCACTATCAATCAGGATCAGCACCTTTCTCCCTTTAATCCACCCCGACAGTTTCATGGTGTTTGTTGGTGTTAACCCTCCAGCTGAAAACAAAGAAAGCTCCATCCTTTTATGTTCCATCTCTACTTTTTCTTCGTCCTCTTCTTCTTCATCTTCTGCCATGATGATTACTCTTAAATTTTTTTCTGGGCACCTATGACCTGGACTGTAAGGGCCCCCACAATGAAAACACCTTCCTTCCTCCCTTCTTCGTATATGTTCAGGATATGGCAGATTCTTCACTCCTCTTGTTCTAACCTCCCCTATAGAAGTATTTCCTACCTTGGACCCCCATGAAATATCCCCTGTCCCCTTCCTGGCAGTACTGTTATTACTGGGCACTCCTTGGGAAGAACCAGATCCTTTAAAGGTCTCGGTTCTTGATATCTTGCTCGTTCCTCCTTGATAACGGAATCCAGAAGTTTTGTTCTGGTACACATTTCCTCCTCCTCCACTTGTTTCTTTCATGACATCTTCAACATCTCTTGGTACCTCCATAGCTCTTAACAAATCCTTTGGGTCGTGAGGCATGATTTGTTTTCGAATTTCAGTTCTTAGTCCTGCCAAAAAATATCCAAGAAGTTGGTCTTCCTCCATAGCTGGGATCTGAGACACTAAAATTTCAAATTCCTGAGTATATTCTTCCACACTTCCTCCTTGTTTAATGGCTGCCAATCTCTCAAAGATTGTACTTCGTTCCTTTCCTCCAAACCTTCTATTCAAAGCCACAGTGAATTCTTCCCAAGAAAGATTCTTGGTTTTTTGTTTCCAAAATCTGAACCAATGATTCGCATTCCCTTCCATGCTGATAAAAGCCAGACGCAATTTCTCTCTTGGGTTGATCTTTTGAATCTCAAAAAATTTTTCCGCCCTTCCAATCCACCCCACAGGGTCAGTTCCTTCAAACACAGGTAGATCCACCCTCTTCACCCACTGTCTCTACACTACTTCTTCTTCCTCAGAATCTTCTTGCTCCAATCGTCCTCCTATCCCCCCTTGTACCGAATTTTCACTCTTCTCAGATTCTTTGTCACTTTTCTTGAAATTCTTGAGTAAATCTTTCATTTCTTGAATGGCATTTCTCATCTCTGTATTCACTTTTTCCTGTTCACTAGTCCATCGTTCAGCCCACCTTTCCAGCACTCCTACTCTTCCCTCCATGGCTCCTTGATTTTGGATCCGGCAGGTCGGACCAATTGTTAGGAACCAAGAATTAAACAGAAAAATAAAAGAAAGTTTCTTTATTGAATAGAATGAAAAGAACAAGAAATAGGAGAAGACTCATCTCCAAGGGTTTCCCCTTCACAAAGGATTTCTCCTTTTACAAAGAGCTAATGCTCAATTTACAAAGAATATCCACACCCTTCTCCTATCCTTCACACTCTATTTATATCTAAACAACACCTTATGCAATTAACTAACTTATTAATATGCTAACTATCTTCCTAACTTCTCCTTCCCTTTATACCCTAACATACTCTAATTTTGTGACAGAATCATGCTTCATGGACAGCAGATTCTCTTGGAGATAAGCATAATGCTTCACATGATCCAATGGTAATGGTTGGTGCACCTGCTTTACTTCCCATACCGGGAACCAGCTCCTCAAAAGAGAAAGCACGTATCACTGACCGTGTAAGCGAAAATTGCCACTGGTCACAGTAATGACAATTTATCATATTCCATTTCTCTATTACAACTTGGGTTCCTCACACATGTGCTTTTCTATATAGCAACGAAGGCAACGTATCGCTGATAACCTCAAAGCCTTACACGAATTGCTTCCAAATTCAGCAGAGGTAATCTGTTTTTTATGAATAAACAATAGTCAATCAAAAGGAGCTTTCTATACTATGTTGTCAATTTATCATTAATAGTGTGATATTGTGATCACCTACTCAAATAGAATGACCAGAAATTGGTAATAAACTGTTCTTAATGTTTAAACTTTGAATATGTCGAGATAGTGTCATTATGCACAAGTGAAAATAAAACATTGCCAGAAAGCTTTACTTTCTGTACAGTTTTGAGATATACTTCCACTGCATTCATATAGACTGAATCTTACAATTACTTGGTGAAATGAATTTAATTTTGTAGGGAAGTCAAGCGTATATACTGGACGATATAATTGACTATATCAAATATTTACAGCTTCAAATAAAGGTACCTTTTAACTCCTAATATTCTAACCATTTTTAATGTAATTATATACATGCTCAGGAATCTCATGCATACATTGCCGTGATATGCTTCTGATCATTATTGTCTTGCTACATTGTATTAAATGGCATAAGGGACATGCATGAATAATACACGTTGTCCAATAAGTTGGAACTAGATAGAGGATCTACATCTACTATAACTAAGGAGATTGTTCCTTGCAGGAACAAAGTGGAAGTAGATTGCAAACGGAATCAACTGCTATACCACTAGTTTTTTATGAGGTATACAGTTTATAGTTGATATCAGTAGATACACAGAATCACTGTGAATTCATTCCTCATATGAGAGTCAAATATTACAGGGTTATGGGCACTATATCAACCAACAGATGCTGAATGAACCCCTTGAGGAGAGATAATGGGGAAACTACTTGAAGAACATTCAGCAGCAGCTGGTCAGCTACTAGAGAGTAAGGGTCTATTCCTGCTGCCTATGGCTTTGGTTGATGAGTTGAGTGAGGCTATGCAAAGGTTTGTGGGGAGTGCACTTGTCTGATAGAAGCTTTCTCTTATATTAGTTCTCCATTATGGTTCATTTCTACTAGACAGTAGCTGTAGTATGATTATTATCTCTGTTTGTGTTACACTAACATTTATGTCTTTTCCAAACATCCAAAATTTCTCCATACTCATTATCCTATGAAAAGCCTTTGATGATTGTGGGGCAATTTCTTTCATGCCCACACAGATATTATTTTAAGTTAGATGGATAAAAAATCAAAATATTCATATTTAATCCATTTTTTTCATATTAAGTCTATTTTAATACAAATGTCAAATTTATATTCATGTTTTTAAAATTTTAAATTTAATCTAGTTAGTTGGGTTTACATTGCTTATTTTTATAATTTTAAAAATTTCAAAAATCAATATTCATCTTTTCAAGATAAATCGATAGAAATTCATAAATCAGCAAGTCAATAGAAATAAATTCAGTGCCTTCTTGTCAATCAATTACATCATATTCGTACTCGTGGATATTTGTCTAATAATCTTACGTAAATGGTCGGAAATTATTAGATTTTGAGAAACAACTGTTCAATTTTTTTTTCAAGTTTTCTTAAAAAATGTTAAAAATAAGATATTGTTATCTCGAAATTAGATAAAAACAAAAGACTTTTCTTAACATGCAGCAAATTCTTAAGAAAAACATTATTTATTTCATCCATTTCAAAATTAACCCCATTTGAGATTTTTGCACTCTTCGAAAAGTAGAAGAGTTCGCACGCGGTAACTTTAACTTACATAGAACATAATTTCATTTAAATATATTTCGGTAAAATAAAATAATAATAATAATAATAATAATAATAATAATAATAATAATAATAATATTAATAATAATAATAATTAAAAAAGATGAAATTACATTTATTTCCCAAAATAACACTCTCACCTCTTATTCTATATATAAGATACGTACCATTTGTTATCGAGGCGGATCTTAAACATTAATCTTGAGGGGACCAAATAATATATTATTAATAAATAATAAATAAATAAATATAAAATGAAGAAAGAAGATGAAAATGTGAAAATATAAAATTGTAAATATATACTTAAATATATTAAATGATCATTAAGTTTGAAGGAGATAAAATCATAAATTATATGAGAGTTACAAAGCGAGGAGAGTTTGAAAGGATAAAATTATAAATATACAAGTAAATATATTAAATGTTCATTAAGTTTGGGGGTCAAAATCATAAATTACAGGGGAGTTACAAAACTTTGCGTGGATGACGACCCCCTTAAGCTCCCAAGAACATCCGTCACTTGTTACTATATACGTTTAATAAAATAAAATTCAATTCACACTAATTTTTAAATAAACATAACTTCTTTATGATTTTAATAAATAACATTCATCTCTTATTTTATTTAAAAATAACATATTCAATAAAACATATCAATTTTATAAATAATATATTTTAAACAAAAAAATTCAAATATAATCTTTATAAAGTTTTTAATCCGATTTTTCTCTCCTCATAAGTTTTGTTTTTATTTCTATCTTTTCTTCACATTGACTTTGTATTCTTCTCTATTCTCTCAATTATTCTTCTAATTACAAAAATTATACTAAAATATAATAAACTAAATTTTTTAAAATTAATATTAAAATTAAAAAATATCAATTATTTAAAATTCTAATAATAGTAAATAATTTTATTTCTGATGAAAATAGATTTAAAACTATTTTATCATAACAAATTAATCACTTATCTAATTAAAAAATATTAAATATTTACCATGATTAGTCAAATTAAGTAATTTAAAAAAATATTTAATAAAAAATTACTTTAAAATAAATATGTTAATTTTTTTAATAACTATAACATAACAAAAATATCTGTAATACCTCAAAATTTATCAATTAAATTATAGTATTTATTGAGAAATTTAAATATTTTTATTTTTTAAAAATAATAAAAGATCTATTTTATCAAATTTCAATGTAGTATTTTTAATTAGAAGAATAAGATAGAGTGACACAAGAATAAAAGAGAGGAAAATGGAAAAGTAAAAAAAGAACAATGAATAAGGAGAAAAAAAAATTGAGGAGTAAATGAAAAGGGAGAAAAAAAAGTAAATGAGAAAAAGAGAAAATTAAGAAAAGAAATGAGAAAAGAGAAAAAGATAAAGATTTTTGTAGTATTTTTTTAAAAAAACTATCAATATAAATAAATTTCAAACAATTATGAATTTATGTAAGTGAAAATACGATTTCAGAAATCGTACTTTATACCATGATTTGATTTTTTTTTAATTTAGGAAGAAATAGTAATATTTAGGACTATTTATATAATTATATTATAATAATAATCATTATATTATTATAATTAATAATAATATTTTATATTATCAAAAAAATAATAATTCAATTTATATTATTATTTTTATTATTAAAATTAATAATTATTTAATTATTAACAAAATTAAAATAATATAATTATAATTATTAATATTGTTATTGTATTATTAATTATATTAATAATATACATATTTTTATTTTTATTATTAATTATAATAATAATAATTAAATTATATAATAAAAAATTGTTGTTATTATCTATAATAATAAAATAATATAATAATTAATAATATTATTATTTTTTATATTAAAATAATACTTTCTCGAAATATAACTTTTAATATTTTTGAAAATAATTTATAATTTTAGTGACAATATAATTTTTATGATATTTTTTAATATACAAATAATTCAACCATGTAGTTTAAAAAAATATATTTAATTTTTCTTTAAAAGTTTAATTTTAATTTCATAAGTTTTTATTTAAGTGGTAGATAATATGATATTTTTAATTTGGATAAGATAGAAGAATATAATTTTATTAAAATACGAGAAATATGTGTGGTTTATTAAAATATAAAATAAACAATTTTTTAATTAAAAGGATGTGAGTATCATTTTATTAAAAACATAAAGAACATTAAATTTAAAGAATCAATCCTCAAGTGTAGGACCATCATCACTCTGTTAAGCATTATAATAATAAAAAAAGCTCAACATATATATTTGTTCTTACTGCTATTATTTAATTCGCTCATTTTAACAATTATACTTTTAAACTTAGACAAAATGTGTTGTATTTTACTAAAAAAAAAAAAGGTCTGCATTTTTTTTTAATTAGAGTTAACAGAAAATTCATTCATCTAAGCAATAAAAATAGTATCCTTAGGAAAACAATAAAAAGAGTTATACTCATTATTAAAGTGAAATATTGAATATTATGAATACATGTATTATAGTATTTAAAATAATCATATATTTACTAGTATTTGAATATATACTTACATTGACAATTTGATAATCGAATATGTACTGCATCTAATAATTACGTACCGCACTAAGAAACAAACAACGACACTCCCGGAACCTATACAATATCACTCCAAACTAACTCTGAATATATATGTCTTTATCGATTTAGTAACCGATCAAGATTTTAAAAACATTGGAATTTTATTGATGTTTAATAATATTGTTTTCATCTTTATCAAGGATATACTCGTTAAATAGAGAAAAAAAAATTTAAAGAAATTTTGGAAAGACAAAAATTTTAGAAAGGAGAAACTTTGGTAAAAGAAGTTGTGGGAGAGTTTAGTAGGGACGCTAATAGAAAGAAAAACTTGAAGACACACATTACATTGAGGAAAAAAAATTTGACTCAAAATGCTATTGTAATAAGAATTTTCAAATTATTATTTTTATTATTAATTTTTATTTTATTTTTTACTTTGAATTGTCTATATATCAGTAGATATTTTTAGACCTAAAATTGGATGTAAAGGAATAAGAATCCGTTTTTGGGTTTTTGGATGGGAGAAAGTACCTTTCGTAACCGAGTTTGATGAATTAGCAAAACGATCACCCTGCACTGTTGTTGCAAGAATCTAACGCTAATGTGTAGGGGAGAATAACAAGTGATTGGAATGGAAGTTGAATTTTGGAGAATAAATAGGGTTTATGGCAGGGAAAATGACGCTTCACACTAATTTGTATGGATCAATTCGAACACGGATCCATGCAATTATCGTGTGCGAATCTGAAGCCATATTGCCATGGCCAACCTTCGTTCTCATGCATAAAACTAAGAGCAGAGTCAGTGTCAATGATGAAAGTAAACCCAGTACTTTCCTTACACTTCATATCAGCAAAAATACCCTTTGCTTAGGTCATGCTTCCACTTCACATCACCATTTCCATGCTATCTATGCAAGATTGCAACATATATATATATATATATATATATATATATATATATATATATATATATATATATATATATATATATATGGGCCACTAATTAACCTATTTTTGGTCACTATGAGAAACACATGCGCATGAATCACGGAGGACATTTTCGCCACTAATAAGAGAAAAAAATATTTACTTAAATATTGTAATATTTACTAATAGTACTAACTAAAAAGGAATATTCACGAAGTAAACAAAGTTGAAGCGAATACATATACTTTTTTTATTGAATTTTTTTATACACATTGAACCTTATAACCATATATCTCTAGTTGAATTCTTACGCACCTTATCATTTAAAATGCATTCTTTTTATCACACGAATGTTTGAATGGAAAAAGGTTCTCACATCCAATATGAATGAACTCGACCTGTGTTTTGATTTACTATTATTAGTCATATTTGTATAACACCTACATGTTCATGAAATACTACTCTCTTGAAGAGCTGATAGAAAAGTAGTTATTATTTTATCAAAATATAAACTAATCTAAATCCAACCAAGAGTTGTGCATAAGTTCATTTATAAATACATTGTGCCCATCAAAATATGATGTCTTTATAGTAAAGTAAGAGAGCTGTTAACCCTATTGTGAGACAAGATGAGTGGAAAAGCTGGTCTAGCCACTGAAGGGTAGCTACCTCTTAGCAGAATAGACCCAGATGCATATATAGACAAAATTGAAAACAAACAAAAAATAGGGAATAATAAGAAAGACCTTATCGTACAAATATTCTTTATGCAATTTGGCGCTATATAACCCACTAAGGATAGAACCTACCGTGCCCACTGGTTTAGCAGAAACAAGATGACTTTGAAGAACTTCTTTGAGCTTTCAGTGGACCATTAACATTTCCATATGGCATAAAGTTAATATAAATATTGGCAAAATATTTGACGACACCAAGTTGACAATCAATAATTCATGTACTACTTTATATTCACCAACAGAGAAGCAGAGAGTGACACTTTTGACCTCTTCCCATTTTGTCTACGCTATAAATACTCCACGCACCCCTCTTTCATTCTCAATTCACCTCTTCCTTCGTATTGTATAATCAATCACCTCACCAAATATATACACCCGTCCCAACTTGTCTTAGCAGAAGTATTTCTTTGGAAAGTCACGATGACCATCTCTATGTTCATGTGCAGATTAAGACAACCCATGATAAACATTCCTTGCAGTGGGAAAAAATTGAACGTGAGGCAAATTGAGAAAGAGAAAGTAGTGGTTGTAATGGGAGCCACAGGGACAGGGAAGTCAAGGCTGTCCATTGACCTAGCCACATGTTTTCCATCAGAAATCATAAACTCCGACAAAATTCAAGTCTACCAAGGTCTCGACATAGTCACAAACAAAATCCCAGAGGAGGACCAACGTGGAGTTCCGCACCACTTACTAGGAACAATAAACCCCAACCTAGACTTCACTCACAGTGATTTCATTGAAACCTCATCATCTGCCATTGACACCATCACCAGTCGCCAGAAGCTTCCAATCATCGTTGGCGGCTCCAACTCGTACCTCGAGGCCTTGATCGACTACGCCGACTACAAGTTCCGGTCGCGCTACGATTTTCTCTGCCTCTGGGTTGACGTGGCAATGCCCGTGCTTCAATCCTACGTGGCGGAACGGGTTGACGACATGTTACGTAACGGAATGGTGGATGAGCTGAGACCCTTTTACGGTCCCGACGGGGATTACTCGAGAGGGGTTAGAAGAGCCATTGGGGTTCCTGAATTCGACGAGTATTTTCGGAGGGAGGAGTTTGTCGAAGAGGAAACGAAGCAGAGGTTGTTGGAACATGCGATTAAGGAAATTAAATCAAACACATGCAAGCTTGCGATGAAACAGTTAGGGAAGATTCACCGGCTGAGGAACGTCAAGAGATGGGAGATTCATCGCTTGGACGCCACGCCCGTGTTTCGAAGGCGTGGCGAAGAAGCGAACCAGGCATGGAAGGAGATGGTGGCGGAACCTAGTGCTATGGTTGTTGCGCGTTTTCTCTATAATTCCAAAAATAATGTCAACCTTGTTTCTGGGCACAGAGTGTTGCCAGCTTCAGACAGTGTTATGGCTGCTGCAACGTGCTAATTCTCAGGTGTGGTTTTGTTCAGCCAAGACTTGTGCTTTTTTGTTCAGTTTGGGGGGAAGAACTTGTAATCATTGTGAGGAGTAAATTGTCAGCCACTGATTGATGTACAAGCGAATCATCTTGTCTCCTTCGTTTTATATATGGGAGTGTGTAACTGCAATTTTGACATTTTATAATGAGTATTTGTTAACCTTTGTTCATATTGAATTTTGTGAAGGTTTGTTATATTAATACTAAAAATAATTCACATAATAAAATAAAATGGTTAATGATAAAAATACAAAGTTCAAATCAAATTTCTTATAAAATAACCTGCGATAGTATGAGTTGAATCTTCAGGTAGAATAAAAATAATAAAATTAAATAATATATTTACGAAAACTTAAAAATAAATGCATTTTAAATTTAAAAAAAGTGTTATAATAATATTGATATAAATGAAAATTAATAACAAACCATGAAACACTTCTGGCTACGGTATTTTCCAAACCCGTCATGCTCCTTAACACAAGGGCCATGTAGTTACTGGTAGGGGACACAAGTATAAGAGGTAGGGGACACACGTATAAGAGGTAGGGGACACACGTACGGGTGTCAATGCTAATATTAAGAGGCAACCTAATTCACTTTTATTTTAATAATTTTCTCTATTAACATAATTTGGTAGAAGTGGTAGCAATTTAAGAAAAAAAAAAAATTCTTTTACCCATATTCTTTCTAAATTATTTATGCAAATATATTCTATCAGTCTAAATATCTTTGCTACTCGTCACTATACCAAATGTTTTCTATGAACTTATCTTGGGTTGACCATTAGGGTATTACCATCCATTATTTAAACGAAAACTTCCAAATTTCACAACTCATTGTACTTATTCGCATATTATACATAAGAAAATGTGTTATGTTGTTTAATACGTTGTTAAATTATTAATTATAATTAAATAATTCAATATAAATATAATAATTTTTGTCAGTCTTAATTAATGAAGAGAGAGTTGAAAAAATTAAAATAATCAAAAGTATGTTTTTTAAAATATAAAAAATTCAATTTATTTTAATAAAAAATTAACTCCAGATTGCCATTTAATAGGAGGGGCAATGATTTTTAGCATGTCATGAGTACGACAGATTTGACATCTCAAAAATGAAACCACCCAAAATTGATCGTAACTTGTAAGATCGATTTTAATTATGACAATCATAATAAACATGTAATATGGTCATATATATATATGTATATATATATATATATGTATATATATATATATATATGTATATATATATATATTTATTGGAGCGTCTTTGAGATATGTCTGCGTGTGGAGACTATGTACCGTTAAAAACGAACCCTTTCAATCCATTAAATAAAACTTCTTCCTCGCCAATCACATCGCATCCGTACTCTTCCTTAGCATCTTCTCCATCAAATCACACAAATCGCCGCTCTTTCCGTACCATTTTTCGCACGTGTCATGTGTCCCAGGAAATCTTTATTTACCTAAAATTTAGGTTTTATTTTTCAATTAAATTGGTAAAATCAGAGTATCATTTCAATAATCTATTTGTGCATTTAAATTCCGAATTTCAAGGAGACTGAATCTTAAGATGACACTTGCAAAGTGAATTTTTCGAAAACTTCATATTGTTTCGCATAAAATAAAAAGTGATTTTCTTTCCCAACCTTTTTTTTTCAATATTTTAAAAATAGAAAATATTATAAAAAAAGTGAACATTTTACAATTACAAAGAAGAAACATATATAATGAAACCTTAGTTTTGGGTTAAAATATTTTCTGACCTAATATTTGAGTCCTTTAGATACCTACCAGTCGAATATATGTATTTTGTAAGTGTGTGAGATGAGATATGATTTTTTGTTAGCTTTAATGGAACAAAAGGAGCATGATATGATTTTCTTTTGGAACAATATTGAATAAATGCTTCTATATGTTGTTCCTCCTAGATATTGCTTTTTTCTTTCTTTCCCTGTTGATATGCTTCTTTAGCTCGGCATTTTGTCAAAACAGTAGTCCCACTAAGCCATGCATTTTGTTTTGCAAATGAATATTGAATAATATATATACATATATATATATATATATATATATATATATATATATATATGTTTTACTGTGGAATTTCGATCGATTTCGTTTCCTGAGATATTTTGATCCTAATCAAAATTCTACCACGTAAGTTCTTTTTACTTAGGCTATGCATCCGGCTTTAAATCGACAACGTATATGAGAATCGAAAGTCACAGAATATCAAATGCTATTTTTTAGTATTTTATATTTAAAATACCGAAAGCAATAAAAGTATCGAATCGAGAAACGAAATATTAATTTGCGAGGAACTCTAAAGTGCGAAAACCCCAAATTTGCATTAATTGTAAATGACAAGAAATCGAAAACAGCGCAAATATAAATGACAAGAAATCGAAAATAGCGCAAATATAAATGACAAGAAATCGAAAATAGTGCAAATATAAATGACAAGAAATCGAGATTTGCAGAATGTTAACAGGAAATCGTAAATACAGAAACTTAAACTTTCATTGAATTGAAATGACAAGGAATCGAAAATACAGAAAAAACTGCTGAATGTAAATTGCATCAAAGTAAATTACCAAGGAAAATACAGAAAGCGATAAAGGTACTCCGTGAGCATGGAAATCCAGATTGCCAGGAGCTTCATGGTGTTCGTCGTTTCTCCGGTAGACTTTCTCACTACTGATCCTGTTCTCTGCCAATTTCTGCCCCCCTATTTCTTCCTTCTTTGCTCTATTTATAGTGCATCGTTCAAGTCTTCCAAGAGCAGTTAACACGACTGCTACCACGTTCTATGTGCATATGGCGGTTTATCTCCTACGGTTTTCCACGTTCTCACGATCTTTGATTTCCTCCATAGTTTAGAAACTGCTCTCTATCCGTGCGTTTGACTTACTCTTCTCTTTATGGTTTGACCAAGGTTTTCGATGTCCATGTAGGTTAGCTTTCTTCATTTTCAATTTTACACTTTCGAGAACTTCGAATTGCTTACGATTCCTTTTCAACCTTAACGTCTTATCATTCTAGTTTCTTAGGTTTCGACAATAGGCATTTGACTATCGTTCCTTCGATTCTCGATTGTACTTATCGATGTTATGTGTTACGTGCTTTAGACATCGAATGGTTTTTTATCAGTCACGTGTTCTCTCTTTCCTTTCCCTCATTTTCGATCGCTTTTCTCGATTTTCTACTAACAAAATGCCCCCTTGGAAGAATATAAATGATTTCTGTTTATATTCTTTCAATATTCCCGCCTTAGTGTTTGGAGGCCCACAGGACTTAGGGTTTAGGGTTTCTGGGGTTCTAGGGTTAAAAGGGTTTTAGTTTTCCCTTTTGCTTTACGTCGCCATCTCGTCAGTCTACTGCTTTTACAGTACACGCTACATTTATTACCTTTCACCTCCGTCGTTTCCAGCCCCCTAGACGATTTTCCCTTTTAAACTCTATTGGTTTTCTACTAAGGTTTTTTACGCGAACTTTTGTCCCTTTACACTTTCATCTTCTTCCTTGAGTTCCTGTCTTCATCCTTGCGCCCCCTCCTTTTATCTTGTTTTCCTCTTAATCTCCCTATTACTGAAATGGCAACTTCCTCTAAGTCTTCCGACTTTTCCGCTCCACCTCTTCCTTCGCTGACGGCCAACCTTTTGGAAATCAATAATCAAAAGTTTGCTCCAATCCCTCTGATGGAGGAGGCTTCTCAGAAAGTTTCTGAGACGCAGGTACTTATTCCTTACACTGCTGATAGTGTTAATTTTGGTTTTGGGGGTCCTGTCCGTTCTAGTAGTGGGACTTTTTCTTCCTTCACCCTCTCGAACAACCCAACACTTATTCATCACCCTGAGGTTCGGACGGATTTCTTGAATATGGCATCGAGAGTATACCGAACGGGTCCACCTTCCAAAAAACCTTCATTCCTTAGGTGGTTTGATAGAGTACAAGCTAAGTTTGGGAACCACTGGAGAGATATAGGGATTTTTGATTTTTTACAGCTATCTCGATGCGATCTGTCGTCTTTGGATATGACAATGTTTCTATCTGCCGTGCATTTGTGGAACAAGGATCTGCATGCCTTGGAATTACCCTGTGGTCCCCTGTCACCTACTCTCTTTGAGGTTGCTGCTATAACCGGACTAAAACCTACTGGGGAGAAGTATTATAAGGGTGCTTACCCTTCGGATAATTCTTTGAGATCTAAAATCGATTGGGAATCGAAGGCTTACGGACATTTTCTTGAGAAGCATTTCGTCGATGACGAATTGAAGGCTGTGACTGACGAAGAACACATAGCCTTTTTGGTATATTGGCTATGTACCCACGTTTTTTGTCCTCGATCCATCCAAATCTCCTCACACCTCTATAATCTAGCCTACCTTCTCCATACTGGCCAGCCTAAGATATGTTTGGCTAAACTCTTGTTAGCGCATGTGTATACTGCTTTTGACGAGGCTGTCGAAATTTTGAGCACTCCTAAGGCATCGGGAAACTTTTCTGGTCCCATCTGGTTTATTCAGTTATGGTTAAACTCGATTTTTGATAGCATCCTCCCCCCGACTTCCAACATCCCCCCAAATGTAAATATAGAAGGGGCCCGATTATCCTCTCGCCATCCTTACCAAAAACCCGATGAAGCTGCTTATTGTCAATACCTTAATTTTTTGTTATCTAGATTTAATTTCGATTCGGTTTTAGCTCCTTTTACCGTGCATCTCGGACGAATAAATGATCAACTCAGGGGACCAATTTGGTTTAAGTCGAAGTTCCCTGCCTCAACTCCTGGATTGCAATTAGAGTTGGTAGATATCTGGAGTAACTATTTAACTCATGATATGCTGGTATCGGGTTTTCAATCCAAAGACTTCAAGATCATCATTTACTACCCTCAGCTATTCTCGAGACAATTCGGCCTGAGCCAATCCTTACCTTTCTTCCCTTTAGATACCTCCCCGAGGTTCAAGTTGAATGAATCGATAGTCGAACGGGAGCTTATCAAGCTTTTGCCAAAAACCCCGATGCATTTTTATCCCTATGCTTTCGAGTCAAATTATTTGTCTACTGTGGGTTTT
This sequence comes from Sphenostylis stenocarpa, assembly GCA_963425845.1. Taxonomy (NCBI): domain Eukaryota; kingdom Viridiplantae; phylum Streptophyta; class Magnoliopsida; order Fabales; family Fabaceae; genus Sphenostylis; species Sphenostylis stenocarpa. The sequence continues at coordinate 36,491,842 of OY731404.1, forward strand.
TCTCAATGGTGGACTGGTTGGTTCTCGAGTAGTCATGCTACTTTTGATGAAGTTCGACAGAAACTGACTGCCCATCCTTCTCTTGTGTTGCAGGACAAGTCGAAATCGAAGAAAGGTACACACTTTCACTGTCTTCAAATATCTCGATTCGAGAACTTTTATCAAATATGTTACACCCCACTGAAATTAGAATCGACCTATTATGATGCTGTTATCTCCTTATCCAATAAGACAGACGCTAATTGATCGAACCACAAAATAATCAATCCTCTAGGTAGAACCCCTTTTGAAATGTATTGTCCAAATCGCCTTCCCACTTTTCCCACAGCTCCTTTTGGACTTGCCAAACCATTAACTCATCCTAAATGGGTTCGAGAATTGAGATCCCTAAGGGAAACACTTCGCCCAAAACCCAAAAACAAAGATATTTCTGTCTTGAAATTATCTTATTTCCCTTACCTTAACCTCCCTGAGGCTCTTTTGCCTCCCTGGCTTGTACATATCGACCGAGTCAAGATTTTGACTCCATCACCTTTTGGTGAGATTTTACTGCTTTCTTATACCTTTTTGATTCTGTATATTATAAGCTAATTTGTCTTCTTTTATTGGTAGTTTCGAAATCCACCAAGGTCACCGCTGTCGAGAAAGGTCAAGAGAAGGAGAAGGACTGGGAATCTTCTGATGAATCTGATCCTTCGGCCCTTGTTAGAAAGCGCAAACGCTCGGCCACCATTTCTTCTTCTTCTAAAAAATTGAAGGTTCTTTTCGATTCCCTGTTTCTTTTGACCTTTCGTTTATAGTCACTTCATTCGGGTCTTAACATATTTCTACTGTTTTCGATTTCTAATTTCAGAAACAAAAATCGAAGAGTCCTCGATCTATTCAACCACCTGTCATTGATCCATTGTCGACGGACTCCAATATAATTACTGAAGTGGGTCAAATTACCCCTACAACTCATTCCAGTCACGTAAGTGCTTTCTTTACATCATTTTATATTCCTGGATTTCAATAGGGCTTGTTACCTGATTTCGATTTTTGATATTTTTTAGGACCATCCGTCAACGACTGTATCGACTAATGTCGATTCCCAACTCCAATCATCAGTCCCAATTCCTGAGGTACAACCCTCGGCTTTTTATATGTATGTTTACTTGAATTATGCACTTCCTTTTTTTGACATTCGTTTTCGATTTTCAGCAACCTGAGGCTATACAGGCTCTTCCTCCTTCCTCAGCACTCCTCGCTCTACCTCCCCCTGGTATTTATACTTTTCATTCACTTTTTCATTTCATTCTATTATGAACCTTTCGATTTACATTCTCGATTTCTTTCTTTTCAGTAAATATTCCCGTGGTCCAAGTCCAGGACTCTCCATCACCCACTACCTCTGAGCAAATGGGTTCCCACCCTTTCTCGATGCACGGGATCGAGTTACTCTCGCCTACACTACCCGCGCTCCATGAGTCTACTCCAATTAACGTACCAGAATACCGAGCTGCCATCGAGGAAGACCCTTTCTCGATTATCGATATTCTAGTATCGAGGGATGCCACTCCTTCGAGCCACTCCACTCAACCATCTGCCACTTCGCCCGAAGGAGCGTATCAGCTCAAGCAGCGCTTCAGAGCATTCTTCTATTCCTCACCTTTGGAGGTTTTGGTAGAGTCATTCGAAAAGAAACGACTCTTTAGAGAAATTCTCAAGTCTATCGAAACCTTCCCTGAAAAGGCTCTTCCCAGAGGCTTTGATGCAGAGGTCACAGCGGCCACTGAACTTTTCAACCAGGCCTATGCTGCAAGGAAAAGGAGGCAGTCGATAGCGACTGAGTTAGCTGAAGTTTCTGCGTTCCAGGCTGAGAAGTCTAATTTGTTGAAGAATCAGAAACTCAGTCGAGGGGAAGTTTTGACTACGTTGTCTTCGGTTGATGTTGAAATCGAAGAGTTGGAGAAAAGGCTGCAACAACTGAAGTCGCAGAGGGAGTTCCTTACGTCAAGTTAGATAAGATTAACTCTTCTGCGAAAGAAGTGGCACTATCTCTTGGCCAAAGCATGGAGCGCGAACACAAGCTGACCATCGAAGAGAACTCGATTTCTTCATCTTGGGCTAATCTGTTAATAGATTTCGAGAATTTAAAAACTTGATATCTATCCTTGTAAACATTACTCTATTTTAATATTGAATGTTTGTTTCTCTTATTCGAGGCTTATATTTCTTTAAGTACTTTCCATTTATCGACAACACTTTATCTTTGTTATACCAATCAGTAATCGAATAAGCATTACTCGATAATACTTTAATAACTTCGAAAGGTCCTTCCCAGCTTGGTGACCATTTTCCATAATTTTTACATTTCTTGTCCATCGGCAAAATTGTTTTCCATACTAAGTCACCTTCATAAAACGTCTTCTTTCGAACTTTTTTATTGTAAACTCGAGCAATTTGATTCTTTTGTAAAATCATACTATTCAATGCTTGCAATCTTATTTCATCGAGTTCGTTTAGTTCATCATACATCATGTTCCAATAATCACAACTGGGTAAATCATTTTGCCTCTGTATTCGATTCGACTCAATATTTATTTCGATGGGCAAAACTGCATCGTGTCCATACACCAGCTTGTATGGGGTATTTTGTAAAGAGTCTTTTGGTGAATTCCGATAAGCCCATAAAATTTGCAACAACATTTCGTGCCATGTTTTGGGTTTATAACCAACATGTTTTTTGATTAACCCAATAATTACCTTGTTAATTACTTCGACCTGCCCATTAGCCTGAGCATAATATGGGGTTGATGTTAATAATTGAATGTTTCTCGATTCAGCATATCTAATTATCTTTCTGCCAGTAAACACCGTCCCTCTATCTGTAGTGATAGACTGTGGGATCCCAAATCGATAAACGATATATTCTTCAATGAAATCGATTACATCCTGCTGATCAACATCTTTTAATGGTATTGCTTCTACCCATTTTGAAAAATAATCGACAGCAACAATTATATACCTATGCCCTTTCGATGATTGTGGGAAGATCTGTCCGATTAAGTCTATGGCCCAACCTCTAAAAGGCCAAGGTTTAATAATCGAGTGCAATTCACTAGCGGGTACCTGTTGTATAGGACTAAACTTTTGACACTCTTCACAGGACTTAGCATACTCGATACAATCCTTCAAAATCGAAGGCCAATAATAACCTTGTCGAGTCAATGTCCATTTCATTTTCTGTCCTATCATGTGAGCGCCACATATCCCACTATGTATTTCAGCCATTGCTAAGTAAGCATCATCATTCCCTAAACATCTAAGTAATACTCCGTCGATTCCTCTCTTATATAACTCACCATTTAACAACACATATTTTACCGCTCGATACTTGATTTTCTTGTCAGTTTTCCCATTGGGGTTTTGCAAGTATTCTATGATCGATTTTCTCCAATCTTGGTCATCTAAGTCATCAATTTGTAAAATCTCATTTTCCCGAGGTAGTTTCTCTTTAATTTGAATCATTTCCTGTAAATGTTCCGGAGATATTTTATATTTAGATGCTATTTGTGCTAAGTCATTGGCTTCTTGGTTGAATTCTCGAGGAATATACTCGAATGTTATATCATCGAACATTCTACTTAAAGTCATAACTCTTTCTAGATATCTGATCAAATTGGTATTAATACATTGATACTCCTTTCGCACTTGTTTGATCACTAATTGCGAATCACCTCTTATAATTGCCTGTCGAGCTTTTAACTTAATTAAAGTTTCGAGACCTGCTATCAAAGCTTCATACTCGGCTTCATTATTTGAACAAATGGGTTGAACCTCAAATAATAACTTAGTCGGAATATTATTTGGAGAAATAATAAGAACTCCTATTCCGGATTTATCCGATGTACTTGAACCATCAAAATGCATTATCCATTTACTTATTTCAATAAACAAGTTCTCAGTAGAATCAGCTGTGTGCTCAGCCATGAAATCGACGATTACTTGACCTTTTATCGATTTTAAAGATTCGAAGCATAATGAGAATTCTGTCAAAGCTAACACCCATTTTCCTATTCGATTATGCATAATAGGTTTCGACAAAAGAAACTTCAAAATATTATTTCTGGAATAAACCATTACATCATGAGGCTTCATTACATACTTGAGTTTTGTACAAGAGAAATACAAGCATAATCCTAACTTTTCGTTATCACTGTATCGAGTCTCAGCATCATTCAAGATTCTACTTAGATAATACACAGTACATTCCACACCATCTTCATCTTCCTGTGCTAGTAGACTCGCTATTGTTCGATCGGATGCTGATACATACAACTTCAATAACTTGTTTCTTTTTACTGGAACCATAATCGGAGGATTTGTCAGCATCATTTTAATTTGCTCGAAGACTTCTTGATGTTCCTCCTTCCACTTAAACTCTGCTTCTTTTTTCAACTTTAACAAAGACGAAAAAACATAAGTCTTACCAGCCAAGTTCGAAATAAATCGTCTCAAATAATTTATTTTTCCCAAAAACGACTGTAACTGTTTCTTAGTTTTTGGAGCAGAAGTATCTATTATAGCTTTTGCTTTATTTTTATCGATCTCAATACCTTTTCCATGTACTATAAAACCTAAAAATTCACCAGCAGATACACCAAAGGCACATTTTAAAGGATTCATTTTCAATCCATATTTTCTCATTCTCTCGAAAGATTTCCTTAAATTGCTTAAGTGTTGATGTTTTTCTTTCGATACAACCACAATATCATCTATGTAAACTTGCAGAAAATCATTGATCAAATCATGAAAAATTAAATTCATTGCTCTCTGATATGTTGCACCAGCATTTTTTAGTCCGAATGGCATTACTATCCATTCATATGTACCTAATGCTCCTGGGCATCGAAAAGCTGTTTTGGCTATATCATTCTCAGACACAAATATTTGATTATATCCTGAATAACCATCTAAAAGACTTAACATTTTATTTCCAGCTACTACATCTATTAACATATCAGCTATTGACATCGGATATTCATCTTTAGGAGTGGCTAAATTCAAATCTCGATAATCGATACACACTCTCATTTTACCATTCTTTTTAATAACAGGTACAATATTAGAAATCCAATCGACATACCTGGCAGTCCTGATGAATTTCGCTTTCAAGAGTCTTTCGACTTCTTCTTTGATCTTACTCATCACCTCAGGAGCAAATCTTCTTGGTGCTTGTTTAACTGGCTTTCTACCTTCGATGATAGGAAGTCTATGTTCGACTAGACTTCGATCCAATCCAGGCATTTCTTCATATTTCCAAGCGAAACAGTCCTTATATTTTTTTAACAAGGAAATCATATCTTCCTTCATCTCTTTTTCGAGGTATTTGCTGATATACATAAGCTTCTGATTCTCGATACTCCCCAAGTTAATCTCTTCTAACGGGTCCTGAGCCTCAACCTTTTTATGATTTGATGTAATAGATTTTTCAAAACCTAACGGAGAATTATCGTAAATACAATCAAGTATAACCTGATCGCTTTTATTTGCAACTAAAGTCGAATGAATCGATTTATTTAGTACTATTTTACTACTATTACTATTTTCTTGGCTCTTCTTTTCATCTTCGTATTGTCTCAATCGAGACAAGAACCCTTCGTAATCCCTATTCATCTTCCTCGGCCACTTTGAGGTTGGCCCCCTCCTTGATCATAACAAATCCTTTCTTCTCATTCATCTCTAAGAATCGCTCCTCATGTAACTTTGAGTTGAAATCTTCGACAGTTTCGAAGGTGAATGGTTGAGCAAGCGCCAAGTTCTGCAGCGCCCGACCAACCTGAGATACGAATGTCACAAATTCATGCTGGTCTCCTGGGATTACTTCGAGATGTCCGTCTCGATTCCACATAAATAGTTTCTGATGAGCCGTCGAAGGCACGACTCCTACTCCATGAATCCACTCTCTGCCAAGTAATGCATTAAAGTTGGCATGTGATTGGACCACAACGAATACAGTAGGCCTCGAATAAGTGCCCACTTTTACATCCAGGGCAATCATGCCTTCTGAACTTGATGTCTTTCCACTGAAATCGGAAATCATAATATTGTGCTTGACTAAGTCTTTCAGTTCAATGCCAAACCTCTTCAACATGGTGATTGGCAATATGTTCACTGCTGCACCACCATCGACAAGGACTCTATTCACCATTTGTCCCTGAATCTCGATATTCAGCAGTAAGGGCTTCAGGTGGAACCTCATTTCCTCAGATGGAGGATCAATAAAAGCAGCATCTCTATGAGGTACTTCACATGATGTTTGTGTAACCCATGTTACCTTTGGCTTTATGTTTTCTGAGTAGAAGTCATCTTCTCGATCGACATCACTCTGTTCTTGGTACTCTTGATATTCACTATCATATTCTGCTGGTAGTATCGATATCACTCCGATTTGATGCTCATCCCAAGTACCCTCATTCTTATCATCGAAAAATTCTCTGGTATATTGACTCTCCATCGGTACAATATTCTCTTCAAAGCTTCTATAATTATTCCAATAAGGGATCCTTCCTCCTCTTCTCCAGGGCCTTCCTCATAATCTCCTTTGGAATGTTGGGAATCCAGTGTTTGATCCTTCATCGTATGACAATCTCTCAAAGACATCATTGCTCTGAAGTCTGCCTCTTCCTCCTCGAGAAGGATACATCTCTCTTCTGATCCATTGCCTTTGATTTTCGCTAACACCAGAACCAACGAATTTCGGTTGACTCTCTTCGATCATTGGTCGGGCTGTTTGATCCACTTTGTCGTTTTTTCTTTTATTTTGACTCTCGATTTTCTTTGTCTGTTCTAATCTGAAAGCTTTGGCAGCCGATTTATCGAATACCGCACTGCATCGTGGGCATAACAACACATCTTCGTCTTTCTCTTTCTTTCTATTCAAAAATTCAATGAGAGAATCTCCTGATCGAGGGTAAATCTCCTTTTTGAACTCTTTCTCGAATTCACTCAGGTCAAATTCCATGTCTTCCTCAGATACGTCCATCCTAACATGCTTGGGATCAATATCTTCAGTAACATCTACCATACCTATAAAGGCCGAATTTGTCAATCGGACATCATCAGCAATGCCCGTTTGGGATTCGAGGTATCCTACTTGAGCCTCGAATGGACTCGTGTCAACTTTCATTGTCATTTCTTCGAACTTCAATCTTCCTTGGTCGATCGCATCTTGGATCGTGTTCCTGAAATGTATACAATTGTTAGTCCAGTGTCCATAAACATTATGAAATTTGCAATATTTTCGACTATTCCTTTGTTCTATAGAAGGCAGTTTGTGATCATCACTCAGCTTAATTTGTTTGTCTTTTAATAGAATATCAAAGATTTTGTGTGCCTTTGTTACATCAAAAGTATATGTTCGATTTGCCATTTTGTCTTTCACTTCATTTTTCTGTAGTAATTTACAGATATATGGAGCTCCTACTTTGAGCTCTGCTATGTTTACTTTCTCATCGACAATCTCTTCCACGTCATTCTCTATCGTGGGATCTGTTTCGTACACATCATTTATATATGCTATTCTTTCTTTCTTCATCGGTTTCTCAAATTTCTTATATCTTTGTTTTTCATATTCGATTTGTTCTACTCTTCTCACTTTATCAGCTAACTGAGCCATATCATTCAATGGTAAATTGACTAATTTTTTCCTAATCGAGAATTCTAAACCTGCAGAGGCCATTCTGACTAATTCATATTCAGGAATTTGAGTAAAGCATCTCGATTTCATTTGTCTAAATCGATTCAAATAATCATCTATGCTTTCATGATTGTATCTCTTTATATTCATCAAGTCGATGAGACTTACTTGAGTTTCTCCTCTAAAGAATTGCTCATGAAAATTTCTCTCTAACTGCAACCAATTATATATCGAATTGGGCGGTAACGAAGTGAACCAAGTAAAAGCATTCTTAGTCAAAGAACTAGGAAAATATTTCATCTTTAATTCTTCACTCATCGCTAAATCCCCGCATTCGATCTGATATCGAGCCACATGCTCGATCGTCGATTCACCAACTTCTCCAGCAAATTTAGTGAATTTGGGTACTTTATATCCTCGAGACAATTCTGTCTCGAGAATCGCATTCGGAAAGGGAGACACAAAATATGTCTGATTGGGTGGTCTAAATTCCATCCCTTGTAATTTCATCCTTTGTCCCAACATGTTATTCTGATTGTGTATGTTTTGAAATCCTTCGTTCAAATTCCCATAAATGTCATTCCTCACGTGTTGGTACTCATTTCCCATTTGTTGAGCGTTGTTTCGGTTTCTCCTTAAAAGATATGGGGGATTGATATTGGCGTTCTGGTTAGCATGATTTTCTACCCTTGTTCGTCGAGGTACAACCAATGCATCCCCGATTCATGACATTTGATCTGCTAATATCTCAAAACTAGCTGTAGTGTTTTGAACTAATGGGTTTAAGACTGTAGTCAACTGTTGGGATAACATATTCACCATCTCAAAATTGCTCTCATCCATTTGTTGTCTAAGTATCCCTAATGAGTTACTGGATATCCCAGTCCCGGTATTTTCGATAGTATCAAAATTAGATCGATGATAATCCCTATCGAACGCATATCTCCCATGATCTAAGTTTCCTCTATGATCTAGATTTGGAGGTATTTGCTGCGTTCCTACATTCTGCACACTCCCTGAGTTCTGGGGAATTACTACATTTTGAGATGTTCCTAGGTTTGGAGATGTTCCAAAATTCTGTGGCATACCTAGGGTTTGGAATGTTCCTAAGTTATATCTCGAATTTCGTTGCATCGAAGAAGTACCAACCCCATTCATGTTAAGCGAAAACCCAGGTGGTCTTATACTCATATACGACCCAGCATTTGTTGTTATAGGGTTACCCATAGTTGGCATACTGTTTAGTGCCACCGTGCTAGATCCTACTTGGGTATTTGCTAAAGTGCCTGAATTTTGTTCATTACTCACGGGTATCGACATACTTACAGTTGTCGATACTACAGGTGTATTCCCATTCTGACTTTGCCCCCAGTATTTGATGAATGTACACCATTTAGACCCTCACTATTACTCTGGTTATTTGATGAACTCTGACTCATGACTCTCCCACTCCTTAATCTCATACACTCTCGAACTAACCAATTTTGTGTCTCTCAACACAAGAGGCCCCTACCTGGCGCGCCAATTTGTTTCTGGTGGAATTTCGATCGATTTCGTTTCCTGAGATATTTTGATCCTAATCAAAATTCTACCACGTAAGTTCTTTTTACTTAGGCTAGCAGTTTGGCTTTCAATCGACAACGTATATGAGAATCGAAAGTCACAGAATATCAAATGCTATTTTTTAGTATTTTATATTTAAAATACCGAAAGCAATAAAAGTATCGAATCGAGAAACAGAATATTAATTTGCGAGGAACTGTAAAGTGCGAAAACCCCAAATTTGCATTAATTGTAAATGACAAGAAATCGAAAACAGCGCAAATATAAATGACAAGAAATCGAAAATAGCGCAAATATAAATGACAAGAAATCGAAAATAGCGCAAATATAAATGACAAGAAATCGAAAATAGTGCAAATATAAATGACAAGAAATCGAGATTTGCAGAATGTTAACAGGAAATCGTAAATACAGAAACTTAAACTTTCATTGAATTGAAATGACAAGGAATCGAAAATACAGAAAAAACTGTTGAATGTAAATTGCATCAAAGTAAATTACCAAGGAAAATACGAAAGCGATAAAGGTACTCCGTGAGCATGGAAATCCAGATTGCCGGGAGCTTCATGGTGTTCGTCGTTTCTCCGTAGACTTTCTCACTACTGATCCTGTTCTCTGCCAATTTCTGCCCCCCTATTTCTTCCTTCTTTGCTCTATTTATAGTGCATCGTTCAAGTCTTCCAAGAGCAGTTAACACGACTGCTACCACGTTCTACGTGCATATGGCGGTTTATCTCCTACGGTTTTCCACGTTCTCACGATCTTTGATTTCCTCCATGGTTTAGAAACTGCTCTTTATCCGTGCGTTTGACTTACTCTTCTCTTTATGGTTTGGCCAAGGTTTTCGATGTCCGTGTAGGTTAGCTTTCTTCATTTTTGATTTTACACTTTCGAGAACTTCAAATTGCTTACGATTCCTTTTCAACCTTAACGTCTTATCATTCTAGTTTCTTAGGTTTCGACAATAGGCATTTGACTATCGTTCCTTCGATTCTCGATTGTACTTATCGATGTTATGTGTTACGTGCTTTAGACATCGAATGGTTTTTTATCGATCACGTGTTCTCTCTTTCCTTTCCCTCATTTTCGATCGCTTTTCTCGATTTTCTACTAACAATATATATATATATATATATATATATATATATATATATATATATATATATATATATATATATATATATATATATATATATCCTAACCTCAACCCTAATATTAATATTTCATTATATGTATTCTTAACTACATTAATTCTAGTCATAGAATATTTTATACCTTACATCACATGTTGGATATAATTTTCTATTCCTTACATATGTAATTAGACTTATATGTATTTAAAGAATATTTGTTCAAAAAGATTAACTTTCTTAACAAATGTTATTACTACAGTATATATATCCTAATTAAAAAATATTTACGTGCAGAATAAAAATAAACAAAGGTAAATTTAAAAAATTCTTTTACTCAGATTTAAGAGTGAGAATTTTCATACATAATTTTAAATTTATCAAAACTAAATGAAATACAAAATCATTATTTTTTTTTGCTTATAAAATACAAATTTTTTTAAAATGAAGTTTTTAAAAATTCATTATTCTAAAAAAAGTCGTTAGTAAAATATCCAAGTACTATATTGAAATAAATTTATGGAAATGAAAATGAATTTATAAAAAGAGACTTTGAAATTTACATCAAATGAGACAATGCTAAATAAGAAAAATGATATATGCAATAAGAGAGATGGAAAGGGAATAGAGATAAATAATTAACATGATTGGTGATGCTATGACTGTAAAAAAAAAAAAAAGTCATAGAGATATATCAAATGGTTTTGTATTATTTGCATCACTATTACGTATATAGCTCTTTTCACGGTTATAAAAAATATAATTATGATTTTAAAATTATAATTATTGTTGAAAATTAAAAAATTAATTATAATTTTGAGTTATCATTATAAATTATCAATTATTAATACAATGATAATAATTATATATATATATATATATATATATATATATATATATAATTACCATGATAATATCATTTATCACAACAAATTTTGAAGTGTCCACTACTTTCTTTTTGTTGTTCTTCCCCATATTATTATCAACAAAAAATTTAGTGTCATACTTAATATGTTTTTGATAGAACATTTGTTATTTCGTCCTTCATCTTCTACTAGTGTAATAATGACTTGTTCAATAGAAACTTTGTTAATGTAACCGGAATTACTCTTTAATATCATCTTTCACTAGCATATGTGTAAGTTGGAGAAAAAGAAACACTTCATGATAGAGGTGGAAGAAGAAAAAAAAAAAAAAAGACAATTCAAGGGAGAGAAGGAGAAAATAAAAAGAAATATGAAAATAGAAAAGAGGAGATCCAAAGATGTGAATGAAAATGAACAAAATAAATAAATTAAAATATGACAAAATATATAACAATAATTCTCTTTATAATTATTTATGCATTTGAATTCATCTTTGTAGGTATGATATATAACCATAATTATAAATAAAGCATCGGTTAAAAATTTATTGTTTAAATTTAACAATTACTTGTTTTATAACCATTTTTTCATATATTACATACAAAATTTACAAATATTTTATTAAAAAATTATGATTAATTTTAAAATTATTATAACATTATTTTAATAATAATTCACATATATAATAAAAGACATTATTTTTTAAATCTCTTTTACACTAATAGATATTAAATATCGCTAATTAATGTTTAACTATCTTATCAACAAACTTTATTGAAAAAATTCATCTTATGATTAACCATCTATTATACAAAACCATCTTATATAAAAATAATAATAATAACAAGTAATACCTCCACTTTCTCTTTTCTTTTTACCTTAACATCCCTTTTTTCTCTTTTTGATTTTTTTTATCAAATAACTTGTTAGAACCGGATGTAACTTAAAGTATATAATTACTCATTCTATCAGCATCTTTTTTTGCTGTCACGACGACCCCAAAGTCACGAATATCCACATCACAATCACCATTATTCATTATTGTTAATGCACTTATCTTATAGTATGTATCAAATCTATATACAAGCCATTTACATTGTTTTTTCATATGAATAGATGTTTATCATTCAACCAGACCCTGAATGCCCTTATTGTTTAATCAACCGTCTGAAACTTGAATTCCCTTGCATGATATCTACAACATTCATGTATCTCACATGCTTATCGGGTATATTTTAGAATTCACCTTTGCACCTACTTTGGTTTTGATTCGACCATGGTGGGATGGTACTCATACTTTTTATTTTACTTTTTTTTGTTATTAATCAGAGGAGTAGAAAAGAGGAAAGTGACCACTCTGTCATCGTAGACTAAACACCATGTCCTATAAATATAATTTTGTATGCACTTCACATTGTCTTGGTCACTCTCTGCCTACATCTGCTACGAAGCTGTCTAAACAATGATTGATCCAATAGCCTCAAACTTTGGCTTAAAGCACAATCTAAATTTATACTTGCTGTTCGGTCTAGGGAGATGGATCCATCGATTTCAGAAGGGTGGTAACTTTTTTGTTTTATTCTTTCCTTTTCACTGTGAGGAAGGGTTATATTGTTATTTTTGTTCGGAAATGTAAACGTCTTCTTACTGATATGTTTACACGAAGCAATGTAGGTAAATAGAACTACCTCCCTACGTTCAAGAAAAAGAAAAGGAAAGAACAGCTCCTTTCTTTTACCAGTTGCGTTTTGATTTTGTCAATAGATAGGGATGGAACTTTTCTTGAGATGAATAAGTTCAAGTTGAAGAGATGATCAGTAATCAAGAAATAGATCTACGTTTTTGTTGGCTCTTGCCCGATGCCCAATAGTCTTATATTTTACCTTGTGTTTGCTTCCAAGTTTGTTTCTGCTGTCAATCAAATGAGAAAAGTGGATTTTAAAATTTTTTTTGACGGTTTATATATATATATATGTTAATTTGAGATGATTTGTAAATAAATTACAGTAATTAAGACCCATATGTGGAGAAACACTTTCACATTTAAGAAGAAATTTTGAAATAAAAGTTTAATTGAAGGTAATGTCTTCTTGTACTTCTCTTGGTGAGTTTTTGTTATGTTGTATGTAACCTCCAATGTGTACTTATAAAGATTCTCTTCTAAGATATTTGTGCTACCACTCTAATACTCACATTACTACACTGTCAATTTTGTCTATAAACACTCAATTATAGAGAATGTGACTAACCATACGCGTTGAATGAATGTTGGGTTTCTATTCATTAATTGAAGGAACCCATGAATCATCCCATATTTTTTAAATATAAATAGATTTTTTTACACAATTTCTCTCGTGCATTTACTCGTATAGTCCCAATAAAATAAAATAAAAAATATGATTGAGGTTGACAAGAACCGATGAATCTACTTTTTCTTTCATATATATTAAACCTATTTCAATATTTTTTTTTCTTGTACAGTTAGTTGAATGATTTGAGTCATTTAAGATGTGAAATCTAATTGGTATTACTTTGTTACTAATTAAATTGTTGAAGTTTTGTCATTATTAGGTAGAAAAGTCAACGTAATTGATTATATAACACTTTGTAATTGATTATATTGGATGATATATCGATTATGGGAGGACATAATCAATTATGCTTTACATGATAATCGATTATGTGCTTGTATGGATTCTTTCTCTAGTATAATGTTGTATATTATATTATTTTCTATAGTATTGTATATTATGGTGAATATGTTAATATTAATGTTCAATTATTAATTTCTTTGAAAATTATAGACTAAGATTTGTTATGTGTTATGCATCATGAGGATTGAGTATCATTGCAAATTTTGACATGTATTGGTTAATGGAATATAATTATAAAGATATGTTTGCCTAAATAATTATAAAAATTAGGTATCTAGTTTTAGTTAAATAAATGATTATAAGAATTATTGGAAGCAAAAATAATTAAAAAAGTTATTGTAAAATATTAGCAAAAGAAATTTTTGTAGGTAAATAATTGGAGTTAAGAGTTAATTTATTAAGTTAGAGGTAAATAATTGTAAAAATTAGGTAACTATTTTTAGATAAGTAATCATGGCAATTACTTAACTATAAATAACTATAAAAATACTTGTTTAGCAAATAATCATAAATAATTGTAAAATACTTATTTAGTAAATTTAGCTAAATAATTTGGGTTAGGAGTTAATTTATTAAATTATAAAAAAAGTTATGTAACTATTTTTAGATAATTAACTGTAAGAATTGTTGAAACTATAAATAATTATAAAAATACCTGTTTAACAAACTTAGATAAATAATTTGGATTATGAGTTAATTTATTAAATTATAAATAAATAATAATAAACAAAACTATATAATTTTTTTAACTAAATAATTTAGATTAGAAGTTAATTTATTAAATTATAAATACATAATTGAAAAAATAAAAAATTATTTTAAGTAATTAATTATAAGAATTATTTAAACTATAAATAATTATAAAAATACTTGTTTAAATAATAAAAGCTAAAGGCTTTAGGTTTATCTATTCAAATTTTAAAATGCAAATATAGTTATCGATGCTAAGTGATTGCACGCATTTTTTAGTAAATAACTATGAAAATAATTTGAAATAAATTTTATAATGTAAAAAAAATACAATAAATACCGTTTATTGATTTCAGGATTTTATTATATTATTTTTTAATTTAAGGTTTAATTATTTATTTAAGAAATACTTTTTATTAAAGTTTATAAATGACAATTTTATTATTATTATCCATAATATGGGAGAAGTAATTAAAGTAAAATATTTTTAATCTAGAAAGTAATTATTTTTTCACCGTGAAGAATGGAAATGAAGATTATATGGAATTAGAAAACAAACAATAACTCAGTATTAATATTGAGAGGATGAACATAAATATAATATGTTATATTCATGAACATATATAATAATATGTAAAAGTTAGGGCACTAATTATTCAATGTAATGTTTGTTGGATAATCAATCTCACATTCGGTAAAAATAAGAAAGTTGAATAACATATAAGGAAGAAAAACCCATAAAATAATGTCTTAAGGTTTTTAGTTGAGAATGATGTTAATCCCTTACGTGAATTGAACTCATGTCTCATTAGTGTTGTTTCTCCCAAATGAATCCCCTCGAAAAACCCAATAGTGTTCTCATGCATTATATATATATATATATATATATATATATATATATATATATATATATATATATATATGATGTCTAACACCATCAACAACATTAACTTGTTAGGTCTTGAAAATGATTATCATCAATGTGAATTAATTGTGTATCTTGAGCATTAAGAACAATGTCAAAATATTATTCGCAAGAGACCTAAAGCCTTCATACAATTGTGTTCACAACTAAAAGTAACTAATATGCATATTGGTCGATAGTAGGAGAACACGTTGCTAAACTTTTATATATTTTGGATATAATGTAAAAAATCAAACTATCTCATTTTTCTTTCATCGATTTGGTGAGATTGTGAGTTGACATTTCCATAATATGTTGAGTGTCATCATTGAATTGGAGGAATACTTTTTTTTTTTTCAACCCTTGGGAAGGGAAGTGCAACAACATTTATATAATAATCCTAGCTTTTAACCATATTCTAAGGATTATCGTGGGGCGATTAATGAAACTCATGTTTGAGTGAATGTATTGCAATCAAATGCCTTCTGTTTTCGTGGTAGAAAAGATTGGTCAACCCAAATTGTTTTTGGAGTTTGGTGATTTTGACATGAAATTCACATATATGTCCTAATAGGATGGAAAACAATAGCACTTGATTCTAGGATTTTAAAAGATGTCCTAACAAGGGAGGATTCACTCACAATACTTGAAGGTATGAAGAATGGATGAAACTCAACATTTATTGTTTCAAATGAAGGCTTAATTACAATTACAAAAGTAATGCTATTTTTTGTAGGCAAATATTACTTGGGAAATTCCAGGTTCATGTTGAAAGTTCAAATTTTTATTTTATATCGGGTGGTTAGGTACCACCTAAAAAAGTATTTACAAAGAGGTCATCAAAATCCCTAAGAATTGTTTCTGATAAGAGGTTAGGGTTTAGGGTTTTAGGGTTTAAAATATCTGGATGCAAGTGAAAGAGATCGAGTAGGGCGAGCTGATGTGCTACCAACTGTTACCAGATTGGAAGGAAAGAAGGAGATCATGCATGATGAGAAATGGTGAGCAGAAAAGGATGATAGAGTCTGAGTTGCTACACCACCAGTAGTAGCTAGTTCGGTAACCAAGGAGGAAGAGATAACCGAATTGGTGAAGATGAAGAAAAACATGAAGAGTATGAAGGGGAGAGTTTGCATAGGTGTGGTTGGTATTAAAGAAAAGATCAAAGTTGTTATGAATGAGAAGGATCAAGTTAGAGAACACAATGATACGTTGGTGTTGACCAAATTACCAAGCTATGTTTGGCCTATTGGCGTGAAATGAGTGTACAAGAAGAAACTCAATCCACAAGGAGAGATGGAGAGATACAAATCGCGGTTGGTTGTGAAAGGGTACAAGCAAAAAGAAGGCATTGACTATGACGAGGAGTTCGTCTCAATAACGAGTATGGAGAATGTTCGACTGCTGATCTCTTTAGCAACACATAACAAATGGTCAATCTTACATATGGATGTCAAGTCGACATTCTTGAATGGTGTGCTTAAAGAGAAGGTGAATGATGATCAACCATTAGGATACATGAAGAAAGACGAGGAGTCGAGAATATATTTGTCGCAAGAGGCGATGCAAAGGAGATTTTGAATAAGTTCAAGATGACTGATTTCAATTCAGTATCAACCCCCATGGAATCATGGACGAAGAGGTCGAACAATTACTGACTTGTAGGGTACTTGGACAGTGACTGGTGTAAAGATGTAGATTATTGGGATAAAGGATGGAAGGAACTCAAGGTAATCAGGAGATCAGTCAAGCCGATCTAACAAATTGTCAAGTTAGGAAATTGGTGTCAAGCTGATCTCAAGTGTTCTTAGATGCAGAGAATTAATTTTACCAAGGGTTTTGTTAGGATAAAATTAATAATTGGTTGAAGAACGTTTTTTTTTTGGGTTAGAATGTTTCTAATACTTAGATAGGTTTTGGACGTTTAGGGAGTGATGTTATTGAGGATCATTATTGTAGAACATTTTATATTGTAGAGAGTTATTGTTTCAGTTTCTAGAGAGTTAAATACAAAGTTGCAATCCTATTTTCAGTATGATAGAGAATGATAAAAGTGAAATTTCTAAGTTTTTGAGAAATTCTTTGTTATCAGATTCTCCTTGTTTTCGTTGTAGAAAAGATTGGTCAACCCAAAGTGTTTTTGGAGCTTGGTGATTTCGACATGAAATTCACATGTCTTAGCAGGATGGAAAGCAATTACACTTGATTCTGGGATTTTAAAAGATGTCCTAACAAGGGAGGATTCTCTCACAATACTTGAAGGTAAGAAGAATTGATGAAACTCAACATTTATTGTTTCACATGAAGGTTTAATCATAATTACAAAAGTAATGTTATTTTCTGTAGGCAAATATTAATTGGGAGATGCAGAGTTCATGTTGAAAGCTCAAATTATTATTTCATATCGAGTAGTCAGGTTCCACCTTAAAAAGTATTTACAAAGAGGTCCTCAACATCCATGAGAATTATTTAATCATCGTCATTCTTCCTTGAGAAATGTAACTGAGAGAAATTCGGTGTCTTAAAACAAAGATTTCTTATTATAGAAAGTGATACGAAACTCCACTATTGCTTTGAAACATCTAGGAATATAGTATTGATATGTTACGTTTTTCATTTTACACAACTTTTTATGTAGAGTAGATAATGACAAACCTTCTGTAGAGGGAGTGGATTGAGAGTTTTTAGAACGATAAGATGATAGGTTTAGGAAAGGGGCTAACTTGAGGAACATGATAACAAATTAAATATGTATTGGTTATTAATAACAAAGTAGACGTCAACTTTGTTTTTATATTTATTTATTATTATTATTAACCTATTTCATGTATGTGAGATTATATATATTTTAATATTTGTGTCGTCAAAAAATGCATATAATTTTAATTCTAAGTAAAATAACGTGTTAGCATTGACATAAGGTAGTAGAAATTAGTTATTTGCAGGCTGATAATGAATAAGGAATGACAAGTTGATCCTAGCTAGGATATGTTGAGAGTGTTGGTATCGCGCAATGAAATGTTTGCGCTAAGACAAAAACCAAGAGGGGGTGAATTGGTTTCTTATAAAAATTATCCCTTTAAAAACTTTTCGCAAGATTTTACCGATTAAGCGATAATATTATAGAGTACTTGAAAAGTAAAGGGATAAGGGAAGAAGATTACATAATAATTTATACTGGTTCGGATCAAAAGACTCTACGTCCAGTTGCTAATCACTCTAAAAGAGGATTAACTCAGTCACTAAAATAATGGTTCTCAAATAAACAAATTACAAATAAATAAGGATTAGAAAACACCTCTCTTGAGTCACACAAGAGATGAACACCTCCTTTGAAGCCACAAAGGATGAAGAAAAATTTCCTAGAGACAACACAACACTCAATCCAATGAGAAACCCACTCAATGATTCTTATCGCTTCTAGCCCACACTAGATTTTCAAAGCCCCTTTTTCTTCCCTACTCAAAGTTCTCCTAGTAATCACAAATCTTAACTTTTCTGAGTATGAAAAAGGTTTGCCACTTTGCAGAGAGCATGAGAGTTCTTTAAATAGAGTTTTAGGGTTTCCAATTTTAGGGTTTTCGAAAATTAGGTCTGAAATTCAAAATTTAAATTCATAACTGACATAGATAATCGATTATCATTAGTGATAGTCGATTATCACAAAGCCAATATCAAAAAATCAATTTTGTCCAGGATAATCGATTATCATCAGCAATAATCGATTATTCCAGAGCAAATTTCGAATTCAGATCCATAACAGCCATAGATAATTGATTATCGACAGAGATAATCGATAATTCTAGAGCCACTTTCAGAAAACTAAAGTTTTATCCAGGATAATCGATTATCATCAATAATAATCAATTATTCCAGTGTGACTTTTAAAAAACTAAATTTTTATCCAAGATAATCGATTATCGTCAACAATAATTGATTATTCCTGTGCGACTTTCAGAAAACTAAAGTTTTATCCAGGATAATCGATTATCATCAGAAATAATCGATTATTCCAGTGTGACCTTGATAAGAATGAAACTTTTGTGGACAGACTAAGTGTTGACTACCATGAACTCTATTTTTACATACTCAAAATGATAAAACAAAGTTATTACAAGTAATTTCAAATGTATATGGGTCTTCTAATATTGAAGTCCTTTGTTCTTAAATCATTATCAAAATCTTTAGTCATCATATCCTTGCATTTTTAATAAAGAGGATATATATTTTAATATTTGTGTCATCAAAAAAATGCATATAACCTTAACTTTGATTAAAATAGCGTGTTAACATTGACACAAGGTAGTAGAAATTAGTTATTTGCAGGCTGATGATGAATAGGGGAAAGGATAAGTTGATCCCAACTAGGGTATGCGTGAATTTACAAAGTGGATAAATGATATGGATCTTCAACGGTTAACATCCATTATTGATGAGGCTTGAGTTGAGAATATGAAAGATGGAAGTTGGACAAGTCAAACATATATTAACATTGTGTGTTACAACAGACAAGTTATACTGACATAAACAATAATAACGTAAAAAATAGACAAATAAACCTTAAAGATTGTCGGCAGGAGGTATATGATTTGCTTAGTGGCCTCAATGGTTTTGCTTGGAACGAGACCACTAAAAGATTTGAAGTTGAGTTTACAATGACTTGATTTAGGTATTATATTGAGCAATATATTTTAACAATTAACTGTACTATTAAAGGTTGCAACAACCATTGCGTATCCTTTTTTTTTTCAAGCAAAACCATAAGTTGTCAAATGACAAGTAACCCAATAAAATTCTAGGACTTGTTAGAAGAATTACGAGGAGCGAATTATGCCACTGACCACATGACAGGGACTACACCCGAAGGTTGTAGACGCAGGAGTTTCACATTGGACTTAGGCTTTTATTTGAACTATGTTTATGCAAATCCTTTTATGCACCATGAGTATAATTTGACATTTAATGACATGCAGCCAAGTCCACCTCATATGGACTCGTAAAGTCCAAGGGTCTCTCCATTTGTCCCTGTTAAGTAGTAAAAAGTTGATATAATTATGTTTTGAATTGTTATGAAACCACTTAACTTATGTTAATTCTAATATATTTTTCTCCCAATGTAGGATGAATTCGAGAATACCTTGATACAAGAGTAAGGAGCATAATTGGAGTAAAACTGGAAGAAGGAAGAAGATTTTCAGCATGGAAGTCGCTCGAGTGAGATGGACTCTCGCTTGAGCGAATGTCAGTTATTCTTCTTTGGAAGTCAGTCGCTCAAGCGCCAGTAAATTCGCTTGAGCGAATGTTAGTTATTCTTCTCTGGAGTTCACTCGCTCAAGCGAGCGATTTGTCGCTTGAGCGAAAATAGGAAACTTTCGCTTGAGCGAAAGTTGTCGCTTGAGCGAAAGACGTGAGATCCAATTTTTTCTATAAAAAGATAAGATGTGTTTTGAGAAAAGCATGCAGTTTGGGGGAGAAGAGGCGTGGCTAATGCTAGAGTTTCGTCCAATTTTCATCAATTCTTCACTTCTTCCATATTTGGAGCATTGTAATGGCCAACATGAGTGACTAACTTCATTCTCTTGGGATTTGGTGCACTTCCTTTGAACTCTTTTGTATCATGGTGATATTTTGAGATATTAATCTATGTTTTGATGTTGTTATTATTATCCCTTGTGCTTTGAAATGATTTATTCTTGTTGTTTGGGATATGATTGGAAAATATATCTTGAATCCTAGATCACGGTAAGAATATTTGTTACGTTAATTGCCAAGAATGGAATGAATGTATCAATTGCTTAACTCCCTAAACCTAATGCTGGAAAATCTCTTAATTGTGTGAGGAATCAACATTTATTAGGTTTTCTTATGAATTTCATGTGTGAGGAATCAACATGGATGATTTGAGTAGGTGGCATCAACATTGTTAGGTTAATTGACGTTTTTAATTGACATAGCCATTACAAAAGAGGGATAAGGAAGGAAGTCAATCCTAAGTGCCTTTAATTGATCTTTTCTCAACAATTTACAGTCCTTTATTATTTAATTTCAATTCAACTCTTTATGCAAAACCCAATTTGTTTTAATCCACTTAGTAAGCATATAATTGGGAATTTCCATTGAAACCGTTCCTCGTGAGATTGACTTTTATTTAATCGAAATACTATATTGTGATTGATAATTTTGGTACGCTTGCCAATAATTCAACAAGTATTTTTGGCGTCGTTGCTGAGGAATGATGTTCTTTGAGAATTATTTGTTTAGCTTATTAAGTATTTTATTTTTATTTCTGTTTTGTTTTATATTTCAGTTTATTTTGTTTAATTATTGTCTTGTGTTAATCTTTGCTTGAGTTACTCTTTTGATTTATGCGTTTAAGAGGACAGGTATCTTCAGAGCAGTTAGAATTTAATCCGGAGATTGAAAAAACCGCTCGGAGGAACCGGGGTAGAAGAAGAAGGGAAACTCAAGAACAAGCCACAGGAGAATCGGTTAACTGTTCTTCCACACTCAATTTACTAGACCTAATTATAGAAGACATGGTAGAAGACGGAGTAAATCAAAATCAAAATCCAGATTCAAATCCACCTAGAAGAACACTCAGAAACTATGTTATGCAACAAGGTCCGAGACACTTCTCCAGCATTGCAGTACTGGACGACCAAACATTGTAGATGAATCCAGCTTTCTTAAGTTTGATTAGTGTTCATCAATTCACTGGATTGGATCATGAAGACCCTTACATTCACTTGTCTACTTTTTATAAGTTGATTGGTACCATGGGAATTAGAGCAACAAATATTGAATCTGCATATTTGAGATTATTTCCTTTTTCTTTGGCAGGTAAGGCAAAGGAGTGATTGAAAGCACATCCTAATAAGAGTTTGACTAACTGGAGTAATGTAGAAGAGAAGTTCTTGAACAAATTTTTTCCACCGTCCCGCTACATCAAAGCAAAATCCAACATCACTTCTTTCAGACAAGGAGCAGATGAATCTTTTTATGAAGCATGAGAGAAATTTAAATCACTGTTGAGAAGATACCCAAATCATGGATTTGAAGACATTGCTCAATTGAATATTTTCTATACTGGCCTGCGACCTGATATAAAAATGCTATTAGATGCTGCAACAAGAGGATCCATGCTAGATGCATAAATCAAACATGCCACAAGAATTATTGATGCACTAGCCTTTACAGACCAACATGCCCAACATGATAAACATCCAGCTCAAAAGAAAGGAATGCTGGAGCTTAACACTTCAGATGCTATGCTAGCTCAGAATAAAAATCTGACGAAACAGATGGAAGCATTGACTCATCAAATAGCGAAGCTACCTTAACAAATCCATACTATCCAAGCTTCTCCTGATCAACAATTCATGAAATGCGACTTGTGTGGAGGTGATCATTCAAATGAACAATGCTTTCATCAAGACAACATTCAACAAGAAGAAGCTAATTATATGGGTGCTTAAGGTAATAGTAAAGGCAGACAAGGTAATTTTCCTAATCTCAATAATTATCAGAATAATTTTGCACAAGGATGGAGAGGGAATCAAAATCAAAATCAGAATTTTGGGTGGAAACAAGGCGTTAGCTCATCTACTAGACAAAATCCATTTCAACAACAGTCATATCAGCAACTTCCATATCAACATCAACAACAACATTATCCCTCAATGCTTGACAGAATGAGTAAATTGGAGGATACTTTAGAAAAATTCATGCAAGTCACTATGTCTAATCAGAAAAATACTAAGGCTTCATTCATAAATTTAGAGACCCAGGTAGGCCAACTGGCTAAAAAATTTTCTGAGCAGCAAGGAGGACAATTTTCAGCTAACACACAAACCAATCCAAAGGAGAAATGTAAGTCAATAACTACAAGGAGTGGTAAAGTTATAGGAGAAGGGATTGGTGACAACCTGGCTGTAGAGCAGGAAGTTTTACAAGGAAAAGAGGATGAAAAGAAAGAAAATGAGTGTGAAGGAGAAAAAGAGAAAAATAAAAGTGAGAGTATAGAAAAAAAAAATACTGAAAAAAAAGAAAAAAATAAAAATAGTGAGAAAAAGATGGAGAAAGATGAGAAACAAATACCTCAACTAAAGGATTTACCATATCCTCGTCATCCTTCCAAGAAAGATAAAGAAAGACCGTTTGCAAGATTCATGGATATTTTCAAGCATTTACAAATTAATATTCCATTTATTGAAGCTATGGAGCAGATGCCGACTTATGCAAAATTCATGAAAGAGTTGCTAACTAAGAAATGGAGTTTTACTACAGAAACAATGGAGCTAGAAGCATGATGTAGCGTTATAATTCAGAAATCATTACCTCAAAAGTCCAAGGATCCTGGGAGTTTTACTATACCAGTCACTATTGGGACATTACAAGTAGGTAAGACATTACTTGATTTGGGTGCTAGTATAATTCTAATGCCTTTGTCTATGCTTAAAAGAATAGGAGACTTGGAAGTAAAGCCTATAAGAATGACACTTCAGCTAGCTGACAGATCTCTAAAATTTCCTTATGGTGTGGCGGAAGACGTTTTGGTCAGAGTTGATAAATTTATGTTTTCAGTTGATTTTGTTGTGATGGATATGGAGGAAGACACAAAAGTTCCTCTTATACTGGGAAGACCTTTCATGAAGACAACGAAAGTCATTATTGATGTTGATGATGACAAGTTAAAAGTCAGAATAGAAGATGAGGAAGTTAATTTTAATGTATTTGAAGTAATGAGGCATCCTACAGATAAACAACACTGTCTTAGGATGGATGTGGTAGATGATATCTTTCAAGCAGCAAGGAGGCAACTAACCAAAGCAAGTCCATTAGAAGAAGCTTTGATAGGTGTTAATGACGAATTTGATGAAGAGGATGAAGAAGAAATTAAGAAATATTTAAAACATCTTGATTCAGCACAAGAAGTTATTGTAAAAGAACAACAATTTGAGAAATTGCAGCAAGAACATGAAACTGAGAGTCAGAAGCTGGAATTAAAGGTGTTACCTCCTCACTTAAAATATGTTTTTCTTGCAGATGGAGGTAGCAATGCCTTAACAAATTCTGAAGAAGAAAAATTGATCTCAGTTCTGAAAGAGAATGAGAAGGCCATAGGATGAACATTATCTGATTTCAAAGGAATCAGTCCTTCTTATTGCATGCATAAGATTCACATGGAGAATGAATTCAAGCCTGTTGCACAACCTCAAAGACGTCTTAATCCAACTATGAAAGAGGTGGTAAAGAAAGAAGTACTGAAATTACTTGATGCAGGTATGATCTATCCTATCTCTGACAGTACTTGAGTTAGCCCAGTTCAGGTGGTCTCAAAAAAGGAGGTATGACTGTAATTTATAATGATAAA
The DNA here is from genome assembly GCA_963425845.1 of Sphenostylis stenocarpa. NCBI lineage: Eukaryota > Viridiplantae > Streptophyta > Magnoliopsida > Fabales > Fabaceae > Sphenostylis > Sphenostylis stenocarpa. The sequence continues at coordinate 36,516,703 of OY731404.1, forward strand.
AATGAATTAATACCTACTAGGATTGTCACAGGTTGGAGAATGTGTATAGATTATAGGAAATTGAATCAGGCAACTAGAAAAGATAATTTTCCTTTACCTTTCATGGATCAAATGTTAGAAAGTTTAGCAGGACAAGCTTTCTATTGTTTTTTGGATGGTTATTCAGGGTACAATCAAATAAAAGTAGATCTAGAGGATCAAGAAAAAGCTGCTTTTACTTGTCCTTTTGGTGTGTTTTCTTACAAGAAAATGTCATTCGGATTGTGCAATGCTCCAACAACTTTTCAAAGATGCATGCTAGCAATCTTCTCAGATTTGGTGGAACAATGCATAGAAGTTTTCATGGATGATTTTTCAGTATTTGCTGCATCATTTGACCAATGCTTGAGGAACTCGAACAATGTATTGAAGCGGTGTGCTGATCCCAATTTAGTTTTAAATTGGGAAAAATGTCATTTTTTGGTAACTGAAGGTGTGGTGTTATGTCATAAGATTTCTGCAAGAGGGATTGAAATTGATAAAGCAAAAATAGAGATTATTGAGAAGCTTCCACCACCAACAAATGTGTAGGGCATAAGAAGTTTTTTAGGACATGTTGGATTCTATAGAAGATTTATAAAAGACTTCTCAAAGATTGCAAAGCCACTCAACAACTTGCTCAATAAGGATATTTCTTTTAATTTTGATGAGGGATGCTTGCATGCTTTTGAATTGTTAAAACAAAAATTAATTTCAGCCCCTGTGATAATTGCACCTGATTGAAATTTAGATTTTGAATTAATGTGTGATGCAAGTGATTATGCTATAGGAGCGACATTAGGCCAAAGGAAAGCTAAGATTTTTCATGCTATACATTATGCTAGTAAGGTTCTCAATGCAACCCAAATTAATTATGCAACTACTGAAAAAGAATTACTAGCTATAGTTTACGCATTAGAAAAATTTAGAGCATACTTGATTGGTTCATCTGTTACTGTATATACTAATCATGCAACAATCAAATATTTGTTAACCAAATTAGATTCTAAACCCAGGCTAATTAGATGAATTTTATTGTTGTAGGAATTTGATTTGGTGATCAAGGACAAAAAGGGTTGTGAAAATTTGGTAGTTGATCATTTGTCCAGATTAGTCAATACTGAAGTGACTAATAATCAATTAGAAGTGTAGGAGGAATTTCCAGATGAAAAACTGATGATGGTACAAGAAAAATCTTGGTTTGCTAACATGGCAAATTTCAAAGCTACAAAAGTTGTCTCAGAAGAATATACTTGGCACCAAAAGAAGAAATTATTTAAGGATGCACATTATTTTGTATAGGATGATCCTTATCTTTTCAAAATAGGAAGTGATAATTTGCTGAGAAGATGTGTGACAAGCAAAGAAACCAAAAGTATTCTCTGGCATTGCCACAGTTCTCCTTATGGTGGACATTTTAATAGAGTAAGGACTGCTGCAAAAGTTCTCCAATTTGATTTTTTTTGGCCTATTTTGTTTAAAGATGCACACAACTTTGCACAACAATGTAGTACTTGCCAGAAAATAGGAGGAATATCAAGAAGACAGGAAATGCCCCTGAATATTATGTTGGAAGTAGAAATATTTGACTATTGGGGAATTGATTTTGTAGGACCTTTTCCATCCTCATTCTCTAAAGAATACATCTTGGTAGCAGTAGATTATGTGTCAAAGTGGGTGGAAGCAGTGGCTACTGTAAAAGCTGATGCCAAAACTGTGATAAAATTTTTAAAGAAAAATATATTCTGTAGATTTGTCACTCCCAAAGTTCTAATTAGTGATGGAGGGTCACATTTCTGCAATATTCAACTTCAGAAATGTTTAGAGCATTATGGGGTCAGACATAAAGTTGCATCACCTTATCATTCACAAACTAATGGGCAAGCAGAAATTTCAAACAGAGAAATAAAAAAAATATTAGAAAATATTGTTTCATCTTCAAGAAAAGATTAGTCAATAAAGTTAGATGATGCGTTGTGAGCTTATAGGACTGCATATAAAGTTCCTACTGGGTTATCTCCCTTTCAACTTGTCTATGGTAAGTCATGTCATCTTCCAGTGGAAATGGAACATAAAACATATTGGGCTTTAAAATTTTTAAATTTTGATCCAAAAGCTTCAGCAGAGCAAAGAAAAATTCAGATGCATGAATTAGAAGAAATAAGATTTAATGAATATGAATCATCCAAGTTATACAAGGAGAAAGTTATGACATATCATGATAAGAAAATTCTGAAAAGAGATTTTCATCCAGGCCAATCTATATTACTGTTTAATTCAAGATTAAGACTTTTTCCTAGGAAACTAAAATCCAAATGGTTAGGTCCATTCGTGGTAAGATCCGTTAGACCTTATGGTTCTGTTGAATTGGAAGATCCAGCAACAGGAAGAATATGTATAGTTAATGGGTAGAGAATTAAAGCATATTTGGGAGATGCAGTGGATAAGCTTCACTTCATCATTTACTTAGATGAACTTTAAAGCAAATAGGCGTCGAGTTGAAGACGTTAAACAAATGCTTCTGGGAGGCAACCCAATGTTTTATCTTTATTTTCTTTTCTTTTTGGCAATTTAAAATTTTTGTTTTCTTATTGCATTATAAATTGAGCATGAACAAATTTGAACAATGCTGAACGAGATCTATGTGAAAACTTTTTGAGTTGTTAATCATTGAATTGCATTTGAATATCATGTTAACAGTCAAATTTCACTGAAATTCGCTCAAGCGACAGAGGATTCACTCAAGCGAATTTACATTGTTTCTCTCTGTTTCTCTTCGCTCAAACGAATTTTTTTTCCACACATTCGCTTAAGCGACACAAGATTCGCTAAAGCAAATGTATGTTATTTGTCTCTATCTTTGGGTCGCTCAAGCGAATAATAAGCACACTGATTTTTGCTTGAGCGAATGTGCCCAGATTTGGTTTTTAAAAATTGCGAACGAGATCCGTTTTCATAGTTTTCAAAACCCTATTTCGAACCCACTCTTCCCCAACTCATCTCTTCTCTAAATTAAGCCTAAATCTTTCAAATTTCGGCTCCCAATTCATTACTCCAAGTATTCTAGAGTATTTGGGTAGCATTCCACCGATTGAAATTTTCAAAATCTACAAATTGAATCACTATTCACGTCTACTTCTGTATTTGTGAGTTTTCCAGAAAATCTGCAATTAAGGTAAGGAATTGACCCTTTTTGCTTGAAACTATCTGATTCTTGTCATGAAATTTGTATTTATGGCTGAATTGATTGGATAGATTGCATTGATATAGGTTAGAAATTCAGATGCATGCCAAGTGTTCGATAAAATGCTTCAAAGTAATTTACTTGGTTTGTAGGTGATATAAAATGTGTAATTGCTCATGATTTGTTTAATTGTGTAAGTGGGAAAGGATTCATGCTAGAAATTAGGGCCATAGAAGTTCCAAAATAAGGGGCATGCCAACTGTTTGATGAAATGTTTAAGTATGAATTATAGTGTGTTATTGCAATTGAACCTATGAATATTCTAGCATGCAGTATTAAGACCTAAAGTAGCATTGTATTCATGATAGGATCAAAATATTCGACTAACTGTGAGTATCATGATGTTTTCAGATGGGTCCAAGAAAAGAATCACATGGTGCGTCATCATCTAGAGCAGCTGGGAAGAGACTTAGAGTTGAGTCTGAAGGCACTCAAGTGGATAGACGTAGATTTAGAGATGCCAAGAGACAGGCGAGATTTGAGAGAATCCGCAACTGGACATTTATCTTGGAAAGAAGAGTGGAACTAAATGAAGGTGAATTCCCAGAATTTAACAATGAAATAACTCGCAGGAACTGAAGGCAATTGACACTCCCAATGCCAAAATACGATCCTGAGGTAGTAAAGGAGTTTTACGCCAATGTCTGCCTAGTTGAAGGAGAGTCATTCCGGGCACGTTCAAAAGTGAGAGGCCGGTGGGTTCCATATGATAAAAATGCAATCAATGATTTGCTGGGAAATATGCTCTTTCTGGAGGAAGACCATATATGTGATTTCCAAGTCATCCGGAATAGCAGAGTCTAACTGAAATGCACTTTAGAGATGATGACATAGTAAGGGCCCTATGCTGACCTAGGAGAACCTTTGAGGTAAATCATGTTGGGAAGGCCTTAAGAATACTAAGGGCCAACATGACAACCTTAACTCAGATATGGATTTCATTCCTTCTGGCAACCATAGTACCCATCAAGCACAGTTCAGATCTGAATACGCCCAGGTGTCATATTATCAAGAGTATTCTCGATGAGACTATGATTGGTGTCGCCGCAATTATATCGGAGGAGATCTATCATTTTTTGATATTGGAAATGGAAAGCGGGCGACGAGCAGAGCAAGCTAAGACTCTTGGATTTCCTGCTCTCATAATAGCTTTATGTGCAACCCATGGTGTGAACGTCAACCCATCAGTGAACATCTAGTCACCCATTAATAGAAGATTTATTGAGCAGAACTGTGTGAATCCTTTAGAAGGGGAGCCACAGCCCACTGGCGTAGGAACCACACCAACCAAGAAGAGCCCGACAACCATCTCCACCACCTCAGCAGCCAGACTTTCAAAGAATGATGCAATACATGGAGCATTTAACATTACAACAAACAGTGACCCATAGGGGTCAATGCAGCATTATTGAAAATTTTTATAACTTGTCTTTGCAAATTGCTCCAGGTATGCAGTGGATGTGTGCCTTACTTCAATGGCCTGAGGACAGTCCCAATTTTCAAGAAGGGGGTGAAGGTGCAACTGGTGCACAAGAAGAAGAGGAGGAATCACAAGAAGAAGATGAAGAAGAAGCAAGTGAAGAAGAAGATTAAGAGGGAGAAAATTTTACTTTAAGTGATTTTTGTTATTTTGGTGTGTCTAAGTGATTTGGTTAATTTGATGTTTTAAGTTTTTTGTTTTACTTTGTTTTAAGATGTTTTGTTTTGAATATTCTGAATTGACACTTAATGTGATGAATGTTTTAAATTGATGTGATTAAATTGTTGTCCCATAAAATTTGGATTAGAGCCAATTATGAAATTATTGTTTATTTTCCAATTCAAATCTGGAACTTGAAGAAAACCATTTTGATTGTTTTCAATAACAAGTGATTTTGGGATATTGAGTATGATAGTGAAAAAGAAATTGATGGGGAGAAGTAGGAATTAACTGAATCGGAGAAGCTAGCCAAAAACCCAAGCGAGAAGTGAACCAAAAATAGATAAATTGAGTGTCAATACTTTGTGATGATAACTGATATTGATTGATTCTTTGATGTGATTGCGTGTTAGTGAGACTTGAAAATGATAAAGACAATTTTTTTCTTTGTAGTAGACATAACCCAGAGCCAAATAGCCAACCCTGCATTAATTATAGGACATCCATTTGAATAGCTTCTGAGCCAAAAACAATATTGTTTCTTAAACAGAACCTCTGAGCCTAAAAACTATTTATCTACCTTCCTATATTTGAGAAAGGAAATGAGTATGAATGTTATTATTTTTCCTATTTTGGGTATTGCTATTGTTGTCATACAAGTATTATTGGGGTGTTATTCTTAAAAAAAAATGTAAAGAGAAAGGATAAATGCAAAGCATGAGAAAAGAAAAAAAGAAGTTCAAAGGGGAGAACAATAACTTGTGAGATTATTAACTCACTATCATTGTGTTAGGTACAAAAGCATGAAGTCTGAAACCCGACTTGAGGAAATGTTAAACAAGAATCATTCATATGAGTTGAATTTCTCAAATACTTTTGTATACCCCAGAAAAACCAATGATTCTTTCTCAGCCCAGCCCCATTACAAGCCTCAAAAGACCTTTTATTTAAGTCTTGCTTAACAAATATTGATTGCTTGAAGATGACTATCAATATTGGATTGTCTAAATGAAGTGATTGAATGAGATAGACACTTACCTGTGAGATGTGAGAGATTATGCTTCTCTGAGGATAGTTGATGATTAATTTTCCTTTATTAATTTTTGTAACTTGAATGCTTACGTATTCTATTTTCATTTGGAGTTGTGAGCATCACATCTAAATTTTTTTTTATGTTGTGGTTCTGGAAGAGAAAGTGATAATATGTGATGGTTTTGTTTTGGAAAAATTACTTTGCTTGGGACAAACAAGATTCTAGGTTGGGGGGGAGTTGTTAAGTGGTAAAAAGTTGATATAATTATACTTTGAATTGTTATGAAACCACTTAACTTATGTTAATTCTAATATATTTTTCTCCCAATGTAGGATGAATTCGAGAATACCTTGATACAAGAGTAAGAAACATAATTATCAGCATAATTGGAGTAAAACTGGAAGAAGGAAGAATATTTTCAGCATGGAAGTCGCTCGAGCGAGATGGACTCTCGCTTGAGCGAATGTAAGTTATTCTTCTCTGGAAGTCAGTCGCTCAAGCGCCAGTAAATTCGCTTGAGCAAATGTTAGTTATTCTTCTCTGGAGTTCACTTGCTCAAGCGAGCGATTTGTCGCTTGAGCAAAAATAGAAAACTTTCGCTTGAGCGAAAGTTGTCACTTGAGCGAAAGATGCGAGGCCCAATTTTTCCTATAAAAAGATTAGATGTGTTTTGAGAAAAACAAGCGGTTTTGGGGAGAAGAGGCGTGGCTAATGCTAGAGTTTCGTCCAATTTTCATCAATTCTTCACTTCTTCCACATTTGGAGCATTGTAATGACCAACATGAGTGTCTAACTTCATTCTCTTGGGATTTGGTGCACTTCCTTTGAACTCTTTTGTATCATGTTGATATTTTGAGATATTAATTTATGTTTTGATGTTGTTATTCTTATCCCTTGTGCTTTGGAATGATTTATTCTTGATGTTTGGGATATGATTGGAAAATATATCTTGAACCTAGATCACGGTAAGAATATTTGTTACGTTAATTGTCAGGAATGAAATGAATGTATCAATTGCTTAACACCCTAAACCTAATGCTGGAAAATCTCTTAATTGTGTGAGGAATCAACATTTATTAGGTTTTCTTATGAATTTCATGTGTGAGGAATCAACATGGATGATTTGAGTAGGTGACATCAACATTGTTAGGTTAATTGACGTTCTTAATTGACATAGCCATTACAAAAGAGGGATAAGGAAGAAAGTCAATCCTAAGTGCCTTTAATTGATCTTTTCTCAACAATTTACAGTTCTTTGTTATTTAATTTCAATTCAACTCTTTATGCAAAACCCAACTTGTTTTAATCCACTTAGTAAGCATATAATTGGGAATTTCCATTGAAATCGTTCCTCGTGAGATCGACTTTTATTTAATTGAATTACTATACTGCGATTGATAATTTTGGTACGTTTGCCAATAATTCAACAGTCCCTTTTGTCCCTTCTATAGAAACATCTTCATCAAGGGGCTTAAAGAGAACAATAAACATGGTAGATGTAGACTTGAATGCTCAGTTTGAAATTATGAACACAAGGATTCACAGACTGGTGGATAACATTGGTGAGAGTGATAAATTATCTACAAAATTGATAGAGGTGGTTGACATCAATGTGATTTGGTAAAGTGTCATATTATTGTTGTGGAACACTAGACCATGATCATGGAAAGAAGAATTGACTTGACGAGTGATCAGGTCATGATCCAAATAAGCTTTGTAACATTGCAACAACTAATATTTGACAATTGTTATGACAATTTAATTTGCATGATGATTAATTGATGTTATAATGCTATGAATTTATCTGTAGAAATCTCATCCATACGCGTATACTTTTTGGTATGCCACAAAGTTAAGACTAAACTATTTGTTAAAGCATATGACCGGTGGAGATTCGTCATAGTTGTTTTAAATATTTGAACTTTTCATGTATAGTTTTAAACTATTGTTTAAGTGTTGTATTTATATTTGATTATGTTGTTTATGTTTGATTATTCTATTTATGTTTGATTGTCTTGTTTAAATTTGGTTGTTCTATTTATGTTTTAATATGAAGAATTAATGTATATGAAAAATGTACTAATGGTACCCACTATTTACAGGTTTTCCATGATGTCTTCATCATCATTCAAATCAAAGAGATAAATACATGTTTCACAAAGTAAAGGAAAAAAGGAAGTAGAAGGTGATATACCTATCCCTCCTAAAAACGTGCCTAAGTTCCCCACGCTATTAGATCATGTTCGTTATTTTTGTAATAAAAGACAAAGAAAAATTATTATGCAAACTATGTTAAAAGACCCATAGTCCATCTAAAGGTAATATAAACTTTAACTTCTTTATTATAACTCGATTCAAATTTCCCCCATCACTTGCCTTTACAGGGGTAGATAAATTTCTAGCTTCCACAAGTTCTTATCATGAAGACCTCATAAAAGTGTTCTATACAAAATTGAAATTGAAGGACATAGATGATCTTGTTAGTAGGTCTTACAAAGGCAAATCAGGATAAAGCGTAATGATTGACTAAATGTGGCTCATTTGAAATATTGGAGTCACTACATTGATCTTACTAACATCCTTGAAGAATAGGGACATGATAAGGATGAAGCTTTGACTACAATGGTTAGATCAAAACTACATATACGAACTTGTAAGAATATTGATAATTTGAATGTGGAAGATAGACTTCTACATTATGTAGATGTGCATATTCAGACTAATATAGTAATCTTTAAAGATGTATTAACTATGTATATCATAGGATTGATCAAATTCAAGATATACTTGATAATCGAGAGTCTTGAATAAACATGGATTGATGTTATTAATGTTATATATGTGTATGAATTTTTATTTATCTTTTTTTATGGTTGTACTGTTTTTTATTTTTATTTTTTTACTATAATTTATTTTTATTTAAGTTTTTATTTTAGATGAATATACTTTTATTCAAATAATTGTAGCTATTTTTATTTCTATATGATCTATATGCAGTAGTTTTCTTATATAAATTTGTAGAATTTTAATATTATTTATACATTATAATAAAAATAATAATTTAAATATTTCTATAAAATATCATAATTAATTTTTTTAAATTATATATAAATTAATTTATTTTATGTATACTTTTATCTTCTTTTTTTAAATAATTTTTTCATATTAAATTATATCTCTATTTTAATAATTTATTCTAATTAAAATAAATAATAAAAGATATTTTGATATTTATCAAATTATCTTATTATTTAATTTTTTTAATCAATAAATGATAAGATAATATTTTTATTCATTTCTCTTCATTTACTTCTTATTCTTCTTTTCTCTACATCTAAACAATCTCACTTTTTATTTTATTTTATTTTCTCACATTTTCTATTCCCTAAAATCCATTCCTAATCCAAACAGGAGTTTAGTGAGTAACATTATTAGAATGGCCTAAAACTAACGTGGCAGTATTTTCTCTATTCACATTAAATTTAAATCTAGGTAAATGTAATATAGTTATATGAATACTTTCACTGTACAAGCTACAAGCCTGCCACCACGAATCAGAGCGATAACCATAACTTCAACCCTTAAACCGAAGACAATATTGGATTCTTTTCCACTACTAAAATTTACTGGCATCAAAACGTGAGTTTGTCAATCATATTGGCCCACCGCACGAGTAAGTGACGTTACACGATTCTCCAATGCTGATTGAGTACTGATGCATAGGTCTAGTAAGGAAGGTTGGCAATCGAACTAGGACTTCACATACACATTGGCTATCTATTTCCTTAGCCCAGTGGCAACAGTTTTCTTGAAGATTGTAGTGCTCATTACTCCTATGACCATGATCATTAGGGGAAGGAGAGGGTGGAGGAGGTCCTGGTGTTGTGGTGAGAGGCAACACGGTGCAAGCATAGCCTACCAATGCTAGTTGGGATAAACAAAGTGGATGAAGAGAAGGTGGTGGCAAAACCTGACTCTCCATCTTTGGTACAAATGCCAGAAATGTCATAGCCAGATTCATTAAATTGAAAACCTTGACCCTCTTCATTTTGTATCTCTTGCGTTCTCTCTATCTTCAGTGCTGTTCAGTTAATAGGAACCCTGAACTTTCTAAACTTTCATATACTGCTTATATACTTGCAGATTCATGCGCATGTTCCCAGCAGGTAGTTAATCAGATAAATTATGATCTTATAAGATGTAATTACCAAGAGAATGGGTGGAGGTCCTGCTTGCTTAGTTATTATTTCTTTACTTCTCATCCATTTAGTGTGACGACTTTGTAGGTGACAAAAAACTATTCTAAATGGGGGTTAGAATCACCAACCTTATTCCTGAACAATGTTTCTAATAACTCTTCTCACAAAGGATGAGAAGTGTGGACAAAGGGTTTATCAGATAATTCGCAAATTAATTACTAACATGCAGAACTGGTGGACTTTTCTAGCTAAAAGGGATATCGATTAGAAAATATTTAATGAGAAACAAATGTTCGTCTGCTACTTGTAAACTATTAAGTTAATGCCAATCCAGTTGAAAGCAAATTTGTTAATATAACACAAGCTCACTGACAAAAGAAATTGATATTGTATTGCCTTCCAATAGGTAGTTAGATGACAGTTGGAAACAATTTTCTTGAAGCATAACGCATGAAAGTAGGAAAATCCAGTGCATGAGACTCCCACCAAGTAGGATATGGAGGTTAAATGTATGCAGGCAGCTTTATCCCCGCGGGCGAGCAGACTATATTCCTTGGATTTAAACCTATAACCTCTAAGCCACAAGGCAACAACTTTACCACTGCGCAACATGCATGATTGCTCGACAAACTTTACCTCATGTGTTACTTGAAACATGAAAAGCAAATAGTTCATTGCCGTTTTAACAATGCAACTCATTCTTTCCATCCTTAGCACATGTATATAATGTTTATTTCTTCTCTGAAAGAACATCCATCGGAAATACTTTGTTTTCCACATTCTGTTGCCGCCAAGTGATGTACTGCAGGTTTGATTTGAGGTCTATTTGGAGCACCGTGTTGTCGAACTCCTAAATCTCAAAGGACAATGAATTAGATAAATTCACAACCTCCATCTAGCAAGCCAAACCTAGGTATTTATCATGCATCTCAAAGATTGATAAAATTGATTGTTAAATAGCCCTAGCAACATAAATGCTTACTAACAAAGATGTAACATACTGAAAACACTCATCTTCAACATTTTCAAGGAATATTTTTAAGTTGAAATCAAAATATTTCAAGAAAAACAATACAATACTTTGATTTCTGATTCTGATATTTTGTTGACTGAGAACCAAGATCACAAGTAAAAAAGGGAACATTATTTAAACAACAACCCCTCCCTACCCTCCATATTTTAAATTGGCCTCAACAACACAAACATGGAGGGAAAAATGATCCCTTGATATATTACTAAGCCAAAAACTTTTTACTGAAGCATCTTTCAATAACAGAGTCCTAAGAGGTAACCATTCAATTTTCTTCAACAATTCATGCACGTTAAGACTAACTAACAATCATATCAAGTGTGGAGGATTGTACTAGCCAGCAACGGTCAAGCTTTTGCCTCACAAAAATCTTGCAAAATTGAAAGCTCTTCGTATCAACTCACCTGTTTTACACATTCAATCACAAACTTTGGTGGCCAATAGCTCCATATCTTCCTTAATCTTCTCCTGCTTCAACCGCAATTGCTCCTTTCTTTGCCGCCACCCCTCCTCCAACAACTCAACAAATTTATCTTTTATCTGAAGCAACGGATCGCGGTCAACCAACTCCTCAACTCTGTATGCTTCTCTCAACACTGTCGTTCCAATCCTACCTTTCAAGGACAAATAGAATATCCCCGAATGCCTTGTAAAAGTGCTGGAAAACGCATTGGAAAACCTATACTCATCACAAAACTTTCCAAGGATCGGCACAGGAACCCTCTTATGCAAGAAAAGAGAAAGCAGTTCATGGAACACTTCAACAGACCTCTTCTCCATCTCTCTAGAAGCCTGGTCTAAATGGGGCACATCTTCGTAAGGAGACACATAATCAAGCTCCATGCAATCCCTAACCCACTCCCTTATCTCTTTCTTCAACACAAACCCTGCTGGAAGCTCCACATTGAAACTAGGCCTAACCCTAATTCCCAAACGCTCGCTCTCCTCCTCAGCCCTCTCCTCAATAACAGATTTTGCAAACTCGGGATTCCAATTAACCAATTCAAGAAACGATTTCCCCTCCCCAGGAGACCCAGTTAACCTAAAATATTGCGGAAATTGAAAATCAGGTTATTTTTATTCATATTATTTTTCTACACGTATATATGTATATGTGTACATGTAATATGATCTTATAATATTTTACTCTAATAAATTAGGACTAAATATAAGAAGTTGTGATTATACAATATTTTGTACCGCTATACAAATCTATAATTTAGCTAATCAAATATCTTTATCCCAACACTCCCCTCAAGTTGGTAGATAGATGTCATACATTCTCAACTTGTCCAATAATCTCCTAAAAATCTAACTTATCACAGTTTTTGTAAAAATATCTGCCAATTGATATTTGGCAATTCCAAAATATTTTTATCAAGCTTTTTCTTGATGAAAAATCTATCAACCTCCACATGCTTCATCCGATCATATTGGATAGGGTTGTGAGCAATGTCGCGCACAACTTTATTATCACAATACAACTGAATGAGACGTGTATGTGCATACCCTAAATCCTGGAGAAGTAGTCTGAGCCAAAAACCTTCACAAAGTCCAATAACCATTCCTCTAAGTTCAGCTTCTGCACTGGATCTAGCTACAACTTTCTGCTTCTTGCTTTTCCATGTGACAAGATTACCTCCTACAAATGTAAAGTATCCAGAGGTTGATTTTCTATCATCAAGAGCACCTGCCCAATCTGTATCAGTATAAACCATCACATCCTTGTAGTTGGAGTTCTTCTTGAACATAACTCCTTTTCCAGGAGCAGCTTTTATATACCTTAAAATCCGTATAACAGCATCCATGTGTTTTTCACCTGGATTGTGCATGAACTGGCTAACCACACTAAGAGCATAAGCTAAATTTGGCCTAGTGTGTGAGAGATACATCAATCTCCCTACAAGTCTCTGATATCTTCCCTTGTTAGTTGGAGTTTGATCTTCTTCAATGCACAGCTTCAATCCCTCTTCAATTGGAGAATTTGCTGGTTTGCATGCTATCATTCCAGTTTCTTTTAGTAAATCCAATGCATACTTTCGTTGTGAGAGAAAAATACCTGACTTTGATCTTAAGACCTCAATTCCAAGAAAATATTTCAAAGGACCAAGATCCTTCATCTCGAATTCCTTCGCCAAGTACTCTTTCAATGTCTTGCGTTCCTCTAAATCGTTTCTCGTAACTATCATGTCATCAACATAGACAATAAAAATTGTAATCTTTTTTTCCTTTTTCTTTAGAAACAAGGTATGATCTTGGTTGCTCTGTTGGTATCCAAAAGCAAGCATTGCCTTGGTAAATCTACCAAACCATGCTCGTGGTGATTGTTTTAGTCCATACAATGACTTCTTCAACTTGCATACCTTCTTGTTATGTGTATTCGAGATCCCACATCCTTCTCGTAGCTCCATATAAACTTCTTCAGACAATACCCCGTGTAAGAAGACATTTTTTACGTCAAATTGTTGTAAGGACCAATCAAGGTTTACAACTAGAGATAACAATACTCGAACTGTACTAATTTTGGCTATGGGAGCAAATGTTTCAGTGTAATTCCATATGCTTGTGTGTACCCCTTTGCCACTAATCTAGCTTTGAATCTCTCAATTATGCAATCTGCATTAAATTTCACTGTATACACCCATCAGCATCGTACTAGTTTCTTTCCAACTAGACAATCTACTAATTCCCATGTTTTATTTCTTTGCAAGGATCTCATCTCCTCATTCATAGCATCCTTCAACCTGGAGTTAGCTAAAGCTTCCTGCACACTGTTAGGAATAAATACAGTAGATAATTGACTTATAAGTGCGATATTTGAGTTAGACAAATTCTGGTTACAAACATAATTACTCATAGGGTATCTTGTCTTATTGGTGAGGTCAGGATCATAAGTAGGCTTAGGGATACCTCTAGTGACACGATCTGACAGAATTCTTTTTTCTGTTTTAGGTTCTTGAGGGGACGATTGGTGTGGTATATCATTAGCATCAACAGACAAATTTTCGATCTCAACATGCTCAAAATCTTCCTCATTATGTGGTTGTTGATCATAACATTGTTGCATACTTTCATCATCTCTTGATACAACTTTGTAACTTTCTTTCTCCAATCTGATCTCAATATCAATTTCTTGAGGAACAAACACTACTAGAAAAATGGTTAATAGTGACTGAAATTAGTGATCGAAAAATTTAGTCGCTGGTAATAATTGAATCAGTGACTGATTTCCCTTTTTATATTTAGTGACTGATTTAGTGACTAAAATTTCAGTCACAAAACACATAATCTCTAAATTGATGATTATTTTTCATTTATATAAATAATTATTAAAAATATTTTAATAATATATTAAATATAAATCTACTTAATAACTTAAAAAATTTGATAACATTTTTAATAACATTATAAATATTTAAAAAAATAGTTTAGTAACTTATTAGACATATTAAATAATTTAGTAATATAATTATTTGATTTTATTTTTTATTTTAGCATGTGAATAAAAAAATAAAATTAATTATTAAATTAGTCACCGAATCGGTCATTGAATCGGTCACTAAATCGGTCATTGAATCGAGTCACCTAGAATCGATTCTTGAATCAATTACTTGAATCGGTCACTAAATCGGTTACTAAATCGGCTACTAAATCGGTCACTAAATCCATCATTAAATTAATTAATTATTTAATCTCTTATATATATATATATATATATATATATATATATATTATTTGTATGTTAATAAAGATGTATTTTAATGTATTTATAAAAAAATTAAAATTTGTTTAACTACTGAATTGATATTTTAAATTTATATTTCAAATATTTCAAAATTAAATTTATAATAATAATTATATAAAATTATAGAATTAATAAAATTTAAATTTCTGGTAATTTTTTTTAATTATTAAGCTAAAATTTGATAATATTAATAAATTAAAAATTAAAAATAAATAAATGTATATATATCACTTTAATTATTTTAATTAAAATTAATTTAATGAAAAAATCAATACTCGAAAATATGAAAATAATAATAAAAAAAATATTTAAAAAAATAAAATGAAAAATTTCCTTTTTTCTTAATATTTTTTTTTTAAAAATAAAAAAAAATAAAAAAATCTATCAAAATTTACTTTTCCAAAATAATAAGTAAAAAATAATATATATATATATATATATATATATATATATATAATTAAAAAGAAAAAAAAATCGATTATATTTTACCCTAATTTTCTCTCGTGACCGCTCATTTCCTCTTCACCCAGGCAACTCTCTCCTTCACCATGCCCTCACTCACTTTGTTTCTCCCCCTCAACCTAGCCCAACCACCACCGAACCACCACACCACCGCAACCCGCAACCTCTACCCATACCTGCGTCTTCTCCGTCACCCTCTAGCCTCAGTCGATGGCCTTTCACCCCCAGTCAGACCCATCCTCAGCTCTGTCACTCTCTCCAGGCTACGCTTCATCCTCTGGTCCAGGTGCTGACCACCATTGAAGCCCAACGACCCTCCATCGAGCCTCCCTCACGAGCATCATACTGCCGCTCATAGCCTTCGCGGTTGTGCCATCGTTGGTCGTCTTTATAAGCCCTAATTGCGCCCCCCAACCCACGACCATTAGGGGTGTCGCAGGCCATTTCCTAGCCCTAATCGTAAGTCGACGCGACGAATAAACAACCTCGACAGTGGATCCTTCCCAATCGTGGCGTCGTTGCCATGGGTGGCGTCCTCGGAGCAGTGCCATCCCCTGTTCGAAGTTGAGGTCGTGAACCAGCTTCCCTAGCTTGATTTATTCTCTGTTTTGACTTTATTCTAATCTGGTATTGCATTTTAGATTGAGGATTGTGTTTCTGATAGTTTAGTTTTGTTAATTTTGACTCTGCTTGTTGTTGTTGCTTTTGAATGGGGTCTGTCAAATGGTGGTCAGTGGTTCTGATTTGGTTTTCTTCGTCTGAGTGTGGATAGGGATTCGTGTTTAGTCCTAGTAGTTGTCGGTATGTGTCACTCTGTTTGTTGAAGCAAGCCATGACCCCAAGGCTTGTTTGGATACACTTGCTTTGAGGAAGAGGGTGGACATGAAGTCTCCTAATCGAAATTTCACCGGCCTTAACTTTAAATTGTCTTTAAGTTAAGAATCAAAGCTATCCACCAACCTTTACCTTCTATTCTTCTTCCATTTCAAAAATACATGCATTCATCTGTTCAACTTTTGGTTGCTTTTTTACAATATCATATTCATGTAAAATCAAATTGCAATCAATCTCTGTGTGGTAACGTTCTGGGGACATCAATCTGCTTGATATAATTTGGTATATGTATGATATTTAGCACAAACTCTGCATGATTTGTATGTGTATATATGTTTGAAGATGGAACAGAAGTTGGCTTCACAAGAAGATGGATCATCTCTGATATTTTATCTTCATTCTTGGTGTTGCAGATATCAGTAGAATCATAAAACTCAAGGAAAAATAATTGGAGTATCCTTCTGTGAAGGTAATGAATCTCTTAACCATTATCTTGTTACTGTTGTATTGTATATCTCAAAGGGTTAACTTTTTATTTTATTAAATTTGAAAAATTTGTTATGATTCAGACATCCTTTGACTTGGTCTCATGCAGATTTATAATTTTACACTTGGTTTAATATTATCTTTAATTTGGTATAAACTGATTTTAAAAAAGCACTTTTTGTTATAATAATTGTATTAGACGTTTTAATTGACTCGTTTCTCTTGTATTATCGTTTCTCTTTTCATTTGAGTTCTTCAGTTAATTTCTTCACAAGCTTGTCAGTTTTGTCCTTTGTGGTGCAATTTGCAAACAAGTTTTTAAGGAGTGTAAATTTACACTTTCATATGTTTGTAAGTTCAAGATCATTCTGGAATTTGTGAGTTCGTATATTGTTAGAAAAGTAGGCTGAGATCAAGAGGGGGAGTGAAATGATCTTTGAAAGATTTTCGCAATATACAGATTATCAATTTCAAAGATTAAGAGTCTTGACCAATTCTTGAATCAAACAAAGCAAGCAGTCAAAAATAAAGACAGCAACAAAATTAAAGAGAAAAAGGTTTAGAAAGATACAACCAAGATTTATACTGGTTCACCCAATCCCAGGGCTACGTCCAGTTCCCAGCCAAATTCCAACTAAGTTCCACTAGATTGAATGTTTTATAGATTACAATTCCAATCACACACCCAATCTACCACAAGAACCAAAATTTCAGTCCTTGCACCTAAACCTTCACCAAGAACCAACTTCCAGTTCTTGAACAACCCTGCAGCCAAATTCCAGCCACAGAAACCAGTGCCCACACTTCTAGGCACCCACAATATAGTAAAGAAAAGTAAAAGAAACAAAGAGAAGAAACTAGAACACTCAAACCAGGTTTATGCAGCTCTGCAGAATGAGTTTCTTCACAAAAAGAATGCAAAATTTGCCTCAAGAAAGAGCTATGAAAAACTTCACAAAACTTGCACGATTCTCTCTTGAAAGTAGCACTTATGATTGCTTGATTGATTGCTCAAAGGTGTGTTTTAAAAGACTCAAACAATCCTGTTTTTATAGAGACATTTTCAAACTACTAGTTTAATTAATCTGTTAAAACAATATTTTAATCAGTTAAAAGTCTTGAATTAATATGTTAAAACTTCTTTTAATCTGTTAAAATGTTCTTGATCATTTTCTAGATTTGTTTTAACCGATACGACAACGTTTATATCAATTAAAACACTTTGTAAAAAATCTTTCAAATTGTTTTAATCGATTATTTCGCCTTTTAATCGATTAAAATACTCGACAAATATTTCCATAAAACTTTCTAAGTGATTTTAATCGATAACAATCTGTTTTAATCGATTAAAATACTTTGGAAAAATCCTCTTAGTTATTTTAATCGATTAATACGCATTTTAATCGATTAGAATTCTGCCAAAAAGTTTCCTAAAACTTTCTAAGTTATTTTAACTTATAACAGACTTGTTTTAATCAATTAAAAGATTCTGGAAAATATCTTAGTTGTTTTAATTGATTAATTCGCATTTGCATCGATTAAAATACTGACAGAACATCTTTCAAAACACTTCAATTTATTTTAATCGATTATTTCGAGTTTGTATCGATTAAAATTCCGCTAGAACACTTTTCAAAACATCCTAAGTCATTTTAATAGATTATTTCAATTCTACATCGGTTAAAATACTGCGTGAAGGTTTTCAAAAGCTCTTTTAATGAAAACAATCGATTATTTTGAAGACATATCAATTAAAACAGTTCCAGTGTATGTTTTAAAAGGTTTGAATTGATTATTTTGAAAACTTATCAATTAAAAACTTGTTACGAAAGTGTTAAGAACATTTTAACTGATAAAAGCTCATATAATATCAGTTAAAACAATTTACTTAAAAGCCATTTAATTAACAATTTAATCACGTTTTAGAGGCATTTGCAAAATCTTTTAAATGAAGAAACCTCATGCAGCAGAGAGATAAGAATGATTATACCTAAGTATAGATGCAGACTCACTAACCACTCTACCCTTTTATCCAAGTAACCTTTGACTACACCAGAATAGCCTTTTGACTTCATCAAATCAACAGGATATTTTTTTAATCAAATGATTTAATAAGATCTTCATCACTTTCAGTCTCCCCCTATTTGATGAAGACAAAACACCTCTTTGAATAATATCTCTGCAGAAGAAGTCACCTCTTT
This sequence comes from Sphenostylis stenocarpa, assembly GCA_963425845.1. Lineage (NCBI taxonomy): Eukaryota > Viridiplantae > Streptophyta > Magnoliopsida > Fabales > Fabaceae > Sphenostylis > Sphenostylis stenocarpa. The sequence goes on from OY731404.1 coordinate 36,535,594, forward strand.
GAATAATATTTCTGCAGAAGAAGTCACTTGAATATATTGATTAGTGAGTATTAAAAAAATCATTTCTCCCATTTCTCCCCCTATATTACTACTCCCCCTAAAGTAATGAGTATAAAAATAATCATTATAAAAAACAATCATTTCTCCCCCTTTGACTTCATAAAAAAATAGGGAAGAGAGGAGTAAAACAAACACTATGCATGGCATGTAACAAAATTTGTTTTGAAACCAGTATTAAAAAAAATCATGATATTATTTAGATGTAATACTCTTTTAAAGACCAATTAAAGTTGATTCAAACTTATTTTCATTAACATGTTTGTAATTAATACAATAGACACGTGTAAAGATAAGGGAACTATGGCTTAGTAGCATGTTACAGGAACAACCATTAAATAAAGCCTTTAATTTTTCTTTCCAGAGTAATAATCGATTAAAAACAGGGCATAATCGATTAAAATGTTCTTGTAACTGATTTTAATTGATACAAATAATGTTTTAATCGATTAAAATAGTGATGAAAGTTGAAATCTAAAAACTTAAGTTGATTTAATCGATTAAATTGACATTTAATCGATTAAAACCGTATGAAAAGTTTTATATAAGTGCTTTTAATCGATTAAAGCTTGTTTTTATCAATTAAAACAATCAGATTTGGAAATTAAATGAAGTTTCGTGTATCTAGGTTTTCTAATTCATTTCAAATTTTGTAAAACCAATTATTAGGAAGATGTTTCAAAATAGTGTCTACTAGATTGATTAAGATTTAACTAAAAGATAGAACAAAAATAGAATAACATCTTATCTAGGTGATTTAACTGATACAAACTAATTTCAATTGATACAGATTCACAATTTACAACTTTTAATCGATTAATACACAAATTAATCGATTATAATGATACGAAATTCCTATGTAAGTGTTTCTTTTAATTGATTTAATCGATTAAATCGATTTTATATCAGCTAAAATTATCAGATATGTGATTTTGATTCTATCTAGGCTCTCTTAACTCAAATAAAAAAAACAGCATCATATTAGGAAAAGTTAAAAGATTGTTTCTAGTTTAAAACCAGTTAATATTACAGTCCAAAATAAAAGTAGCAATAAAAGAAACATGACATAAAGAAAGGAAAAAGATTATGATAGAAAGGGACTTTTGTTGTTAAAACTCGATCATCCCAATTTCCTTGATTGAGCTGCATATCTTCCAGTTTGGTATAGATATCAACGATCTGATTTCCCAAGTTTGTGAACTGTGTGTTGGTCTGCTGGAAGTGTTGATAGGTCATTTGCATATGCTTCCTTTAATTTTCTTGCATTGTGGTCATTTGAGAAAGCATAGTCCTTTCAAATTGTGAAAGTGGAGTCCCACAGTTAGGCTGTTCTATGTAAGGTATTATCTCCATATTCTCATATGAAGTCACTCCACCAGTGGACTCAGGAACTTCAGCAGCTGGAGGAGAAGGAATTTGATCATCTTCTTCTTCATCTTCATCCTCATCTTCAGACATTCCAGCATCAACTTTTGATATCCATTCATCATCAATTTTGATATACCCCATTTTCCTTAGATTGGAGTCATCAATTTCATTTGAAGCTTTAGGGTCCTCCACACTTTCTCCTGTAAGATCAACTTCAAAATATCTAAAGAAATTGTTAATCAACATGGTATACGGCAGTTTGTAATCGGCTAACCTTTTTGTTTTCAACATGTGATCCTTGATTACATAAACCCAGTTGACCCGAATATTATTTGAAATGTAGTACATGAGAGCAAGGTCACCCTCATTAAGTATAACATGATTACTCCCCCTAGGAGTAAGCATCCATGCAACAATGAAAGCCAACAACCTATGTTCAAGCAACAGTTTTTCAGCATTTAAAATTCTTACCGAATCATTTGGGTCATTGAGACAGGACCTAAAAAATTGAATTTTGTTGAAGTCCGGTATTTCAGAAATGTTTTCTCTGGATACTTTGACACCACTATCCCTGAGGCCAGCAACTTGTTCCCAAACAGAAGGAGTGATTTCCATATTAACTCCTTTCACCTGAGATTTGATTGTAAACCCATTCACAATTAGATTGGAATAGAAAATACGAACCAAATCAAGTTGAATATTCCCAGTAAATTCCATGAAGGTCCTTAGTTTCTGACTTTTCAGCTTTCTTCTTAGAGCTGTAAATCCTTCTTCGTCAAGCCATTTGAATTTGATGAACTTGGGAATAACAATTTGTTTCTGACTGAATTCAGCAATGAAAGTGTTCATTCTTCCAATATCTCCATCGAACCAGGCTTCCAAATGACCACCAGGATTGGCAGCAGAGGAAGATTCTCCTTTATGTTTCTTCCTTGATTTTGATCTCCTAAGCATCTTGTAGCGCAAATTAGAGAGGAAATTTGATATATGGTATGTGAATGCGGGAGAAGAGAGAAGGAATTTTGAACCAGAGACTGAAGAATGAGACTGATAGACTCAAGTGTGCAGAATAATGAGTTTTGGATTTCAAATTTTGTAAATTGAAGTCCAATTTGACAGAACCTGCAAAGAAACAACTTTAATTGTACATGTTCCCTTGACTGAAGGCAGAAGCGCAGGTTTTTGGACAATGGGTACATCAACTAAAGTGTTCTTCGATAAGTGTTGACTTGGTCAAAGTGATACAGTAAATGCTTTCTACAGATTTTGATAAGCACAAAAACTTGGAATTTTGACCTTGATTAGTCGAGCATTTTTCAATTGATCGTAGTGAAAATGATTTTCGGGAACGAATTAATCGATTAATCAACAAATTAACCTATTAATTTGATCTTGAATATTAGGTTTGAAAAAGCAATAGTGAAATAATCGATTAAAAACATAAAAGAATCGATTATTTTTGTACTAAAAGATTAATGATATGACAAGCAGAATTTTAATCAATTAAAATGAAGAAGAATCGATTAAAATTTACTTTTTAATGATTTTAACTTATATAAATTCTTTTTAATCGATTAAAACAACTATACTAAAATCTCGACAACATTTTAATCGATTAATTCATGTTTTAATCGATTAAAATTGTACTGGACAACTTTTCTGATCTTCTCTGTAAGTGAAATTAATTGATTAAAACAGTTTTATATAAATTAAAATACACAGTCCATGAATCCATAATCGAATTTTGTTGATTGGGTACCAAAGAACTTCCAGATTTTGTTCCTAAAAAATAGATTTAACATATATCTGGTACCCTTTTTATAATCATTGGGTCCAATCAGGTTATTTGACATGAATTCTTAGGAATCCACTTCATTCTACCTCTTGGTATAACAAACTTCTTGATTCTACAAAATTTCACAGAATGACCTCTTTTCATACAGTAAAAGCATTTAATAATAGATGATGAGTATGATTTCCTATTTACAACTGTTTTTCTGATTTTCTTGCTAGATGTAAATCCAATGCCAGATTTGTCAAAAATAAGTTTTTGTGACCCAAGAAGAACATCAAGATTAGCTTGACCTTGTGTAAACTTAGAAACAGTTTGTGACAAAAAATCAATCTTCTTTTGTAAGTCTAGACAATTATTGCTTGGTTTATTACATACACAATCAGAATTATCATGGATTAATTTTAAGAAATCAAGATCATTTTCATCTTCAAGAATTTTCTTTTAAAGAGAATCAATTCTATTTACTAACCAATTATTCATGCCTTTAGCCTATCATTTTCTTTTTGAAGTTTCTTGGTTTCTTCATGCATTTCATTAAATGCCTCCTGTAATGAATTATAATTCACCAAATTAGAAGAAGAGTTAGAACTTACACTGCTGGTTTGATAGTTCTGATTAGCCATTAGACACAAGTTAGCTTCTTCATTATCAGAATTTTCTGTTGATGAGGTATCATTGTCATCCCATGCTACATATGCTCTTCTTTTGATCTTTTCTTCTTTCTTATCATTGTATTTGTTCTTTTCTGGGCACTCCATTCTTACATGACCACTGCTTACCACAGCCATAACATTTATAGTTAAAAGAATCAGATTTCTTTTCATACCTTTTGTGTTTTTCTTTATCTTGAATCTTTTTCTTGAGAAACTTGTTGAACTTTCTGACAAGCAGTCCAAGATTTTCACTTTCTTCCTCTGATTCTTGATCTTTTTCTTCAACTTTGAGTGCTATGCTTCTACCTTTCTTTTCAGAGATTTCTTGCTCATTGAATCTGTTAATTTCCATTTCATGTTCTCTAAGTTTGCCAAATAAGGAGTTTGTTGTCATGACGGATAAGTCTTTTGACTCTGAAATTGCTATGACCTTAGGCTGCCATGACCTGTGAAGACATTTTAAAACTTTTATATTTAATTCCTCTTTATCAAAAGTTTAACCTTAAGCCCATTAGATGATTGATGATGTGAGTGAAGTGCTTCTGCACATCTGCAATACTTTCTCCAGTTTGCATTTTAAACATGAGAGTATGCTTTCTGGCTCTCTTTACATCAGTTGTTCCCTCATGAGTAACCTCAAGAACTTCCCACATTTCCTTGGCAGATTTTCATTTAGAGACCCTAAAAAACTCATCCATGTTTAGTACAAAAGTAATTATGTTTTTAGCAGTACAATTACTTTGAACTTTTTTCTTCTCTTCATCACTTAGACTAGACCATTCTTTTTCTGTAATTAATGGACCATTAACAATTACATCCCAAACATTCCTATCAATGAATTCAATAAAGATCTTCATCCTAATCTTCCAAAATGGATAATTTGTACCACAAAACAGGGGAGGTCTATTAATAGAAGCTCCCTCAGAAAAAGGTAATTTGTTTTCATCCATGAAAGATTTGGACCGAAAGTCTTGAGTATTTTTCAAGACCCTTGCTCTGATACTAATTGTTAGAAAAGTAGGCTGAGATCAAGGGGGGGGGGGTGAATTAATCTTTGAAAGATTTTCGCAATATATAGATTATCAATTTCAAAGATTAAGAGTCCTGACCAATTCTTGAATCAAACAAAGAAAGCAATAAAAAATAAAGACAGCAACAAAATTAAAGAGAAAAAGGTTTAGAAAGATACAACCAAGACTTATACTGGTTCACCCAATCCCAGGGCTATGTCCAGTTCCCAGCCAAATTCCAGCTGAGTTCCACTAGATTGAATGTTTTACAGATTACAATTCCAATCACATACCCAATCTACCACAAGAACCAAAATTCCAGTCCTTGCACCTAAACCTTCACCAAGAACCAACTTCCAGTTCTTGAACAACCCTGCAGCCAAATTCTAGCCACAAAAACCAGTGCCCACACTTCCAGGCACCTACAATATAGTAAAGAAAAGTAAAAGAAACAAAGAGAAGAAACTAGAACACTCAAACCAGGTTTATGTAGCTCTGCAGAATGAGTTTCTTCACAAAAAGAATGCAAAATTTGCCTCAAGAAAGAGCTACGAAAAACTTCACAAAACTTGCGCGATTCTCTCTTGAAAGTAGCACTTATGATTGCTTGATTGATTGCTCAAAGGTGTGTTTTAAAAGACTCAAGCAATCCTGTTTTTATTGAGGATTTTTCAAACTGCTGGTTTAATTAATCTGTTAAAACAATCTTTTAATCTGTTAAAAGTCTTGAATTAATCTGTTAAAACTTCTTTTAATCTGTTAAAATGTTCTTGATCATTTTCCAGATTTGTTTTAACTGATACGACAACGTTTATATCAATTAAAACACTTTGTAAAAAATCCTTCAAATTGTTTTAATCGATTTAATCGATTAAAATACTGACAAATATTTCCATAAAACTTTCTAAGTGATTTTAACTGATAATAATCTGTTTTAATCGATTAAAATACTTTGGAAAAATCCTCTTAGTTATTTTAATCGATTAATACGCATTTTAATCGATTAGAATTCTGTCAAAAAGTTTCCTAAAACTTTCTAAGTTATTTTAACTGATATTAGACTTGTTTTAATCGATTAAAACATTCTAGAAAAAATCTCTTAGTTGTTTTAATCGATTAATTCACATTTGCATTGATTAAAATACTGACAGAACATCTTTCAAAACGCTTCAAGTTATTTTAATCGATTATTTCGAGTGTGTATCGATTAAAATTCTGCCAGAACACTTTTCAAAACATCCTAAGTCATTTTAATCGATTATTTCGATTCTACATCAGTTAAAATACTAGCAGAAGGTTTTCAAAAACTCTTTTAATGAAAACAATCGATTATTTTGAAGACATATCAATTAAAACAGTTCTAGTGTATGTTTTAAAAGGTTTTAATTGATTATTTTGAAAACCTATCAGTTAAAAACTTGTTATGAAAGTGTTAAGAACATTTTAACTGATAAAAACTCATATAATATCAGTTAAAACAATTTACTTAAAAGCCATTTAACAAATTACTTTGTTATTAACAGTTTAATCACGTTTTAGAGGCATTTGCAAAATCTTTTAAATGAAGAAACCTCATGCAACAGAGAGATAGGAATGATTATACCTAAGTATAGATGTAGACTCAGCAACCACTCTACCCTTTTATCTAAGTAACCTTTGACTACACCAGAATAGCCTTTTGACTTCATTCTGACTTCATCACTTTCAATTGATTGAAAATTGCCATTTTATACCTGAGGATAAAATTAAGTACTGTGTTTAAATAGTGATTGTTTTGTGTGATTGGAAAAGGGTGTGTTAATGGAGCTATTAATGAAGGAAGGGGTGGGTTTGTTCTTTGAAAAAATTATCATGAGAAAAAAAAAGTAAAAGTGTAAAATGCTTTTTATGTTTGCTTGGGTTGATTGATATATAGTGGTTGTGATTAGGCAAATTTAGGTTCGATGTTTTAAAAAGGACAAAAAGTAATTACAAAAGAAACTAAGTTCAAGATCATTTTCCATCTATGAAACTAAATGAAAAGCAAAAGATATGAAACTAGTTCAAGTTATTCTAATTCATATTCACTTAATTTACTTAATATATGATGAGATAAATTTACCATTTAGATAGAATATGAGTAAGAGAACGTATTAGAAAAATAGTTTATTATGTTGATTAATTGAGTATATATATAAATAATATCTTTAAATATAAAACTAAAATAATGAAATAAGTAAATTTTTCAAAGAAAATAATTAATAGTAGAGTTATAAAATATTGTAATTTTAACAAAGTTATGCTCTCATGTCCACTAGTTATTGTTAGCCTAACATATAATTAAAATAATTTTTATAGTTTTACTAAGATATGCATTTATTTATTCTTTTTTGTTGAATGTTGTACTAACCATATTTGAATTTTCGGGGATAAAAAAAGATAATGTGATTTAGTGAAGACGGAGAAGAAGAATTGATTTTATCATCAATTTTTATTGTGCACAAGCAGTTTGGCCAAACAATAAATGGGAGAAGATAGATTTGTAATCTTTTAAAATATAAATTGAATATTTGTTGTATTTATTTAATTTTATTTTAATACATTTTTTATGTTTATTTTTAATTTTTAATATATAAAAGTCTAGTCATCATGTGGAGAATTGTCTAATTTTAATAATATTTAAATTAATTTTGGTGTGATCTATTTATACCAAATATATATATATATATATATATATATATATATATATAATAACATGTTTATTAAAAAAGAAAAATTTTAGTGATTAAATATACTTGATAGTTTATTTTAAAATTAATTACTGAATCGGTCATTGATTCGATCACTGATTCGGTCATTGAATCGGTCATTGATTCGGTCATCGATACGATTACTGATTCGGTCACTAAATCGGTCACTGAATCGGTCACTGAATCGGTTACTGATTCAGTCACTAAAATCAGTGACCAAGGAAATAGTGACCGATTCGGTTGGTCACTATTTTGGTTACTATTTTAGTTAGTGACCGATTTTGGTCATTTAGTGACCGAATTTTCGGTCACTATTTGGTGTTTTTTTTGTAGTGAAAAGTCTGAACTTCATCATAATTCTCCCCCTGAATTTCAGACTCGGGGGAAAAATATATTAAGGTTTCATGAAAAACTACATCTATAGTAGTAAACATTTACTTGGTTTGTGGATTGTAACACCGATATCCTTTCTGGTGATCCGCATAGCCAAGGAACACACACCTTTCAACTCTAGGAGACAACTTACTTCTCTGATGCTTGTGTAAGTGAACATAAGCAACACAACCAAAAACTCTATGTGTTAGTTCAACAATTTTAGGACTTAGTACTACATCTATAAGTGATTGAAGAGGTGTTTTATACTTAAGAGACTGAAAGGTGTTCGGTTGATAGTGTATACTGCATATGTGAGAGCTTCTCCCCAATATTGCTGGTATGTGAGCTCCAATTAGTGCAGCTCGGACCACCTCCAATAGATGACGGTTCTTTCGTTCTGCCACCCCATTCTGTTGTGGAGTATTTGGACAAGATCTTTGATGAACAATTCCTTTGGCTACTAAAAAATGTTGAAGTTCTGATTGCATATATTCTCCTCTGTTGTCACTGCGCAGTACCTGAATTTGTGCTTTGTACTGGGTCTCAATCATTTTGCAGAATTTCTGAAATAGTCCTCCAACTTCACTTTTAGACTTCATCAAACATAACTAAGTCATTCGAGTACAATCATCAATAAACGTTACAAATCACGTTGAGCCACCCAACGTTATAACCTTAGATGGACCCCATACATCAGAGTGAATGATCATAAAAGGAAGAGAACTTTTATTTAAAATTAAAGGAAAATGTGTTCTATGACTCTTTGCAAGCTCACAAACATCACAATAAAAAGTTGAAGTGTCTACTTGGTCAAATACATTTGGAAATAATTTCTTTATGTAATCAAAAGATGCATGTCCTAGACGCTTATGCCATAACCAGATATCCTCGCCTTTTCTTACTTCTTGAGACCCTTTTGTTGCTAGCACTTGACCAAGTCTCTTTGAATCTTTTTCTGTTAGGTCCAGGTAATACAACCTTCCTTGCCTAATACCACAACCAATCGTCTTCCTCGTTTGAATATCCTTAAAAACACAAGAGTCAGGCCCAAAAATTACAACACATAAAAGAGCTTTGGTTATTTGCGAGAGTGACAATAGGTTATATTTAAGAGAATGAACAACAAGGAAAATATCAAGATTCAAATTGTTTGAAATAGAGACAGTTCCTTCTCCAATAATAGTGGATTTACTATCATTGGCTGTGGATATACTTTTTTGTGAGGAAGGTTTAAGATTTTTAATTTGTCTAACATCTAAAGTCACATGATCAGAACATGTAGAGTCAATTATCCATGCATTATTCAGAACGGTAGATGTGCTTATTAAAGCCTTACCATTAGAATCATCACTACCTGCGATTGTAGAAAGCATCATGCCTTTGTCGTCCTCTTTGTCAAGGGCAATTACAGTAGCAGTAGTTGGATTTCTTTTTGAATTCTTCTTCGATGCTAGACTGTGATCCCATCACTCGGGGTATCCTATGATTTCATAGCATCGTTCCTTGGTGTGTCCATCCTTATTACACTGAGTACACTTGTAGTTACCTTTTTCAAAATCTTTTGATTGCTTCGATTTGCTGTGGTGATTTGCTGGCTGCTTCTTTGTCATCATAACTGTGGAACAAGAAATCATATCTTCTGTTTTCAACATTATTCGTTGGACTGTCTCTCTCCGGATTAATGCATAGCAATCTTCTAAATCAAGTGTCACTTCTTTGCGCAATATTTCTCCACGAACTTGCTCAAAATCATCATCTAGTCCAGCAAGCAATATATGCACCCTTAATCTTTCAATGGACTTCTAATATGACTTCACATCATCAGGGTCCTTCATGACTACTTTGTCACGATGGTCAAATTTCCTAAAAATCTCAACCAACTCCCCATAATATTCAGTTAAGGTTCTATTATTTTGTTTTATAGTGAATGCCCTTTGATTCAGGGCAAATACCTGTAACTCATCACTTCCATCATAAAATGCCTTTGACAAAGCATTTCAAATATCGAAGGCAGTGGGTAAGTGAATATACCTTTTCATAATTTCTGGCTTCATGGACATCAATAGTTATCTTTTCACTTTTTGGTTTTCAACATACCATTTTTCATATCCCTCATCGTTCTCTGTTGGAGGCTTCACCTTCCCACGGATATAGGACAATTTTTTCCTCTCTGCAATGTGCATCTCCATTAGTTGTGACCATATGTCATAATTGGATTCATTTAGGATGATGCCTGCGTTGAAGACACCTTCAGATTGAACAACCATTGGAATTAGTTTTTCTGGCATCTCTCCAGTTAAGATCTCCAAGGATTTTGAATGAAAAAGAAAAAAGTTATAAGCTCTGATACCAAATTAAAAAACATAGAATTTTTATTCATATTATTTTTGTACACATATAATATTATCTTATAGTATTTTACTCTAACAAATCAGGACTAAATATAGGAAGTTCTGATTATACAATATTTTGTACCGCTATATAAACCTATAATTTAGCTAACCAAATATATTTATCCCAACAGCGGATACCGGGGAACCAAATCAACCAAAAAATCGTTACGGAACCCGAACTCCCTCTTCACGTGAAGCAACTTATCAGCACTAACAACCTTGTTCTTGGACATCATTAACAATTTACGTGAAGCAACTTATTAGCACTAACAACCTTGTTCTTGGACATCATTGTTGAATATAGAAGAAATAGAGTTTGGGATTAATCTCTCTTGTGTATAAATCACACATAGGGTAGTCTATTTATAGTAGAGAGATACAACTAAAAGAGTAACTGAAAGTAACAGAATAAACAGAAGATATTGTTTGATATTGTGGTTAACAATATCTAACAATATCTAACAATATCTTAACAATATCAAATAATATCTAAACAATATCTAACACTCCCCCTCAAGCTGGAGCATACAAATCGTATGTGCCAAGCTTGTTACAAATATAATCAATTCTAGGACCCCGTAAAGATTTAGTAAAAATATCTGCTAACTGATCACTTGAGTTAACAAACTCAGTCTTGATGCTCTAGACATAATCTTTTCTCGAATGAAATGACAGTCAATCTCAATGTGTTTGGTCCTCTCATGAAAGACAGGATTAGAACTAATATGAAGAGCAGCCTGATTGTCACACACAAGTGACATTTGAGTGACATCTCCAAATTGTAACTCTCTAAGCAATTGCTTGAGCCAAACAAGTTCACAAGCAGCTGAGGCCATAACTCTATATTCTGCTTTTGTACTAGATCTTGCCACAACACTTTGTTTCTTACTTTTCTATGAGATCGAGTTACAACCAATGGAGACACAATATCCAGATGTAGATCTTCTATCTGAAGGAGATCCTGCCCAATCAGCATCTGAGTAGCAAACAACTCTTGTATGGTTATTAGAATCATATAATAATCATTTTCTAGGAGATCCTTTAATATACTTTAAGATACGAATGACTGCATTCCAATGATCTTCACATGGGGAATTAAGAAATTGGCTTACCACACTGACTGCAAAGGAAATGTCAGGATGAGTAACTGTAAGATAATTCAATTTTCCAACCAATCTTCTATACTGCTCAGGATCAGGTATAAGCTCCCCTTGATTTGGTAGAATTTAATATTGGGATCCATGGACGTATCAACAGACTTTGAATTCATCAACCCAGTTTCCTCCAAAATATCCATGGCATACTTCCTTTGAGATATAACAATACCATCATTGGATTGTGCCACCTCAATACCCAAGAAATATCTAAGTTTGCCAAGATCTTTGGTCTAAGAATTGTGACAGAGATGTTGTTTCAACTGAGAGATGCCATGGTTGTCACTACCTGTAAGAATGATGTCATCAACATATACTATCAAGTAAACACATCCAACACTTGAGTGTCGATAAAAGACAGAGTGATCTGCTTCACATCGAGTCATACCAAATTGTTGAACAACCTTGCTAAACTTTCCAAACTAGGCCCTAGGAGACTATTTTAGGCCATATAGGGATTTGCGAAGACGACATACCATCCCAGAAGACTCCCCCTGAGCAACAAACCCAGGAGGTTGCTCCATATAGATTTATTCTTGCAAATCACCATTGAGGAAAGCATTTTTAACATCTAGTTTATAAAGAGACCATTGTTGAAGAGCGGTCATGGCGATAAATAAACGAACAGAAGTCATCTTTGCCACAGGGGAAAAGGTATCTCCATAATCCAACCAAAAAATTTGAGTATAACCTTTGGCCACAAGACGAGCTTTGAGGCGATCAATAGCACCATTAGGTCCAACTTTGATAGCAAACACCTACCTGCAACTAACAATAGATTTCCCAGACGGTAGCGAGACCAATTCCCAAGTTCCACTATTATGAAGAGCACTTAGTTCATCTAACATGGCCTGACGCCAACCAGAATGAGCTAAAGTTTCATGCACATTTTTTGGAATGGTCACAGAAGAAAGAGAGGAAATACATGTATAAAAAGGTAATGACAGTCGATGATAACTCAAACCAATATAATGGGGAGATGGATTATGTGTAGAACGGATACCTTTTCGGAGGGCAATGAGAAGGTCAGACTCAGGTGTCACATTCAGAGGAAACAGAGTAGTTAACACTTGAGTAGAGTCACATGGTGATGGTTGTGATTGGTTTCTGCAACTATAAACCTGAAGAGGTAGTGAAGAAGAAGCTGACTGCGGAGTAGAAACTAATGGTGAAGAAGAAACAGTTAGAGGGTCACAAACAACAGGAACATTAAATGTACTAGGAATGTTGACAAGATTGGATGGAGAAAGAGGTGAAGATTGACTTTTAAAATAAAAAGAGAACTCATCAAAGGTAACATCTGCAGACACAAAATAACGGTTAAGAGAAGGAGAAAAACATTTGTATCCTTTTTGTGATCTTGTAAACCCTAAGAAAAGATATTTATGTGATCTAGGAGAAAGCTTGTCAAGACCAGAACTGAAATTATGAACAAAACATGTAGACCCGAAAACTTTTAAAGGTAAGGGATGAAGTGGTTCATGAGGGAATAAAATGGAATGAGGTATTTTATTATTTAAAACCGAAGATGGCATGCGATTAACAAGATAACATGCAGTAAGAAGATCATCATCCAAAAAATGCTGAGGAACCTCTCCATGAATTAAAAGAGTGCGAGTTGTTTCAATAAGATATCTATTTTTACGTTCAGCTACACCATTTTGTTGAGGTGTATAAGCACAAGAAGTTTGATGCAAAATACCATGAGAAACCATGAATTGTTTAAAAGAATGAGAAAGATATTCACGACTATTATCACTGTGCAAAACTCTAATAGAAACACCGAACTGAGTTTGAATTTCATTGAAAAAAGTTTGAAAGATATGAAATAATTCAGAACGATTTTTCATAAAAAAATAACCAAGTGCATCTGGAATAATCATCAATGAAAGTAACAAAGTATTGAAAACCTAAAGTAGACTTAACACGGCTAAGTCCCCAAATGTCAGAGTGAACCACGACAAAAGGGGACGAAGCACCACGTATGATACTACGAGGAAAGAAAGTACGACTATGCTTGCCTAATTGACACGACTCACATGCCAAACTAGACAATTTAGATAAGGCAAGGACAAGTTGTTGTAACTTGGCAAGACTTGTATGACCTAACTGAGCATGGAGAAGAGAGGGAGATTCTATAACTGCACCAACATGTGTAAAGGGACGAAGATGATAAAGACCATGAGACTCACATCCTGTGCCAATCACCTGTTTCGAACTCCGGTCCTGTAAACACATAGAATTGTTGGTAAAAGAAACAATACAATCAAGAGAACGAGTTAGACGACTGATGAATAACAGGTTAAAAGGAGACCTAAGGACATAAAGAACATTATCAATGGTTAAAGAAGGGAAAAGCTTAACAGTTCCAACACCATGAGATGATACTCTAGAGCCATCAGTCAGTGTAACAAAAGGTAAAAGATCAGGAGAGGATAAAGAGGAGAACAAAGATTTGTTACCAGTAATATGATCAGTAGCTCCTGAATAAAAAACCCAAGGACCAAAAGAACATGTACCTGTGTGTGCGACAGACACAGTGGAACTAGAAGACTGTTGATCCTTATACCATTTGAGAAATTTGTTGAACATAGCAGGTGTGTCTGATGAAATAGAAGAAGGAGGATCCTTAGCAGATAAAGGTGGGAAAATATCAGTCTGAGCAACTGTAGCAGATCGAGAAGGACGACCATGTAATGCATAACACTTGTCAATCTTATGACCTAGTTTGCCATAATGTTCACACTCATGTAATGCATAACACTGGTCAATCTTGTAACCTAGCTTGCCACAATGTTCACACTTAGGACGCCCTTTTCCTTGTTTGCGAGGGCGAGTTCGGTCATCACGGTGAGATACCAATGCAGAAATAGGTGTGTCAGGGTTGGGTTTTGCTGGTATACGCAAAAGAGTGGAGCAGGTCGATGTCAAGGTGGGGACAACCGGAGAACCCAAAATCTGATCACGAATATATGAATATTGATCAGCAAGTCCGTGTAATGCCCCTAGCATGAAGAACTTTGATCGTTGTCTTATCTCGGTGGCAGGGTCGGGGGAAGGAGGCAATAATTCATTGAACTCATGAAAAAGAGCATGAATTTTGCCCATATAATCAGTCATAGAATCTTAATGTTTAGAGACAATAACATCTACAAATTTAGAACATACATCATAGAGACGCTGAGTATCATTGGTGTATAATAACTTGACATGTTCCCAGATTTTTGCACATGTTTCGTAGGAACGAAAAATTTGTTTTAACGAAGGATCAAGAGTACCCTTGAGAACCACACATAATTGAGCATCAATGGTGTTCTAACGGTCTTCCTCACCAGGAGTGAGAGTAGGTGCTTTCGGGACAAGATGATCAAGATACTTCTGACTCTTAAGTCATAATCTGACGTAAGATGACCATGTGACATAATTAGGGTCAATTAACTTGTCAATGGATAAGTGCACATTAACATAGTTAGTGTAGATGAAAGAATCAGACGCAATACTGACAGAATTGGAAGTACTAAAAGGAGCAGAAGAAGTCATAAAAGGCGGAGGTGTGAACCAATACACCAGGTAAATTCCCAGGAAAGAGAGATAGATTACTAATAGACACACTTAAATATCAAGTCTTTCCTTGTCAGAACTTTCCTAAACATGCACTTTCACATTACCAAATAACCGATAGCGATAACAGCGGTGGTGACGGCTTCAATAGTGGTCAAAGGTGAAATTTTTTTTTCAAAATAACCTTAAGCTCTGATACCATGTTAATGTTCCAACATAAAACTAATTGACAATATGTGGAGTAGGCTAACATGTATTTAAACCATACCAAATGATATGAGATAGGCGATGTGGGACATTCAACACGCCTCCTCTAACGAAGTCTGTCAGACCAGGCAAATGATACTTTTTGACCCAACTAAATGACAACTTTTGGCTCATGACAATAACCAAAAAGATGTTAGACTTTTGCTCTGATACCATATTGAATATAAAAGAAATAGAGTTTGAGAATAATCTCCCTTATGTATAAATCACACATAAAATAGTCTATTTATAGTAAAGAGATACAACTAAAAGAGAACTAAAAATATGAATAAACGAAGATATTGATTAATATTATGATTAATAATATCTAATAATATCAAATAATATCTAAACAATATCTAACCAATCATTCCACAACTTTGAGACAATGAAGGGTTCCTTCTCAGATAAAATCCCTTGCTCTTCCTGGAGAAAGCGGCGAAGGCGGTCGGTGGGGAGGATGAACCGGACCGGTTCGGTTTTGGGTTTGATGCGGTCACAGTAGACATCGAACAAGCCGGGGTTTTGGTTGAGAAAGGTTTTGGCTTTGACCTTGAGGCGCATCCTTTCGCGGCGCTTTTCGAGGTAGCGGAGAGGGATGACTTGGCCTGGTTCGTTGAGGACTTCCTGACGACGCGGGCACATTGCTTGTAACGCTTGTCGTGCTCTATAGCTCGGTCGAGTGTCGGGTCCTTGCGCCACACTACTTTGAGACTTTATGTAGATCTTGCGTTGTTATGGTAGAGAAGAGTGTGGGTTTTGGTTTTACAGAACATACCTTGAACTTGAACTAGTCGCTGAGGCACGATCAGAAGCACGACACTGCTATGTGAGGTAAGCAGTGAGGGAACCTGGAAGTGTTGGAAACTGGCACACCAAAGGAGGGCCTGTTTACACCACTAGTAAGAAGACGAATGCGAAGAAGACAAGAGGGAGGAAGACGATAGTGTTGGGTTTTTGAAGGGACAGATGGGTTTTATTGGTATTAGAAATTGATGTATATTCAATAAAAAATGTGTTACGAGAATCCACCTAAATTGGATTAGCGCGGTGTGTTTAGTCGATCTATTAGTTCAAAAGACTCTCAAACTAATTAAGTTTAATAAATTTTTGATATAAATACAACTAGGTATATTTTCACTATAATAACTAAATGGATTAGGATAGACTACCTTTTATAAAATAATAATGATTTTTAAATAAAATAAAAATAATATTATTTTATTAAAAAATATATATAATAAATTAATTTGATAATATTATATATATATATATATATATATAATTTAAAAAAAAATTCAAATTTTTATTTTAGTGGTATGATAATTTTCTTCTACGTCAATATTATTGTAATTTTTTATGCTTCTCTTTTCATTAACATATCTTCAACATTTCTTTTTAAATATTTATGTATGTGTATTCTTTAGATGTATTTTTATTTTTGTTATTTTATCATTTAATTAAATTTTAATTATTCTCATATTTAAATTATAGAAACTCCATTTCATACTATATACTCCTCTAATGAATAATTCATTTATTAACGATCATAATTTTGATGTATTTAATAATAATAAGAGAAATAATTTCTAACAAAAAATAACAAGAGGGACAATGTTGAACAAAAAGGTGGAGTATTTAAAAAAACAAAAAAAATCATTACCTCTAAAGTGTATAATTATTTTGAAGAAGTTGGTCTAGTAGAAGGGATAGAGAAATGTAAATTAAAAGGTTGTGAAAAATTATATACATGTAAAGAAATTTCAGGACTAATCATTTAAGATGACATAATATTTCCAAAATATCATAATGATGTGGATCTTATGTTGGATAATAAGACTAGCTAATTGAAGAAATGAAAATTTGATTATAAAGTTTATACACTTGCATTATTGAAGAAATGAAAATTTGATTCTAATATTTCTAGTAGAATATGTTTAACTTCTCATTAATGGAATAATTTCTCAAGACTAGATGACAAATTGGAAATTAAGCAGTGTTTTATTTTGTGATAAACATTCCAATTACAACAGGAACTTCAAAATATTTATTTAGTATTAGTGGTCGCATGTTAAATAAGTATAAAAATTAGTATTCAATATTTTATAATCTTTATACGACAAATTTTTGTACTATGATATTTTATAATTTTATTTTATCTAAATAGGTTGTGAGTTAATTTTGAATAAACAAATCAATTACATATTATTTTTTCAAACAAAATTTTAAAAGAATATATAAATAAATTTTTTTTATTGGCCTAATATAGAGCTAGGTTAGGCCAAAAATCTTGACTCATTTTAAAATATAAATTAGGTTGGACTGTTAGATTTTTTTTACTTGGCATGTAGGGTCAGGCTAGGCTGGGTTAGACCACCTATTTTGACAACCCTACATTCATTATTTTAATGTGTGTTTATTATTTTTAATTTTTTTTACCATTTCAGACGTATCCCTTCTCATCCAAAACAAATATTAATTCTTTGCGACAAATTTCAACCATCACGGCAATAACATCCACTCAATACTCATGTTATTTCACAAGAAAAAAAAAACTTTGATATGGTTTAGGGATAAAAAACTTTTAGATACACATGATTGTCACAATAAACGAGTGTAAAACATACTTGCATCTAAATAGGGAGATATAATATAAATTATATACTTTAGATTTTTAGAGAAGAGAAAACTTAGAGAGAAAATATTTTTAAGAAAGAAATTTTGTATTCGATTGATTCTATCTTGAGTCAATTCAAGTCCTTCTATTTATAGGCACACCATACAAGCATAATTGAAAACTTTGTTAAACTAAATTGAAATTCAGACTAAAAAAATATCATACAAATTGGAATCCAAAGATAAGATTATGGTCCACACCTATTATGGCCTAATATTTTTACAGACAAGATAGGATAGCATATATCCCTTCAGATAAAATAAAGTGGATTCGTTTTTATCTTCATTGACACATTTGCATTATATGCAGCAAACATGTGTAAAAATAAGATAATCTTGCTTTAGTAGTTTGTCATAATTGTTAGGAATCAGAGTAACTACATAAAAACTCATAACTAAAATAAAAGTTGAGAAAAAAGAAACAAAACGAATAATAGACAATAATAGAATTTTACTACCAAGAGAAATTACAATACCTTATTTAAATGTAAGGAGAAAACAATAATAATATTTTTTTCTCAGAAAAAAGAGAACTCAACTACTATTTAATGCACTAGAAGATAGGAGAAGAAATTTGGGGTAATTTACAAGGTAGATAGTGTGCTCCTTTTATAACAAGAAAAGTAACTACCAATATATAATTTTCCTTATGTGGAACTTCTCTTTTCACATTCTCACAATCTCTCACTTGAAGATTTTGATTAAAGTAATCAAATCTTCACAATATATTATTATTGTCTTCCATGTTGTTATTACAATAGACCTTTAGTAGGATTGTCTCTATGTAAACTTTTCATTGTTAACCGACTATCATAACATCTGCTAGGTTCTTCTTACTTTGTCCTGAAATACAAGGCAAGATTTCTTGCAATGTGCAAGACACTATGATTGTCACAATACACAACAATCTTTTTTTTTCTTGTGCTCGAGTTACTCCATTATCCTCTTAATTCAAATAGCTTCCTTACATGTCTGGGTGGCTGCCATGTACTCAACTTTTGTAATAGACAGAGCTACAACATCCTATAACTTGGATAATCAGTTATTGTCTCTCCAACAAAGGCAAACTCATCAAGATCACCTACAAAACCTGAACAAACATAGCATCTAAAGACTGATTTTGATCCTCCGAAACATAATACAACATCCAAGGTTCCTTTGATAAGAATTCTCTTGATAATACTATTGCTCTCCACCACAATTTGTCATTGATCTACTAACCGCTCTCACTGCTTGTGCAATGTCTAGTCTTGTACCGATCATGGTATTCATAATACTTCCCATCGTTGATGCATATAGTACTCGAGACATTTTCATCCTTCTTGCTTCATTGTTAGGACTCATATTTGAGATTAACTTGATAAAAATTGGCTTATACCCTTGCATGTTGAATCATTACAAGACCTTCTTATCTTTTATGTCCTAGTGAATTTGCATCCCTAAAATCTTGTTTGTTGGTCACTATTTCTTCATATTAGACCTTCTAGCCAATTATGCCTTCAAAACTTGGATTTGAACTTTGTTGGAGCCTACCACCAACATGTTATCCACATATAATGACAAAATGATAAAATCATTCTCATCAAATCTATTATAATAGGTACAATAGTCTGAACTTAGTCTATTGTAATCAAGACTCATCATGAAGAATCAAATCTCTTGTACTAAAACCTGGACACCCGGTTTAAACTGTACAAAGATTTGGACAACCTACAAACCAAGTTTCCTTTTTCTTTAAGTCTTCTGGTTGGAGCACACCAATCCTTTCTCTAATTTTACCTTGAAGAAAAACAATATTTATATAACCGCTAACAATAACCTTGTGGATAGTGGGATTGAAGAGCTTCGCCTTTGTCGTAGTATGAAGGTACAAATCAGTTCCCCTAGGATAATAAGAATGTAGTATAATGGGAACCAGAATATCAATCCAAGAAAGTAGTGAGATTGAAGAGCTTCTCCTTTGTCGCAATATGAAGGTACAAATCAGTTCCCCTAGGATAATAAGAATGTAGTATAATGGGAACCAGAATATCAATCCAAGAAAGTAGTGAGAATAGGTGAATGAGCTATGAATGATTCAATGGGGAATGAATGAATGAATTATACAATGATAAAATGAACTAAAATAAGGTTAAAACCTAATATGTAATGAATGAAAATGATGCAGAATGTAAAATAAACGAAACTGTGCAGAATCACAAATCTGACCGTGGTGAACAGTAATATCGGTCAACGACCGCAATGAACAGTAACACCGGTCAAAAAATCAATATCTCGGTCAAAATGAAAGTATGAAGAGATGTCTCGGTCAAGAATTAAATGCAATGTATAAAATGTATGATTGACCAAGGGAAATGAAATTATTTTTGAGTTTTGAGCTTTTAGAATGGAAGTTGACCGTATGAGTGTGTGGTTGGTGCGCGTGGTTCAAAACTTGATTGCGGTGAATAGTGTCACTCGGTCAGAAATTAAAACAGTGGTAAAATGCAATGTGTGAATGATGGAATGAATGCACCAATGTATATTTAGGTATTTTTCAATGTTTTCAAGGGGATTTGCAGTGCAAGAAATTAAAACTTGAATTAAAACGCACCTAAGTTATTCTACACTAAGCTAATGCATGAAAGTAAAGCTAATTTTGCCATAAACCTATTCAGACCTAAAACTAATGATCTAAAGTAATTACAGAGACATTAAACCAGTAAATCAAAGCATTAAAATCTACCTAACATGGTTGCAAGTGACATAGAATCGGTTTAGAAGTGCTACAACCTTCTCAAAGCATAAACCATGGATAAATCCTAATTAACTCACCCCTCAAAAGACATTTGAGTGACCTACACCTCTGTCCAGATGAAAGAAACCTTCCCTCACCAATTAGAACTCACAAACAACCAGGTTTCAAAGCATAAAAACTGCAGAAATCATAAAGAAAACATTGTAAAGTGCATGAAACTTAAAGAAAACCAGAAAATCAAGAACACAACTCAAGAACGCATATGCAGAATCATATCTATGGATCTATGTTTGGTAAAAACTATTCTAAATCATGAAAACAGTAAAGAAAGAAATACAAGATGGTGGAAGAAGAAGATCTAGATCAGAAAAATGAAGAATCAATGGTAGATTTGAAAAACATACTTGGAAGCATGCAACACAAGCAAAGAAGAAGAACCATGGTGCGGAAGAGAAAACTTGAGAGAAAATGAATCGAATTGCATTTGATATGAAATCTGAAACTTCAACTACACACGTTTCTGATATCAAGTTAATCCTATTTAAACTCTAACTATTGTACAAATTTCATAATACAAAGTTTAGAACAGTAGGTGATCTAATAACTTGAGAGGGAGCTCGAATAGTCGCCCTAAGTTGGCTTCAGTGTAGTTCTGCGAACTTTAAATGCTTGCAGTATTTTCAATTCTTGTCCAAATTAAATGATTTCAATCTCCTTTGAAAGATTTTTGAGTTAGCTTTAAAACGCGATCATTCTTACTGTTTAGGAGGTCTAGTCAATTTAGGAGACTCAAATTAGTGAAGCATGTCCATTGGGTCGGCCTGGTGCGCTTAACCTCTCTTTGATAATTTATCTAAAATTCAATTTAGTTCTGAATTGAACAGTTCTAGATCCTCTGGAAATCTGAATGTATCTAGTTTACAAAACTTCAAGAATTATGATTTTAAGAGATCTGTAGAAAAAATGATAAATAAAACAATGAACCAATCTTAGTACCCGTATACAATAAAATATAGCTAATTTATTGTTTTTATGCAGAGTTTTGTATTAAGGCTTCCAAAGGCCTAATAATACAAATCATGGTTAATTAAGCTTTGTTAACACATTATAAACAATAACATAACATTCTTAGCTACTTTAGATGTGCTGAAAATCAGTCACATCAAATACCCCACACTTAGCCCTTTGCACTCCTGGGCAAAGCTTAAGTTATGCCATTCCATGCTTTATAAATCAATGAAACAAAGTGAGCATATAAAAATTAACATCCAAGCCTCATGTATCTAAGTTACAGTAACAAACACTTAACTCCTTAATTTAGAGGCACTCATGAATAATTTAAACAAGAATCTGTTAGAAAAGAAGGTTGAGATCAAGAGGGGGGATGAATTGATCTTTGAAAATTTTCGCAATTTACAAATTATCTATTCCAAAGATTAAGAGTTCTGACCAATTCTTGAATCAAGAAAAACAAGCAATTAAAATAAAAGCAGCAGCAAAATTAAAGAGAGTAAGGTTTAGAGAAATACAACCAAGATTTATACTGGTTCACCCAATCCCAGGGCTATGTCCAATTCTCAGCCCAATTCCTGCTGAGTTCCACTAGATTGAATGTTTTAGAGATTCCAATCACACACCCAATCTACCACAAGAACCAAAATTCCAGTCCTTGCACCTAAACCTTCACCAAGAACCAACTTCCAGTTCTTGAACCAACCTGCAGCCAAATTCTAGCCACAGAATTCGTGCCTAACAATTCCAGGAACTCACAAAACAACAAAGAATGAAAGAAAACGAAAGAGAAGAAACCAGAATAATCTAACCCGGATTATGCAGTCCCTGCAGTATGAGTTTCTTCACAAAAAGAATGCAAATATTGCCTCAAGAAAGAACTTTGAAAAAATTCACAAAACTTGCGTGATTCTTTCCTGAAAAATAGCTCTTATGATTGCTCAAAAGGTATGTTTTGAAAGACTGAAGCAACCCTGTTTATATAGAGATTTGTTCTAACTGCTGGTTTAATTAATTTGTTAAAACAATCTTTTAATCTGTTAAAAGTTTTGAATTGATCTATTAAAACTTCTTTTAAACTGTTAAAATGTTCTTGATCATTTTACAGATTTGTTTTAACTGATACGACAACGTTTCAATCGATTAAAATACTTTGTAAAAAATCCCTTAAGTTGTTTTAATCGATTAATTCACAATTTAATCGATTAAAATTTTGCTAAAAACTTTCACAAAACTTTTTAAGTGTTTTTAACTAATAACAACAAGTTTTAATCGATTAAAACAATTAGCAATAAATTCCTTAAGTTGTTTTAATCAATTAAATCGCAGTTTAATCGATTAAAATTATTCTGATCGATCATATATAGGATTTCATCGATTAAAAAACATTTCAAGAGGTTTTAATCGATTATTTCGAAGTTATATCGATTAAAATACTGCCAGAACACTTTCCAAAACATCTTAAGTGATTTTAATCAATTATTTCGAATCTATATCAGTTAAAACAATGGCAGAAGGTATTCAAAAATTCCTTTAATGAAAATAATCGATTAATTCGAAAGTGTATCGATTAAAACAGTTCTAGTGAATGTTTTAAAATGTTTTAATCAATTATTTCGAAAACCTATTAGTTAAAAATATGTTATGTAAGTTTTAAGAATATTTTAATTGATAAAGCTCATATAATATCAGTTAAAACAATTTCTTAAAAACCATTTAACCGATTACTTTAGTTTTTAACAGATTAAACATCTTTAGAGGCATTTTCAAAATATTTTAAATGATGAAACCTCATGCAGCAGAGAGATATGAATGATTATACCTATATATAGATGCAGACTCACTAATCACTCTACCTTTTTAACACAAGTAACCTTTGACTTCATCAGATTAGCCTTTGATTTCATCAAATCAACAAGATCTTCGTTTTATCAAATGATTTAATAAGATCTTCATCACTTTCAGTCTCCCCCTATTTGATGAAGACAAACACCACTTTGAAAGATTCTGCAGAAGAAGTCACTTGAATATATAGATTAGTGAGTATTCAAGATTAATCATTTCTCCCCCTAGATTTCTCCCCTTATATTAGTGAGTTTTTTAAAAATTAATCATTTCTCTCCCTTTGACTTCATCAAAAATAGAGAAGAGAGGGATAAAACAAGCATGTAATGATAACAAAATTTATTTTTAAAACAACATTAGAATAAGAAAAAAATAGAATTTCATGATACCAATGAGATGCATTATTTATTTAAGAACCAATTAAAGTTGATTCAAACTTATCTTCGTTAACACGTTTGTAATGAATACAATAGACACGTGTAAAGATAAGGGAACCATGCTTTAGTAGCATGTTACAAGAACAACCATTAACTAAAACCTTTAATTTTCTTTCCAGAATAACAGTCGATTAAAAATAGGACATAATCGATTAAATTGATCATGTTAATGATTTTAATTGATACAAATAACATTTTAATCGATTAAAACAGGAATGACAGATGTACATTGAAATCCTGAGAGTATTTAATCAATTAAATCGAAATTGAATCGATTAAAATAGTACGAACAATAGTATTATTAATTAAATTAATCGATTAAAGCTAGTTTATATCAATTAAAACATTCAGAAAAGGGAATTAAGTGATGTTTGATGCATTTAAAATGCCTAATTCAGTTTGGATTTTATAAAATCGATCTCAAGCAAGAGGTTTTGTGAATATATCAGATAATTGTTTCTCAGTTTCTATAGAGAAAATTTCACAATCACCTTTTAAAACATTATCTCTAATGAAATGATGTCTAATTTCTATATGTTTTGTCATAGAATGCTGAATTGGATTCTTTGTTAATATAATGACATTGATATTATCATATAAAAGAGGGATTTTATTGAGAATTAAACCATAATCCTCAAGTTTTTGTTTGAGCCACTAGGATTGAGCACAACAACTTCCAGCTACAATGTACTCGACTTCAGTTGTTGAAAGAGCAACACATGATTACTTTTTGCTATGCCATGAAATTAGACGGCTTCCTAGGAG
Organism: Sphenostylis stenocarpa; assembly: GCA_963425845.1. NCBI lineage: Eukaryota > Viridiplantae > Streptophyta > Magnoliopsida > Fabales > Fabaceae > Sphenostylis > Sphenostylis stenocarpa. Next base: position 36,560,406 of record OY731404.1, read on the forward strand.
ATGACAAGGGCCACTGGTGCTTTTTCTGTCAAGCTTACACCCTACAAAATCTGAGTTAGAGTAACCAATTAGATTTAGTTTGGACTCACCAGGATACCACAACCCAACATTTAATGTTCCTTTGAGATATTTGAGGATCCTTTTTGCAGCAGTAAGATGAGATTCTTTTGGTGCAGATTGAAACCTGACACACATACAAACACTAAACATAATGTTAGGTCTACTTGCTGTGAGATATAATAAAGAACCAATAAGCCCTCTATATTTCGTTTGATCTACTGATTTTCCCTTTTCATCAGCATTAAGATAGCAATTGGTGGACATTGGTGTGGATGCTTCTTTGCAGTGCTGCATCTAAAATTTCTTTAGAAGCTCTGTGCAGTACTTTGATTGATGAAGAAAGCTCCCTCCTTGAAGTTGTTTGACTTGTAACCCAAGAAAGTAATTAAGTTCCCCCATCATAGACATCTCAAATTCTCCTTGCATATCCTTGATAAATCCTTTACATAAAGACTCATTAGTGGCTCCAAATATGATGTCATCAACATATACTTGAACTAGAATAATATCATTAATTATTTTCTTAAGAAATAAAGTTTTATCAACCACACCTCTTTGATAGCCCTTTGATAAGAGAAAATTACTTAACCTTTCATACCATTGTCTTGGAGCTTGCTTTAGACCATACAATGCTTTCTTTAATCTGTAGACAAATTCTGGATGAATATGATCTTCAAAACCAGGTGGTTGTGCAACATAGATCTCTTCATTCAAGTAGCCATTTAAGAAAGCACTTTTGACATCCATTTGAAATAACCTGAAATTCTTTATTGAGGCATAAGCAAGTAGATTTATAACAACTTCTAATCTAGCAACAGGAGCATATGTTTCATCAAAATCAATTCCTTCTTGCTGATTATACCCTTTAGCAACTAATCTAGCCTTGTTTCTTGTAATTATACAATTTTCATCCATTTTATTAATAAAAACCCATTTAGTTCCTACTATATTGACATCATTTGGTTTTGGAATTAATTCCCATACTTCATTTCTTGTAAATTGATTTAATTCATCATGCATAACATTAATCTAGTTATTATCCTTTAATGCATCAGATATGGTTTTTGGTTCAATTTGTGATACAAATGCCATGTGATTACAAAATTTTGTTAGAAAAGTAGTTTTAAATCAAGAGGGGGGGGTGAATTGATTTTTGAAAGTTTTTCGCAATACACAGATTATCTAATTCGAAAATTAAGATTACTTATCAATTCACAAATCACAAAGCAATCAAACAGTTTAAGTGCAGCAGCAGAAATTAAAGAGAGAAAGGTTAGGAAAGATTTCACCGGTAATTTTATACTGGTTCACCCAATACCAGGGCTACGTCCGGACTCCAGCCAAATTCCAGCTTGGGTTCCACTAGAATAGATGTTTTACGAGACTCTCCCTCTTACACCTATTCTAACTCTCCACCAAGAACCAAATTCCAGCTCTTGAAACCTCTCGCAACCAAATTCCAGCCACAGAGAACCCAGTGCCCAAATTCCAGGCACCACACACAAGAACCAAATTCCAGCTCTTGCTTTAACCTTTCCACCAAGAACCAAATTCCAGTTCTTGGCAACTTTCTACAACAGCTGCAGAAAACTTGTACCCAAATTCCAGGTACAACACAATACAAAGTAATGAAAAAGAATTTACAAAGAAGAGACTTAGAAAGCTCAAACCGGATTACACCAATCCACAGTAAGTTTCTTCTTCAAAGAAATGCAAAGTGCCTCAAGAAAGATTTCAAAAGAAGTTCACAAAAACAGTTGTGTATCTTTCTTGAAAAATGCTAATAGTTGCTTGTATTGATTGCTTGAATTGTGTCAAAACTGATATGTGATCTCTATCTCAAAGTTTCAAGCAAATCTGTTTATAAAAGAGTATTTTCAAATCTGCTGCATTAATTAATCTGTTGAAAGTTTGTTTTAATCTGTTGAAATAGCCGTTACAATCTGTTAAAAGTCCTTTCAACCCATTAATGCGTTCATGATCTTTAACAGAAAATGTTTTAGTTGATACGACCACGTTTTTATCAGTTAAAACGTTTTACAAACATTTTCAAAGTATAAAACAATCGATTGAATCGCGTTTTAATCGATTGATTTGTTTAAAAACCTTCTTATAAAACTTTCTAAGTTATTTTAGCTGATATAAAGTCGTTTCAATCGATTGAAAAACTGCACATATATTTTCAAGTCATTTTAATCGATTGAAAGTTCGTTTTAATCGATTGAAAAGATTTTCTAAGTTATTTTAATCGATTGAAATGCGTTTTAATCGATTGAAATAAGTCTGATCGGTCATAATTCAATTCTGATCGATCATAACCAACTCTGATCGGTCATAATCTCATTCTGATCGATCATACTGACATCCAAAGTGATTTTAATCGATTGAAACGTGTTTTAATCGATTAAAATAATTCTAATCGCTCATATTTAAGATCTGATCGATTATATTGCATTCTGACCTATTATATTCGAATTCTAATCGGTCATAATGATTTCTAAAGGGTTTTAATCGATTAAAAGAAGTTTGTATCGATTAAAATACTGTAAAAACAATTCTTTACGCATTCTTAGTGATTTTAATCGTTTCTTAAAAAACTATATCAGTTAAAACTATTGTTAAGAAGGTTCTTTGTCAAAATGCTTTTGTTTGATTTGTTTAAAACTATTTTTGAGGCATTTTGCAAGATGAGTGAAGAAGCTTTATGCAGTGGAAAAGGTAAAGTGGTTTTACCTAAGCTTTCTGTTAAGACACACTAAGTCTTCAGCTCCATTCTTCTGAAGTGACTTGTTTGACTCGCTGCAGAGTTGACCCTTGACTTTATCTTTGACTTCATCAAATCAATGAGATCTTTGCTAGGATCACTTTCAGTCTCCCCCTATTTGATGAAGACAAACACCATTTTGAAAAAACAATCTCTGCAAAATAAGTCACTTGATAATGCAGTTAGGTGAGAAATATAAGAATGTAATAAAGTTTTGTTTCTCCCCTAAAACTTATTTCTCCCCTAAAACTTATTTCTCCCCTAAACTGTTGCTCTTAAATTTATCTTAAAGTGATGCAACTATTTCTCCCCCTTTTGACTTCATCAAAAATAGGGAATAGAAGAGAAAAGAATAAAATGTAAGGTTTCGAAAAAATATGCTCAAATTTTTGAAAATACAAAGTGAATCAATATTTCACTCATGAAAAGAATCAATTAAAGTTGATTCAAACTTATCTCCATTAACACGTTTGTAATGAATACAATTAACACGTGTAAAGATAAGGGAATCACGCTTTAGTAGCATGTTACAGGAACGACCATTAACTAAAGCCTTTAATCTTTCTTCCCGAGAATAAAAATCGATTAAAAACAGAGCATAATCGGTTAAAATGTTCTTGGTAAATGATTTTAATCGATTGAAAGAAAAGTTTAATCGATTAAAACATTTAAGATTTTGAAAACATGAAACTTTAGTAAAAATAATCGATTATTTCGATTTTAAATCGATTAAAACAGGTAATGAAAACTGTTGTTTAAGTTTATTTAACCGATTAAAAAGTGTTTTTATTAACTAAAACAACCAGATTTTGAAAATCATGATATATCTGATGTGAATATCTCGTATCTAATCTATTGGATATGTAGTGAACTGATTGTCTAGATCAATATCAACTATTTTTCAATCGATAATCTACCACTATCAGATTTAATTTTAAGTTTGGCTAATTTTACTCGTTATAAGACAGTTTTAAAAGGTTTTAATCGATCAATGCCCAGTTTTAAAAGAGATTCAGGGATCTATCATCTACTTCTATCTAAGCCAGTTCAATCTAGATTTAGATCCTAAATCATATTTAACCAAAGCTAGATCAAGAGTCCCTGGTATAACACCAGTTAATATTACAATCCATGCAAAAAATATAAAGATAGAAATAAGCAGAAGATAAAGATGATGAGGGGAACTAGTCATCCCAATTTCCCTGATTGAACTGCTTATCCACCAGCTTGGTGATCATTCATTTGATTCCCACCAATATCAAAAGATAATAGGCTTTCCTTTTTGCTGGAACTAATTTTGCTCTATCAACTATTTGAGTCAACAACTCGCTGTCACTCTCGGATCAGCAATGCAACACAGAAACTTTTCCCGAAAAGAAATCTTTTAGCAGTTCATTGTTATTATTGATCGCATTACAGTCCATGGTTGACACCACACTTGGAATTTCTACTACACATCAGAGGCATAATCATGTACTGACCAAATCCCACACAGAATGCATGATACCATAAATTGCATGAATCACAGGTTAATGATGTACTGAGATAGGAATTTTCTTTCATAATAGCCAACCCATTTTGAACCCTGCAGTTGTCATTATCCAAGCAAATAACTGTATTTTTATTAATGTAGTATGATGGGTGTTATTCTCACTTATAGTGAACCAGTCATCATTATCTTTTGAGGAATGAGTCATTTTTAACTTTGTTGTTTCCAGTGGTATCATATGCACAAGTGATTAACAAAAAACTTATTCTGGTAGAGTGGGCAATGATTAGTAATGAGGACAGGTGATGACAATCAATCCAGAATTCAAAAACAATATAAAATTTATCCCTGTACTGACCATAAAACATACATTCCCTGTACCACGTTATTCAATTTTTGAATTGCTGTTCCAGATTGGTTCCCTTATAGTGTCACCTCGTGACATTGATGATTAAAGCAAATATTCAAAGTTGCACAGTTCCAATGAATTTCACCAAGAGTTTTGAACCAATGCATGCTCAAGATTATTTCAGAAATATTGCTAGGTAATATCAAGAAATTTAATGAAAACATGTATTTATTGGATTTCCTAGTAATGAATAACTTATTACCAGAAACAATTATCACTAAAAAAATTTTGATAAACTATGTTTTCAGTCCTAACAGTTTGACCTATTTGTAACTAGTGTCTATAAGAAAAGTTACAGTCCATTCTTTGATAATTTCTTTGATTTTCAGTGTATTACCATGCAGCATTCCATGTAAAGTATTAAGAGAAATGTAAACATCTACAGCTTGAATCATGTTTATGTTGTTGTCAAAATAAAAGACTCTTTCATTCATGAATAACAGTCATAGTTTTCCCACATTATGTCACTGGTCGAGTTCCCAATTCAAAGATTTGTTCAGCCTTCGCTTTCTAATTTAAAAATTTGTGTCATTGAAAGAAAATTGAATATGGATACGTTTCGAAACAGACTGCTCGAACCAGTCATGATTTTGATCATGTTTACAGGAGAGAATTGAGAGGAGATTTTGAAAATATGAAAACAGAAGAAAGATGATAAGTTGAGAAATGATAAGTTCAGAACCTGGTTTGATGAAGAAACGGATTTCAAGTTTTTGAAATTCAAAGAGACATTTAAACACATTATGCAGATTCTGGATTATCATAAAGACCTGGGTTTTTTTAATCGAATTGGCCTATCAAACTTTAATTAGATGCTGTAAATCATGTTTTCAGAACCTAATTAATTGATTAATCAACTCATTATCTATTAATTTGATTCTTGACATTAGGGTTGAAAACATCTACAAGTGAATTAATCGATTGTTTTATGAAAGAATCGATTAGATAGGTACAGAATGAAATCAATAACATGACACCAGAATTTAAATCGATTAAAACGTAAATGAATCGATTAATTTTGATACCTAAGTGTTTTTAGTTGATATACGAGATATTATAATCGATTAAAACAATTAAACCAAAATCCTGAGATCAGCTCAATCGATTATTTCGATATTTCAATCGATTAAAATGGTACTGACAGATATCAGTAAGTTGTTTTAATCGATTAATATTGATTTATATCAATTAAAACAATTAATTTAAATACACAGAACCTGGTTTCGTAGCTCTGATCTTCAAGGGATTCCCAGACTTGTTCCTGCAAAACAATTAAGTATTTTTCTGGTACCCTTTATAATTATTGGGTCCTGATCATGTTATTTGAAAAGAATTAATCTTTGGAACCCATTTCATTCTCCCTTTAGGAATAGCATACTTTTTAATTCTGCAGGTATTTTACCGAATGCCCTTTCTTCATGCAGTAAAAACATTTGATTGTAGAGTATGAATTCCTATTTATTTTTGTTTTACTTGGATCTAGATTTAAATCCTATTCCAGATTTGTCAAAAATTAATTTTTGAGATCCAAGTAATACATCTAGATTGGCTTGCCCCTGAGTGAACTTTGAAACGAGTTTGAGATAAGAATTCAATTTTCTTTTGCAATTCAGAACAGCTTTTGCATGGTTTATTGCATTTACAATCAGAGTTATCATGAATCAGTTTCAAGAATTCATTATCAGTTTCATTTTCACTAATCTGCTTTTCCAGAGAATCAACCTTGTTAACTAGCCAGTTATTTAATCCTTTTAGCCTATTATTTTCTTTTTGAAGTTTCTTAGCCTCCTCATGCATTTCATTAAATGCTTCTTGTAATGCATCATAGTTAACTATATTTGAAGAGGAGCTAGAACTTACCTGGTCGGTTTGTGGATTTTGACTCGCCATTAAGCAAAGATTGGCTTCTTCATTTTCGAGTTATCTGTTGATGACGTATCATTATCATCCCAGGCTATGTAGGCTCTTCTTTTTGATTTTTCCTCTTTCTTTTCACTTTGTTTATTTCTTTCTGGACATTCCATTTTAACATGGCCCTGTTTGCCACAACCATAACATTTAAAGTTAGAAGAATCAGTTCTTTTCTCATACCTTTTGTGTCTTTCCTTGTCTTGGATCTTTTTCTTGAGGAATTTGTTGAATTTCCTAACAAGCAGTCCAAGGTTCTCATTATCTTCTTCTCGATTCTTGATTTTCTTCAACTTTAAGTGCAATGCTTCTGTTCTTCTTCTCAGAGACTTCTTGCTCATTGAATCTTGTGATTTCCATTTCATGTTCTCTCGAGTTTTCCAAACAGTGAGGTCTGTTGTCATGGTGGACAGATCTTTTGATTTCGATATTGCGGTGACTTTTGGCTGCCAGGACCTGTCAAGACATTTCAACACTTTAATATTTAATTCTTCCTTATCAAAGGTCTTACCTAGGCCCATTAAATGGTTGATGATGTGCGTGAAGCGTTTCTGCACATCTGCGATGCTTTCACCATTCTGCATTTTAAACGACTCATACTCTCTTATCAAAGTGTGTTTTCTGGCTCTTTTAACATCTGCGAGTCCCTTCATGAGTGACCTCAAGAACATCCCACATCTCCTTGGCAGTAATTGCATTCGGGACACCTTGAAAAATTCATCCATGTTAAGAGCAGAAGTAATTATATTTTTTGCATTACGAGTCACTTTGAACTTTCTTCTTTTCTTCTTCATTCAAGCTTGACCATCCTTTATCCGTAATTAAAGGACCATTAGTAATAACATCCCAAGCATTTCTGTCGATGGATTCAATGAAGATTTTCATCCTAATTTTCCGGTAAAGGATAATCTGTTCCACGAGAATAGTGGAGGTCTGTTAATAGATGCCCCCTCAGAAATCGAGATCCGTTCTCAGCCATGGATCAAGAGACTTGAATAACTTTCAAGCACCTTGCTCTGATGCCAATTGTTAGAAAAGTAGTTTTAAATCAAGAGGGGGGGTGAATTGATTTTTGAAAGTTTTTCGCAATACACAGATTATCTAATTCGAAAATTAAGATTACTTATCAATTCACAAATCACAAAGCAATCAAACAGTTTAAGTGCAGCAGCAGAAATTAAAGAGAGAAAGGTTAGGAAAGATTTCACCGGTAATTTTATACTGGTTCACCCAATACCAGGGCTACGTCCAGACTCCAGCCAAATTCCAGCTGGGTTCCACTAGAATAGATGTTTTACAGACTCTCCCTCTTACACCTATTCTAACTCTCCACCAAGAACCAAATTCCAGCTCTTGGAAACCTCTGCAACCAAATTCCAGCCACAGAGAACCCAGTGCCCAAATTCCAGGCACCACACACAAGAACCAAATTCCAGCTCTTGCTTTAACCTTTCCACCAAGAACCAAATTCCAGTTCTTGGCAACTTTCTACAACAGCTGCAGAAAACTTGTACCCAAATTCCAGGTACAACACAATACAAAGTAATGAAAAAGAATTTACAAAGAAGAGACTTAGAAAGCTCAAACCGGATTACACCAATCCACAGTAAGTTTCTTCTTCAAAGAAATGCAAAGTGCCTCAAGAAAGATTTCAAAAGAAGTTCACAAAAACAGTTGTGTATCTTTCTTGAAAAATGCTAATAGTTGCTTGTATTGATTGCTTGAATTGTGTCAAAACTGATGTGTGATCTCTATCTCAAAGTTTCAAGCAAATCTGTTTATAAAAGAGTATTTTCAAATCTGCTGCATTAATTAATCTGTTGAAAGTTTGTTTTAATCGTTGAAATAGCCGTTACAATCTGTTAAAAGTCCTTTCAACCCATTAATGCGTTCATGATCTTTAACAGAAAATGTTTTAGTTGATACGACCACGCTTTTATCAGTTAAAACGTTTTACAAACATTTTCAAAGTATAAAACAATCGATTGAATCGCGTTTTAATCGATTGATTTGTTTAAAAACCTTCTTATAAAACTTTCTAAGTTATTTTAGCCGATATAAAGTCGTTTCAATCGATTGAAAAACTGCACATATATTTTCAAGTCATTTTAATCGATTGAAAGTTCGTTTTAATCGATTGAAAAGATTTTCTAAGTTATTTTAATCGATTGAAATGCGTTTTAATCGATTGAAATAAGTCTGATCGGTCATAATTCAATTCTGATCGATCATAACCAACTCTGATCGGTCATAATCTCATTCTGATCGATCATATCGACATCCAAAGTGATTTTAATCGATTGAAACGTGTTTTAATCGATTAAAATAATTCTAATCGCTCATATTTAAGATCTGATCGATTATATTGCATTCTGACCTATTATATTCGAATTCTAATCGGTCATAATGATTTCTAAAGGGTTTTAATCGATTAAAAGAAGTTTGTATCGATTAAAATACTGTAAAAACAATTCTTTACGCATTCTTAGTGATTTTAATCGTTTCTTAAAAAACTATATCAGTTAAAACTATTGTTAAGAAGGTTCTTTGTCAAAATGCTTTTGTTTGATTTGTTTAAAACTATTTTTGAGGCATTTTGCAAGATGAGTGAAGAAGCTTTATGCAGTGGAAAAGGTAAAGTGGTTTTACCTAAGCTTTCCGTTAAGACACACTAAGTCTTCAGCTCCATTCTTCTGAGTGACTTGTTTGACTGCTGCAGAGTTGACCCTTGACTTTATCTTTGACTTCATCAAATCAATGAGATCTTTGCTAGGATCACTTTCAAATTTGTTTAAAGATCTTCTTGTAGAAACTCCCTGATTTATTTCACCAATGATGTTGTCTATTGAAAGATTCCTTGGAGTCTTCCATTCTTTGGGCAACTGTTCCTCATATTCTTCAATAGACTCCTCCTATTTTTGAAAAATAGTTTATTCTGGTAATTTTAACTAATACATTTTATCAGCTAAAAAGTCATCATCTGTGCTGCACCCAGAACTTTTCTGCATATTTGGGTTAGTTTCATCAAATACAACATGAATAGATTCTTCTACAGTATTTAGCCTTTTATTGAAGATTCTATAGGCATGGCTATTTAATGAATAACCCAAGAAAATACCTTCATCTGATTTAGAGTCAAACTTTCCAAGATTTTCCTTTCCATTGTTTAAAACAAAGACCTTACATCCAAATACTCTAAAGTAGTTTATGTTAGGCTTTTTGCCTTTGTATAATTCATAGGGAGTCTTTTTGAGAAAAAGGTCTAATTAAAACACGGTTTAGTACATGACAACAGTACTTACGCCATCAACCCAAAAGTATTTTGGTAATGCTTTTTCATTAAGCATTGTCCTAGCTAACTCTTCAAGAGAACGATTTTTCCTCTCAACTACACCATTCTGTTGAGGAGTTCTAGGAGTAGAAAAATTATACTTAATACCATGTTTTTCACAAAATTTATTAAAATTTTCATTTGAAAACTCTCCCCCATGATCACTTTGAATACAAGATATGAAATAGTCTTTTTCATTTTGAATTTGTTTTGCAAATTTCTTAAACATATGGAAAGTATCAGATTTTAATTTTAAAAACATTGTCTAGGTAAATCTTGAGTAATCATCTACTATAACCAATGCATATAGATTCCCTCCTAAACTTATAGTTCTAGAAGAACAAAAGAGATCCATGTGCAAAAGTTCAAGCACTCTTAACGTTGAAACAATATTTTTCTGCGAGAAAGAATTCTTTACTTGCTTGCCCTTTTGACATGCATCACATATTTTGTCTTTCACAAACTTAAGTTTAGGTAGGTCAATTACAAGATCTTTAGAAATCAATTTATTGAGATGATTCATATGAATATGAGCTAATCTTCTCTGCCATAACCAGGAATCATTCTCTTTAGTAATTAAACAACAGTTTTTGGCAGAGTTAGTATTTAACATGTAAATGTTGTTGATCCTCTTACCAGTGATCAATACCTGGTCTGAATCTGATTTGATGATTTGACATTGTTCTTGTCCAAAAATAACTTTGTGTCCTTTGTCACACAGCTAACTGATACTGATCAAATTATGTTTCAAATCCTCAACATATAGTACATTGTTAATAATACCTGTTTCTGTGCATTTGATGTCACCTACTCCAAGAATTCTCCCTTTGTTATTATCCCTATAGATGACAGTCCCACCATTATTTAGTTTTAAACTGTGAAACTTTGTGATATCTCCTGTCATGTGTTTAGAACAACCACTGTCAAGGTACCAAAAATCTTCAGTTTGCTGTGCCTGAAAGAGAAATTAATGTAGTTGCAGTACTAACCGATTAAATGAAGAAGTAATCGATTAATTATGTACTGGAAGTAGAATATTAATCGATTAATTTGAGTTTGAATCGATTAATCTTGTTCTGGAAAAAATATATCAGAATAATAATCGATTAAGACGAGAAATAATTGATTAAATTTGACCTTTTAATGAATTTAACTGATATAAATCCTTTTTAATCGATTAAAACAGAGATGATAAATTTATACTAAAATTTTGGGAACATTTTAATCGATTAATTCGTAGAATAATTGATTAAAATTGTACGGACAATTTTTCTGAACTACTCTGTAAGTGAATTTAATCGATTAAAAAATTTTTATATCAATTAAAATACTCAGGCCATAAACGCAGAAACAATATTTATTGATCAGGTACCAAAGAATTTCCAGATTTTGTTCCTGCAAAATAGATTTAGCATAAATTTGGTACCCTTTTATAGAATTATAGGGTCCAATCAGGTTATGTGAAATGAATCCTTGGGAATCCACTTCATTATTCCTCTTGGAATAACATATTTCTTTATTCTACAAAACTTAACAGAATGACCTCTTTTCATACAGTAAAAGCATGTAATGAATGGTGATGAAACAAATTTACTGTATGCAAAATAGTTTTTAAATGCTCTAGTTTTCTTTCCAACAAGAGGTGTGAAACCAATACCACCACAATCAATAACCAATTTTTGAGAATCAAGTATAACATCAAGACTGGTTTTTCCTTGTGTAATTTTAGATGCAGTTTTTATTAGATATGCTAATTTCTTTTATAACTCGGGACAATTTTCACAATCTTTTTGATCATTACACATGCAATCAGAATTATTATCACCTATTTTCAGATTTTCATCCTTAGTTTCTTCATCAAGAATTTTCTTTTCAAGAAGAATAATTTTTTTTTCTAATCTACTGTTCATGCTCTTTAATATTTTATTTTCAAATTCTAATCTTTTTGCTACTGCATGCATTTCATAGAAGGCATTTTGCAAATGAACTATAATTCATAATACTTGTTGAAGAGTCAGAACTTACACTGGATGTTGGAGAATTCGAATTGACCATTAAACACATTTATATTGTTTCTTCATAAGCCATTTCAAGAGTTTTCCACATCTATTCAGCATTTTGGAAATGAGATACCCTGAAAAATTCATTACTGTTAAGTGCAGATGTGATGATATTCTTAGCAGTACAGTCATCTTGAATTTGTTTCTTTTCATAATCATTAAAACTGGACCATTCTCTATTAAAAACATAAGAGCCTTGTTCAATAATATTCCAAACATTTATATCAATAGATTCAATAAAGATCTTCATCCTTATCTTCCAAAATGAATAATTTGTACCACAAAATAGTGTCTATTAATACAAGCACCTTCAGAAACTTTGTTTTCAGCCATTTGGATCGAAAGACTTGAGTAATTTTCAAGAACCTTGCTCTTGATACCAATTATTAGAAAAGAAGGCTGAGATCAAGAGGGGGAGTGAATTGATCTTTGAAAGATTTTCGCAATTTATAGATTATCTATTTCAAAGATTAAGATTTCTGACCAATTCTTGAATCAAGAAAAACAAGCAATTAAAATAAAAGCAGCAGCAGAATTAAAGAGAGTAAGGTTTAGAGAAATACAACTAAGATTTATACTGGTTCACCCAATCCCAAGGCTACTTCCAGTTCTCAGCCCAATTCCAGATGAGTTCCACTAGATTGAATGTTTTACAGCTTACAGATTCCAATCACACACCCAATCTACCACAAGAACCAAAATTCCAGTCCTTGAACCTAAACCTTCACCAAGAATCAACTTCCAGTTCTTGAACCAACTTGCAGCCAAATTCCAGCCACAAAAACCGTGCCTAACAATTATAGGAACTCACAGAACAACAAAGAATAAAAGAAAAAGAAAGAGAAGAAACCAAAACAATCTAACCCGGATTATGCAGTCCCTGCAGTATGAGTTTCTTCATAAAAAGAATGCAAAAATTGCCTCAAGAAAGAACTTTGAAAAACTTCACAAAACTTGTGTGATTCTTTCTTGAAAAATAGCTCTTATGATTGCTTGATTGATTGCTCAAAAAGTATGTTTTAAAAGACTGAAGCAACCCTGTTTATATAGAGATTTGTTCTAACTGCTGGTTTAATTAATCTGTTAAAAAAATCTTTTAACCTGTTAAAAGTCTTGAATTAATCTATTAAAACTTATTTTAATCTGTTAAAATGTTCTTGATCATTTTCTAGATTTGTTTTAACTAATACGACAACGTTTCAATCGATTAAAATACTTTGTAAAAAATCCTTTAAGTTGTTTTAATTGATTAATTCGCAATTTAATCGATTAAAATTACTGCTAAAAACTTTCACAAAACTTTCTAAGTGTTTTTAACTTATAACAACAAGTTTTAATCGATTAAATCGCAGATTAATCAATTAAAATTATTCTGATCGATCATATAAAGGATTTCATCAATTAAAAAGCACTTCAAGAGGTTTAATCGATTATTTCGAAGTTATATCGATTAAAATACTGCGAGAACACTTTTCAAAAAATCTTAATTGATTTTAATCGATTATTTTGAATCTATATCAGTTAAAACAATAGAAAAAGGTTTTCAAAAACTCCTTTAATGAAAATAATCGATTAATTCTAAAGTGTATCGATTAAAACAGTTCCAGTGAATGTTTTAAAAGGTTTTAATCGATTATTTCGAAAACTTATTAGTTAAAAATCTGTTATGTAACTTTTAAGAACATTTTAATTAATAAAGTTCATATAATATCAGTTAAAACAATTTCTTAAAAACCATTTAACCGATTATTTTGGTTTTTAACAGATTAAACATCTTTAGAGGAATTTTCAAAATCTTTTAAATGATGAAACCTCATGCAGCAGAGAGATATGAATGATTATACCTATGTATAGATGCAGACTCACTAATCACTCTACCCTTTTAACCCAAGTAACCTTTGACTTTATCAGATTAGCCTTTGACTTCATCAAATCAACAAGATCTTCATTTTATCAAGTGATTCAATAAGATCTTCATCACTTTCAGAATCTATCAAGTTTTATTTGAGAATTTCCTCACTTGGTCAAGTGTTTTACTCATCTCTCAACTGTATAAATATAGGTGTCGTTTCACTCAAATATTCTCAATGCAAAACCATTATCATAGGCTTGAATAAATTCTAATTTCAATCATCATAATTGCCATGCATCCAAAGAATCAAAAGGACTTTAAATAAGCTTATAACATGGCCACGAGTTATAATTTTTGGGTATGGATAACAAAGGAATGCAAGGCTTTAAACAAAGAAAAGATAAATTAGGCTCAAGGAGGTGACTAGGGTCAATAATATTAAAGGTTGGCTTTATTTGGTCAGTGGCTGCAACAAACATGGCCTTGATAATTTTCAACAGATGCATAGAACCAAGATAATTTACTCAGAGAATAAAGTCAAGTTCAGCAATAGTTTGAACATTAAGAATAAATCACACATCAATGAATGAAGGCTCAAAATTCACGACTTTTAAACTCAATTCATCTAGAATCAATTCTGTTTTAACTTATCATGGCATCCATTAATTCAGTCATCAAAATGTCTAAATACCTCACTTAAATAATCACAAAGCAAGGAATAAATAATCACAAAGCAAGGAATAAATAAAGGTTGCAGCTCACATAATTTAGAAAATCATATTACATAAAACATAGTACTGTATCAACTTGCTCAACTCAGAATTACAAAGCTCAAGTCTGAACAACTCAAAGTCATAAATTAATTTAGAAACCTCCGTAAATACCCCACACTTGAAAGATACATTGTCCTCATTATGAGTCAAATAAGTTTAGAAAATACCTGAAAAAGATTTAATCCACATAATTAATCACCACATAACTTACTGCTGCACAATTGGGTTAGCTAAATGAATAGTTTGATTATCCACATGTGAAACTAGTTGACTTTCATGGAATATCTTAAGTTTGTGACCATTAACCTTAAATACATTACCTGTTTTTGGATCAAATATCTCATCAGCTCCATGGGGGAATACTTTAGTAATAACGTAAGGGCCTTTCCATATGGATTGTAATTTTCCTACAATAAGTTTAAGTCTAGAGTTAAATAAGAGTACCTTCTGTCCTTCTTTAAAGTGCTTCCTACATAAGTTATCATCATGGAACCTCCTTGCTTTCTCTTTGTATATTATGCTATTCTCATAAGCTTGGAGTCGTATCTCTTCTAGCTCCTAAAGTTCCAATTTCCTTTATTGTCCTGCTTCCTCCATAGATAAGTTACAAGCTTTCACTGCCCAATATGATTTGTGCTCTATTTCCACGGGCAAGTGGCAAGATCTACCATAAACAACTCGAAATGGAGACATGCCTAATTTTTTTTTGTAGGCGGTCCTTTGAGCCCATAATGCATCTTCTAAATGTTGACTCCAATCTTTCCTGTTAGGCTATACAAGTTTCTGCAATAAATTCTTTACCTCTCTATTAAATACTTTTGCTTGGCCATTTGTTTGGATGGTAGGCTGTGGATACTTTATGTGTAACTCCATACTTAGCAAATATGGCAGTCATGGTTTTATTACAGAAGTGGCTCCCTTGGTCACTAATAATGGCCTTAGGCACTTCAAACCTGCAAAATATGTTAGAACGAATAAACTTAACTACAGTCCTAGAATCATTATCCCTAACTGCTTTAGCTTCCACCCACCTGGATACATAATCAACAACCAATAATACATAATTAAATTCATTAGAAACAGGAAAGGGGCCCATAAAATCAATACCCCAAACATCAAATACTTCACAGAATAAAATAGCTTGCCGTGGCATCTCATCTCTTTTAGAAATGGCATGCCAAACTCTTTGGCATTGTTCACAATTTAATACATAATGATAGGAATCTTTATATATAGTAGGTCAATAGAATCCACATTCAAGGACTCTTATAGCTGTCCTTTTTGAACCAAGGTGTCCTCCAACTGGTGAGCTGACACAACTGTAAAATGTGAGCACTATCCTCATAAGTTACACATCTGCAAATAATTTGATCAGTGCACATTTTCCATAAATAATGTTCTTCCCATAAGTAATGCTTAGCATCAGATTTCAATTTATTCAAATAATTCTTATCTACATTAACAGGTAAAACATAAGAAGAAATATAATTAGCCAAGTCAACAAACCAAGGAATAGATTTAAGCTCATACAGATGCTCATCAGGAAATAATTCATTAATTTCACCAATGGGAATAAGGGACTGGATTCTACTCAAATGATCAGCTACATGGTTACACAGTCCAGCCCTGTCTTTAATAATCAAATCAAACTCTTGCAACAATAAAATCCACCTAATGAGCCTCGGTTTGGAGTCTTGCTTCTTCAATGTATACTTAAGAGTTGTATGGTTAGTATAAACAACAATCCTTGTACCTAATAAATAAGATCTGAACTTATCTAAAGCAAATACAATAGCTAACAACTCTTTCATAGTGGTAGTATAATTAACCTGGGCAAAATCTAAAGTCCTAGAAGCATAAGCAATAACATAAGTTACTTTATCTTCTCTTTGGGATAACATAGCCCCTAGAGCATAATCAGATGCATCACACATTAACTCAAATGGCAAACTCCAATAAGGGGGCTGCATAATGGGAGCAGTAATTAACTTATGCTTTAACTCATCAAATGCAAATTTACAATCATCATCAAATACATATTTTACATCTTTTTGCAATAATTTAGATAAAGGAGAGGTTAACCAACTAAAGTCCTTAATGAACCTTCTATAAAACCCTGCATGCCCAAGAAAAGATCTTACCTCCCTCACGGATTCTGGATAATTTAGGGTTGCAATTTCTTCTACCTTAGTCTTGTCAACTTGTATACCTTTAGCAGAAATTAAATGGTCGAGGACTATGCCTTCTTGGACCATAAAATCACATTTCTCATAATTTAACACCAAATTAGACTCTACACATCGATGCAATACTTTAGATAAATTATCAAGACATAAATCAAAATTAGAACCAAATACAGTAAAGTCATCCATATATACTTCCATACAATGCTCAATTAAATCACTAAATATACTCAACATACATCTTTGAAAAGTGGCAGGGGCATTACACAAGCCAAATGGCATCCTGGAGTAGGCAAAGGTACCAAAAGGACATGTGAATGTAGTCTTGTGTTGGTCCTCTGGTGCAACATGTATATGAAAATAACTAGAGAAACCATCCAAGAAGCAATAATGGGACCTACCTGCAAGGCGCTCTAACATCTGATCAATGAAAGGTAGAGGGAAGTGATCTTTCCTGGTAGCTTGATTAAGCTTCCTATAATCAATACACACCCTCCATTTATTTACAACCTATGCCTACAACATCTCTTTATTTCTCCCCTTAATAACTATAGTTCCCAATTTCTTTGGTACCACATGGACAGGAGAAACCCACTCGCTGTCTGAAATAGGATAGATGATGCCGAGTTTTAATAACTTAGCCACTTCTTTCTTCACTTCTTCAGCTATGGTTGGATTGACTCACCTTTGAGGTTATCTGCAGGTCTTAATATCATCATTAAGCAAAATCCTATGCATACATACAACGGGACTTATCCCTTGAATATCCTCAAGGCTCCATCCAAAAGCTTTTTCATTCTTCTTCAATACATTAATCAAAGTTGCTTCTTCTGCAACAGATAAATTATTAGCAATAATAACGGGTTTAGTATTTAAGTTACCCAAAAATGTGTATTTGAGGTGAGCAGATAGTTGTTTGAGTTCAACTGTACTTTGTGGCTGCTGCTCACACTCGTCTATTAGAAAAGTAGGCTGAGATCAAGAGGGGGGTGAATTGATCTTTGAAAAAATTTTGCACTTTTGAGAATACAAATTATCTAATTCAAAGATTATGAATTCAAATCAAGTTTTGAACCAAGAAAAACAAGCAATTCTATTTAAGGCATAAGCATAATAAAAGAAAGTAAAGGTTTAAAGAAGGACACACAAGATTTATACTGGTTCACCCAAACCACAGAGCTACATCCAGTTCTCAACCAAATTGCAGTTGAGTTCTACTAGATTGATTATGTTTTTTATTACAAACCCAAATCATAAAACACCAAATCCACACCAAGAACCAAATTCCAGTTCTTGCACCAAACCTTCACCAAGAACCAAGTTCCAATTCTTGAACCAACCTGCAGCCAAATTCCAGCTACAGAACTAGTGCCCAACACTTCTAGACACCCACAATACAGTAAAGAATCGAAAAGAAACAAAGAGAAGAAACTCGAACAATCAAACCGAGATTATGTGGCTCTTGCAGAATGAGTTTCTTCACATGTAAGAAAGTAAAAATGTCTCAAGAAAGAACTTTAAAAGACTTCACAAAAGTGGCACGCTTCTTTCTTGAAAAGCTTCTCTGATGATTGCTTGATTGATTATTCAAAGAGATATATTAAAACATTGAATCAAACCAGTTTATATAGAGTTATTTTTCAACTGTTGGTTTAATTAATCGGTTAAAACTTTATTTTAATCGATTATTAAATCTTGATTAATCGATTAATTCATCTTTTAATCGGTTAAAATGTGCTTAATCATTTTCCAGATTTATTTTAACTGATACAACTGCGTTTTAATCGATTAAAACAATTATACAAAAATTCCTTAAGTTATTTTAATCAATTGATTAGCGGTTTAATCGATTAAAATAATGTCATACAATTTCTCAAAATTTCATAAGTGATTTTAACTGATAAAAGCAATTTTTAATCGATTAAAACATTTGACAAAAATTTCATTAAGTTGTTTTAATCGATTAATTCGATATTACATCGATTAAAATTCTGGAAGAACACTTTCCAAAACATCTAAAGTGATTTTAATCGATTAATTCGAAGTTACATCGATTAAAATACTAACATAACACTTTTCAAAATAGTTCAAGTGATTTTAATCGATTGATTCAAAGTTACATCGATTAAAATACTGGCAGAACATTTTTCCATACTTCTCAAGTGATTTTAATTGATTAATTCAAAGTTATATAAGTTAAAATACTGACAAAAAGTTTTCAAATACTTCTTTAATGAAAATAATCGATTAATTCGAGTGTGCATCGATTAAAACAATTCCAATGTATGTTTTAAATGATTTTAATCGATTACTTCAAAAACATATAAGTTAAAACTCTATCATGAATGTTTCTAGCTCATTTTAATCGATTAACCTTAGAGTGTATTAGTTAAACTAATCCTTAAGATCATATTAATCGATTAATTCAGTTTTTAACAAATTAAAATGTTTCGAGGCATTTCCAAATTCTTTCAAAATGAATAATCCTCATGTAGTAGAGAGATAGGAATGATTATACCTATTAATATTAATGTTGACTCATTAATCACTCTACCATTTAACCCAAGTAGCCTTTGACTTCATCAAATCT
The DNA here is from genome assembly GCA_963425845.1 of Sphenostylis stenocarpa. NCBI lineage: Eukaryota > Viridiplantae > Streptophyta > Magnoliopsida > Fabales > Fabaceae > Sphenostylis > Sphenostylis stenocarpa. Next base: position 36,579,825 of record OY731404.1, read on the forward strand.
TTAAGATCTTCAGTCAATAAGATCTTCATCACTTTCATCGTCTTCACTTCCTATTTTTGTATTTTCTTTATTTTCTTCCTTTTTTTGTGAATTTTCAAGTATTATACCTGTAGAGAACAAATATAATGGAGTATCTACATCATGGTTAGTGTAAAATTTTGCATACTGGCCAATGTGGTCGAACACTGCATGTGAGTCTATGTTGCTTAACTATACATAGTTCAAAGAGTCATCTACATTTATACAGTCCAAAGTCCTATCTACATTTGTACAATCTACATTGTATTTAAATTTTCAATGTTTTAATGTTCTTGTGTTCTCTGCCTCAGTCTTTTAGGCAAGTTCCTGTTGAAAGTCCTTGAGATTTCCGGATCAAATGGAGCTAGATCAACTCCAGAAGCTCTGGTCATACACCAGGGGACCTGTAGACAACTGCAACCAGAAAACACAAGAGCAAAAATGCAAATGCAATGCAAACTAAACTATATGCAGTGAAATGAATCAATCACAACACCTATTTTCTAGGCAACGATGCCAGTTTGAAGAGCTTCACTTTTGTCGCTGTGTGAAGGTACAAATTAGTTCCCCTAGGACAATAAGAATGTAGTATAATAGGAACCAGAATATCAATCCAGGGAAGTAGTGAGAATAGGTGAATGAGCTATGAATGATTCAACAGGGAATGAATTATAAGATGATAAAATGAACTAAAATGAGGTTAAAACCTAATATGTAATGAATGAAAATGATGTAGAATGTAAAATAAATGAAACTATGCAGAATCACAAATCTGACCATGGTGAACAGTAACACCGTCAGCAACCACGATGAACAGTAACACCGGTCAGAAAATCAATATCTCAGTCAAAATGAAAGTATGAATGTTAAACATACAAGGATATGAAGCTTGAAGATTTTGATGATGATTGAAGAACAAATTACTTAAAGACTTGAAGACTTATAATCATTTGTATTTACTTGTAATAACTCTGCTTTGTCTTTTTGAGTCTGTAAAATTAGAGTCCAAGATAGCCATCACATAGTCCATCCTCTGAAAGTTCATTTTTATCAAAACCACTTTGTGATAATCGATTATCCTGCATTGAAATATGTTTTGTGAAAACCTTGCTAGAATAATTGATTATCTGGGTTGATAATTAATTATCCCAACTGAAATAATCGATTATCAACCCAGATAATCGATTATCTTGATCTTGTTTTACTCCTCTGTGAAAATGGCTCTGTAATAATCGATTATCACTTAAGATAATCTATTATCTACATCTGTTATGAGTTTTTAAATTCAAATTTGGACCAATTTACAAAAACTCTTTTTCCAATGCTTCAAGTTTCGAAAACCATTATTTCCCATACCCTATTCTCCCTACTTAAGGTTCTCTAAGGTTCTTTGCAAAATAACAATCCTTTTTCATACAAAAGTTAAGAGTTTTGATTGATAGAGAACTTTCTGTAGGGAAGAAAAAGGAGCTTTTGAAAACCTAGTGTGGGCTAGAAGTGATAAGAATCACTGAGTGGGTTTCTTGGTGGATTGTGTGTTGTGCCGTCTCTAGGAAAAGTTATTGTTCATCCTTTTTGGATTTAAAGGAGATGTTAATCTCTTGTGTGACTCAAAAGAGGTGTTTTCTAATCCTTATCTTCTTCAATTTGTAATCTGTTATAAATTGTGATTATAGTGACAATGTTAATCCTCTTTTAGAGTGATTAACAATTGGACGTAGGGTCTTTTGATCCGAACCAGTATAAATCAACTGTGTAATCTTCTTTCCTTTATCTCTTTACTTTATAAGCATTTAATCGGTGAAATTTGGGAAAAAATTTTAAAACCCTAATTTTTTATAAGAAACCAATTCACCCCCCCCTCTTGGTTTTTGTCCCTAAACGCGAATATTGCGCTGCACAATTCTAACAATGAAGAGATGTCTCAGTCAAGAATTGAATGCAATGTATAAAATGTATGATTGACCAAGGGAAATGAAATTATTTTTAAGTTTTGAGCTTTTGAAATGGAAGTTGACCGTATGAGTGTGTGGCTGGTGCGCGTGGTTCAAAACCTGACCGCGGTTAATAGTGTCACTCGGTCAAAAATCAAAACTGTGGTAAAATGCAATGTGCGAATGATGGAATGAATGCAACAATGTATATTTAGGTATTTTTCAATGTTTTCAAGGGGATTTGCAGTGCAAGAAATTAAAACTTGAATTAAAACGCACCTAAGTTATTCTACACTAAGCTAATGCATGAAAGTAAAGCTAATTTTTCCATAACCCTATCCGAACCTAAAACTAATGATCTAAAGCAATTATAGAGACATTAAATCAGTAAATCAAAGCATTAAAATCTACCTAATGTGGTTGCAAGTGACTTAGAATCGATTTAGAAGTGCTACAACCTTCTCAAAGCACAAACCATGGATGAATCCTAATTAACTCACCTCTCAAAAGACATTTGAGTGACCTACACCTCTGTTCAGTTGAAAGAAACCTCCCCTCACCAATTAGAACTCACAAACAGCCAGGTTTCAAAGTATATAAACCGCAAAAATCATAAAGAAAGCATTGTAAAGTGCATGAAACTTAAAGAAAACCAGAAAATCAAGAACACAACTCAAGAACGAATATGCAGAATCATATCAATGGATCTATGTTCGGTAAAAACTATTCTAAATCATGAAAACATTAAAGAAATAAATAAAAGATGGTGCAAGAAGAGGATCCAGATTAGAAACATGAAGAATCAATGATAGAATTGAAAAACATACTTGGAAGCGTGCAACACAAGCAAAGAAGAAGAACCATGGTGCGAAAGAGAAAACTTGAGAGAAAATAAACCGAATTGCATTTGATCTGAAATCTGAAACTTCAACTACACATGTTTCTGATATCAAGTTAATCCTATTTAAACTCTAACTATTGTACAAATTGCATAATACAATGTTTAGAACCATAGGTGATCTAATAACTTGAGGGGGAGCTCGAATAGTTGCGCTAAGTTGGCTTCAGTGCAGTTCTGCGAACTTTAAACGCTTGCAGTATTTTCAATTCTTGTCCAAATTAATTGATTCAAATCTCTTTTAAAATATTTTTGAGTTAGCTTTAAAACGCCACCGTTCTTACTATTTTCGGAGGTCTATTGAATTTAGGAGACTCAAATTACTGAAGCATGTCCATTGGACCGACCTGGTGCTCTTAACCTCTCTTTGATAATTTATGTAAAATTCAATTTATCTTTGAATTGAACGGTTATGGATCCTCTAGAAAGTTGAATGTATCTAGTTTACAATAATTCAAGAATCATGATTTTAAGAGCTCTTTAGAAAATATGATAAATAAAACACTGAACCAATGTTAGTATTGATCGATGTCGTACTCGGTCAAATAATTAAAATAGATAAATATAGTATTAGGAAGATTTCCTAGTTCATCTCCCAAAGACCACGAATTTCTATCAAAGCTTGTCAATTTTTCTAATTAGAATAGCAAAAAAAAGGGGGAATTTTCAGATTTAAAATATTAGATGAAATAGAACAAAAAAATATTATAAAAGTGCGGAATAGAAACATATTAAAATGCAATTGATTTCATGATTCCAATGTAGTGTCACTTATCCTGGTTACGAAATTAATTCAAAATTAACCAACTAAGCGAAGATAAATCCCAAATTATATTCCAATCTAAAAATTAATCAACTAAGTGAAGATTAATTTCCAAATTAGCTTTAACCTTTATTTCAATATGAAATTAACCAACTAAGCGAAGATTAATCCCAAATTTTCCTTAACCCTTATTCCAAGGTGAAATTAACCAACTAAGCGAAGATTAACCCCAAATTATCCTTATACAATTAAGCATTGCATACATCACATAATCTCATCTCTAACACAAAATTAAGCAAACTATGATATTAGTTTCAGTTTATTAAGCATAAATAGATTATAATTCAACACTGAGATTAGAAGATGAAGAGTTAAGAGAACAAACGAAATGAAATTGAAGAACAAAATCTCAAAGATCTACTTGCATTCTCCTCAGAAAATCAATTCAAAGATTTAGCTATCCATGGAAAATAAAAAACGCAGAAGAAGAGACATAATTAAAATCAAAACAAGAATTTAAAATAATGACAGAAGAGTAAACAAACTTGAATACAAATTACAGAAGATGAAAGGCGGATGCGTGGCTGCTACCTCGTATCGTTCTCCCTTAACCCTACATCTCTAACACATAAATAACCCTAACCCTAATCTTAATCTAGGTTTTGGGCCTAATTGGTCCACAAAACACATCATAAGTTGGCTTCAATGCAGGTCCGCCAACTTCAAATATGTGCAGTATTTTCAATACTTATCCAAATTAAGCGATTCTAGTATCATTTGAAATCCTTTTGAGTTATCTTTAAAATGCCACCATTTCTACTATTTTCAGAGATCTAATGAATTTAGGAGACTTAAATTACTGAAGCATATCCATTGGGCCGGCTTGGTGCGCTTGATCCGTTTTGGATAATTTATGTAAAATCCAATTTAGCTCCGAGTTAAATGATTCTAGATCATCTGGAAACCTGAATTTGTGTAGTTTATAATGCTTCCAGAATTATTATTTTTGGAACTCTGTAGAAAAAATGATAAATAAAACAATGAACCAATATTAGTTCCCGTATAGAATAAAATATGACATTTGGCCCAATTTTCCAAGCCCAAAATTGTTTTAAACTGTAATATGGCATCTGACCCAATCTTCTAGATCCAAAATTGTTTTAAACTGTCCTGAAAATAATAATGAGCAAAAATTAGATCAAATATATTCAAATTATTTAAAATTTGAATTATTGGTCCAATGAAGCCCAATTAATAAAAATTCACTAATAACAGGAAGTTAAGCCCAAAACACTAATTAAAATAAGTTCAGAAAGGGAAAAAAATATGGGAATATAATGACTCATCAAGTACCTGTATACAATAAAATATAGCTAATTTACTATTTTTATGCAAAGTTTTGTATTAAGGCTTCCAAAGGCCTAATAATACAAATCATGGTTAATTAAGCTTTGTTAACGCATTATAGACAATAACATAACATTATTAGCTACTTTAGATGTGCAGAAAATCAGTCACATCAAGGATCCACAGGAAATACCCCTTCACATTGTTAGCATAGTTAAAGAATTTGTTTTTCCTGAACTTTGAAAACACAAAATTCCTCTTGATATGGTACACCTATAATCTCTTAGAGTAATAATTGTTATCACTAACACAAAATATTTGGCCCCTCCTAGGGATAATAGCGGCGATTCTAACACATTATAATAAACCATGTCCAATATGTGTTTCCTTATGATACAATTTGACGAGGGATTCTCAAATCTCCTTCGTTGTATCCTTCTCCACAATTTTTTTATAGCGTTGTTGTTTATTTCTTCCCACCTTTAATTTGTGATACCCACAAAAATTGTCTTCATCTTTAGTTTTCACAATGAGAAACTATTCCCATTAAACTTCTTTATCTCATATTTTATTGTCATGGTTTTAATCGACTTATGCACCTTTCACTATGAATAATATTGCCTACTGGAACACAATAGCGTAAATCATAACTAGTACACCAGATAAGCTCCCAAGTAAGGATGACAATCAAACCCGTACCCATAGGGATCGATTCATCCCCACCCCGAGGTTGACAGGGAAAAATCGAGTTAACCAGGTTTGGGTTTTCCTTGCTTTAAGAAATCGGGTTCGGGGGTGGTTAATACAATCTCCACCCGACCCCGTCCTCGCCTTGACTTTATATTTAAACCTAACTCTAAAATATTAACCATTTGTCTGTTTATCTTCTCTCTTTTTATATGTTACATATTAACCTTTGTTTTTTTTTTATATATTTAAATTTAAATCCTGAAATATAACCCTCTGTCTTTTCACATTATCCTTAGTCTTTTCACATTACCCTTTTTGTCTTCTTAAAATACCCTTTATCTTCTCATATTACGTAGTGTGTTCCTTCACTTCACTCTACTTCCATCTATTCTTAATTTCTTTGTCTTTTTCAATCTCTTCACACAACTAGTCTCAGTTCAACTCCCATTTGGTCTCTCCTATCTCTTTAGGTAGTTTGGCTTCTCTAATCAACTTTTCCAATATCTTCAACTAGTTTGCCGAACGCATAAGATAAATTTTTGTTTATTTATCTTTTTCTAAATATGTACATCAATCTTAGTATCATTTTATTTCTATTTTGTTTCTATTAGGTTTCTGTTATATCATGTTTTCCGGGTTTTACTATTCTTATTTATCATATATCAAATCTTATGTTAATTAAATAATTATGATTTTTCATCTTTTATTACCAACATAAGTCTTATTTAAAAAAACAAGAGGAAAACATGATAGAGAAGAAAAAATATTTAAGCAATAAATAATACATATCTTGTTTATGGTGGTAGGGATTTTTTTATATATATAATGGAAAATAATGAAGCAACACAAGCAAGTACACATGAACCATTGTTAAAAGAAAATCCTAACCTTGATGGTCCCACTCCTACACCAAATGAAGTCCCACCAATAACTAGAGATAATGAGCATGATGAGACTATATCATCGGGATCAAATCGGCTTAAAAGTAATATTTGACAACATTTTCAAAAGATGCAAGTTAATGGAGAGGACAAAGCTCAGTGCAATTATTGTAAGAAACTTTCGGGAGGAAAATAAAAAAATGGGACGAAACACATATGATAACACAATGATAGTTGTATTCAATTCAAGATTTCTATAAAAGAGAAAAAGAGGCAAATATTTCTTACCCTTAAAGCTATGCAAGGTAAGCAAGAGTTGGATACAGGAATTTATGATGTATAGCATGCAAGAAAAGAACTTGCACATGCAATTATTATGCATGAATATCCACTTTCAATTGTAGATCATATTGGTTTCAAGAGATAATCATATGTTTTCCAACCAATATTTCAAGTTCCTTCTAGAGATACTATTAACAAAGAAATATTCAAAGTCTACAAGTCTAAGAAATCAATAATTTTGAAGTCATTGGATAACCTTGAAGAAAGAGTGGCTATCAACATCAAACATATGGACTTCAGGTAATCAACAAAGAGGATATGTGGTTGTCACTTCTCATTATATTGATGATTATTTACAGAGTCACATTTTAAGGTAATAAATAACTTTCCTAGTCATATTTTATATTATTTTTATTTTTATTTTCGTATGGTAAAATGATTGAATATTGATTAAATTTATGTGAATATTATTATGTTAGGTTCATTTATGTTCCAACTCCTCACACAAGTGATAGAATTTGCAATTCATTAGTTGAATGTTTGATGGATTGAAACATTGATACAAAATTGTCCATTATCACCCTTGATAATTGTACCACAAATGATGTTATGGTTGAAAAAATAAAGGGTAAATTGCAAATTAACACTTTATTGAGAGATAAAGATTTACTTCACACGCATTGTTGTGCTCATATATCAAATTTGATAGTCAAAGATGGGTTAGAGGTGGTGAAAGATGAGGTTGAAAAAATTCGAGATAGTGTAGCGTATTGGACTGCAACACCTAAGAGGAAAGAAAAGTTTGAAGAAACAGTAAAGCAATGACACATCTCTTGTACTAGGAGTTTGGTTTTAGATGTCCAACAAGATGAAATTCAACATATAAAATGCTTGAAATTGCCATAATATATGAGGATTGTTTAGTCAATTGAAGTAACGAGATTCTCAGTTTACTTGTTTGTCAACTAGTTTATAATGGCAGTTTGCAAATGATGTTTGTAAAAGATTGAAATTGTTCAATTTTATAACAGAATTATTGTTTGCTACTAAACATCTAACTGTTATGATGTATTTTCCCAATATATGTGAGATTAAATTAACATTGACTAAGTGGATTGCATCTCTGAATGAAGTGATTAAAAAAATATTTGAGAAGATATTGTTCAAATTTGATAAGTATTGGAATGTGATTCATGCTATTATGGGAGTCATTACTGTTTTGGATCCTAGATACAAAATGGAGTTACTTGAATATTATTATGAAAAGTTTTATGGTCATGAATACTTTTTGCAAGTTAGGATGATTCATCAATTATGTTATTACTTGGTTTCTGAGTATCAAACAGAAATAAATAAAGACACAGTTGGCGAGTGTCCAACAAGGGATGGTATTAATTATTGGTGATGCATTAACTGAGTATGATGGGTATATTTTGAGAAAAAAGGGCAAGAAGTACATATGTTAAAACAGAGTTAAACCATTATTATTTAGAGGAAAAGGTTTTACCAAGGAAATCTGATTTTGATATTCTAATGTGGTGAAAGTTGAATGGAGTCTTCAAGCAATTGCTAAAGATGTATTAGGTATCCCTATCTTCACTGTATCTTCTGAATCTACATTTAGTACTAGTGGTAAAATATTAAATCCTAGTCGCAATCGACTTCATTAGACTACTCTAGAGGGTTTGATGTGTGCTAAGAGTTGGTTATGGAGTGCTAAAAACAATGGTAATATTTTATATACCTTTTTAAATATATATTTAATGATTACAAATATTCTCTTTATATTTTATTTTTAGGTGGTGTGAATTCTCAACTAGTTGATGAGTATGCTACTTTATTCAATGAGATGGATTCTGGTGATGAAGGTATTATTTTATTTATTCATAGAATATTATTATTTATTTTTCAATATTTTATTTCTCTTTTCAACAATATTTTTTACTTTAAATTGTATAGGTGAATTGATGGACAATGACATTGCTGATCATTTAGAAGATTGATCATTAGATTATCCAATATTTGTTATTCAAAAATTTTTTTATAGTATATCTTTTGAAGGATCAGTAGTTTAAATTGTGAAGAAAAAAATTAATATTAGTACATTTTTAATATTTCTTCAACTTATTTATGTTTTCCCTAATTATTAGTAGATCTATGCACTATTATGCAGTTTTCTTATATTATTTTCTATGAGAAACTTTGTTTACTTATTTATTAGTATTTTTAAATATGTATTTCATAATTGTTTTAAAAGGATCATTAGTTGAAACTTGTTTTTATTATATATTTATTTTCAAGGATTAATAGTTTTAAAGGATTACTGGTTTATAGTAGGAAGAAAAAAGAATGATCAAATATATTTTTTGTACATAAATATTTTAATATAAATAAAATAAATTAAAATATACACTCAATCAATAATAATAATCTAAAAGTTATAAAATTATATTTATTTTTTTATAAGAAATAAAACATAAAAGAGAATAATATTAAAATTAATTTATTATAATTTATATATAATTACTTTTAAAAAAGTACCATAGATCGGGGACGAGTTGGGAGCAGGGAAACCCGAAACAAAATAGAAATGGGGATCGGGGTCTAATTTCTAACTCGGAGGGGATCGAGGGCGTTGACAGTTAGAAAAGTCGAGGGCGGGGGTTGGGGAGGCAAAACTCTCCCTCGCCCCGTTGCCAAGCCTACTCCCAGGAAAGAGAGGTGGGTCACTAATTGACACATTAAATAACAAGTTTTTCCTTATCAGAACTTTTCCTAAACATACATTGTCACACTACTATACTTTATATCTAGTAATTAGAATAACTATTTTCTAAAATGAAAGATCAGATACCACTTTTAGGAATCAGAGTAACTATATAAGAACTCACAATTAAAATAAAAACAAAACCGAAAATTAGCAATAATAGAATTTTACTACCGAAAGAAATTACAATACCCTATTTAAATCTAAGGAGAAAACAATAATAATATTTTCTCTTAGAAATAAGAGAACTCAACTAGTATGCAATGCACTAGTAGATAGGAGAAGGAAGAGATTTGAGGTGATTTATAAGGTAGATAGTGTGTTCCTTTTATAACAAGAAAAGTAAGCACCAACATATAATTTTCCTGATGTGAGACTTCTCTTCTCACATTCTCACAATAATTATAATCATTAATTAAAGTCTTTACTTTGAATTTGATATTGTAGAATTGGAACAATTCATCTCTTGAGCTTCACTTCGAGTCATGCTTCCATGCATTCCTAATAAGGATACATCCTTTTGTGAAGCATCATCTCTTCCATCAATTATTCATTGTAATTTGTTAGATATTGTTAGATATTATTAGATATTATTAGTCACAATATCTTATAATTATCATATTCATGTGTATTTGCTATATTTCCCTATATTACTTTTCGTTATAAATAAATTACCTTAAGTGTATTTTACACAAAATGGAGATTAACCTTATACCTAGTTTTCAATATATTCAACATGGTATCCCTTTAACTTATTATCCATTAGTCGTCTAATTTGTTCTCTTGATTGTGTTATTTCTTTTACCAAAGATTCTATTTGTTTACAGGACTAAAGTTTGAGATAGATGGTTGGCACCAGATGTGAGTCTCATGGTCTTTATCCTCTCTATCCTTCTACACATGTTGACATAGTTATGAAGTCTCCATCTTGTTAGACAAATGACATCTAGAAGGGGGTGAATAGATGCACAAATTAAATAAATGCCAAATTAAAAATTTATTTTAAGATGTCCAATATTTATTAATTCAATTTTAATTATCAAATTGAACAGATATAGTGGAAGCGATATAATCAGAGAGATAAGGGGAAGGAAATAAGTTGATGTTATCACAAAGGTATAAGGAAGAGAAAAGCACACAGTAATTTATACTGGTTCAGGTATAGTCAACCCTACATCCAGTTCCCAGTCAACTCTTAACACAAGAGTGACCCCAATTTACTATCTTTTAAATTCAGTTTACAAATTACAATCAACTCAGCAGAGGAACCAGTGAAAAACAAACTAATTCAAAAGACAAACACCTCCTTAGAAACCCACTAAGGATGAACACCTCTCTAGAATCCCACTAGAAAAGAACACCTCCTCTAAACAAATCAAAGGATGAACACACCTCCTTAGAATCCCACTAAGGATTAACACCTCCCTAGAATCACACTAGGGATGAACACCTCCTCTGAACAAATCAAAGGATGAAAACATCTCCCTAAACAAATCAAAAGGATGAACAGTTTCCACACATGAAACCCAAAAAAAACACAACAGAATGACAGTGACTACTTAAACCCTACATAAGGAATTTAACAATCAACCACTTAAGCCCACAAAGGATGAAGGTAATAAAATAAGAACAGTCACACCTGGGTAATGGAGACAACAAATTGTAGAAGCCTGTAGAATGTCAACCTCCAATAACAAGTGTGATTAACAATGAAAGCACATTAGGCAATGAAGAAAAGGGTTTTGGTAAAATATCTATGTGGCAATGGAGAAGAGGGTTTTCTCAAAACATGTAAAATATCTTTGTTGCCTTGCTCATAATTCTTTTCTTAAAACTGATTGAATGTAAATTGTATTTTCGAATTCTGCAATTGTATTTTTGTTTTTCTATCAAAACTTAATAAAGTAGAAAATAGCATCAGAAAATGGTCGTTGGACATTAATATTTTCGTGGATAAAAATCAGGATATATTCAAAAACATTTATTCTTCAAAACGGATATTTTTCAAATTTGAACTGCCATAATTGATTATGTTACTAGTATAATCAATTATGACAGAGAAAATTGTTTTTCCATTTCTGATGCATCATAATTGATTATGACAGTGAAAAATATCATGTTATTGAATTTTATCAAACTTGTGCTTTGGAGGCTTATGCATCATATTACTTCATCAACTTGTATCTTCATATCCAGTATTCTAAGACTTTATCTAGTCTTTAGGAATCATCTTGGGCTAGCTTGAATCTTGAATTAAATCTTTATCAAAATCATATCTTGGGCTTGCTTTATTCTTGAATGTTATTGACTTGAATCATCATCAAAATCATCTCTTGGGAATGTAGGGACATATTTCACATTACCATCAATCTCCCCCTCATTGCTCTCAATCTCCCCTTTTTTGATGATGATCAAGGAAACACCTGAAATGAATTAAAATGCTTGACTCTATATAGCCAGCTCAAGATTAATACAATATAGTGTAGCACAGATTAGCACAAGTATATTTAAAATTCCCATAGATATGTTAATAACAAAGCTCCCCCTAACTCATATGAGAAAAACTTCTCTTAACTCCCCCTGTTTAATTCAGAATTAGGAATGAATTTCATACAGATTTTAATTTATAAAAAATCTCCCCTTGTTTCATTGATAATCATATAAAAAAAATTATTTCAAGAGAAAAAAAATCTTCCATGTTTCATTGATAAAAAAATATTATAAGAGAAAAAAAAATCTCTCCCTGTTTCACACAAATTAATATCATCAAAATCTCTCCATGTTGAAAGTGATCCTAGCAAAGATCTCATTGATTTGATGAAGTCAAAGATAAAGTCAAGGGTCAACTCTGCAGCAGTCAAACAAGTCACTCAGAACAAAGGAGCTGAAGACTTAGTGTGTCTAAACAGAAAGCTTAGGTAAAACCACTTTACCTTTTCCACTGCATAAAGCTTCTTCACTCAATTTGCAAAATGCCTCAAAAATAGTTTTAAACAAATCAAACAAAAGCATTTTGACAAAGAACTTTCTTAACAATGTTTTTAACTGATATAGTTTTGAAAGAAACAATTAAAAACACTTAGAATGTTTTAAAAAGTGTTTTTACAGTATTTTAATTGATACAAAAACCTTTTAATCGATTAAAACTCTTTATGACCGATTAGAATTCGAATATAATAGGTCAGAATGCAATATAATCAAATATGAGCGATCGAATTATTTTAATCGATTAAAACACGTTTCAATCGATTAAAATCACTTTGGATGTCAGGATGATCGATCAGAATGAGATTATGACCGATCAGAGTTGGTTATGATCGATCAGAATTGAATTATGACCGATCAGACTTATTTCAATCGATTAAAACGTATTTCAATCGATTAAAATAACTTAGAAAATCTTTTCAATCGATTAAAACGAACTTTCAATCGATTAAAATGACTTGAAAATATATGTGCAGTTTTTCAATCGATTGAAACGACTTTATATCAGCTAAAATAACTTAGAAAGTTTTATAAGAAGGTTTTTAAACATATCAATCGATTAATACGCGATTCAATCGATTGTTTTATACTTAGAAAATGTTTGTAAAACGTTTTAACTGATAAAAACGTGGTCGTATCAACTAAAACATTTTCTGTTAAAGATCAAGAATGCATTAATGGGTTGAAAGGACTTTTAACAGATTATAACGGCTATTTCAACAGATTAAAACAAACTTTCAACAGATTAATTAATGCAGCAGATTTGAAAATACTCTTTTATAAACAGAATTGCTTGGAACTTTTATCATATCAGTTTTGACACAATTCAAGCAATCATTACAAGCAACTATTAGCATTTTTCAAGAAAGATACACAACTGTTTTTGTGAACTTCTTTTGAAATCTTTCTTGAGGCACTTTGCATTTCTTTGAAGAAGAAACTGATCGTGGATTGGTGTAATCCGGTTTGAGCTTTCTTTGTTTCTTCTTTTAAATTTCTATTCATTCATTTGTACCTGTTTTGTACCTGGAATTTGGGTACAAGTTTTCTGCAGCTGCTGTAGAAAGTTGCCAAGAACTCGGAATTTGGTTCTTGGTGGAAAGGTTAAAGCAAGAGCTGGAATTTGGTTCTTGTGTGTGGTGCCTGGAATTTGGGCACTCGGTTTCTCTCGCAGCTGGAATTTGGTTGCAGAGGTTTCCAAGAGCTGGAATTTGGTTCTTGGTGGAGAGTTAGAATAGGTGTAAGAGGGTGAGTCTCAGAAACATCTATTCTAGTGGAACCCAACTGGAATTTGGCTCGGAGTCCGGACGTAGCCCTGGTATTGGGTGAACCAAGATAAAATTACCGGTGAAATCTTTCCTAACCTTTCTCTCTTTAATTTCGATTGCCTGCGCTTATATTGTTTGATTGCTTGGTAATTCAAAAAGATTTTTAGAAACTTAATTTTCGAATTAGATAATCTGTGTATTGCGAAAAACTTTCAAAAATCAATTCACCCCCCTCTTGATTTAAAACTACTTTTCTAACAATTGGCATCGAGCGAGGTGCTTGAAAGTTAATCAAGTTACTTCGATCCATGGCATTTTCTCGAGGGAGCGTGCATTGATAGACCTCCACTGTTAAGTGGAACAGATTACCTATATTGGAAAATAAGGATGAAAATCTTCATTGAATCTGTTAGTATAAATGCTTGGAATGTTATTGAACAGGAAATTGATATTGCTAACAGTAATCCAAGATGATTGTATTGCCAAGAACATCATCTTATCCGCCCTTAACAGAGATGATCTTTTCAGGATTGCACACTGCCAAACCGCTGCACAAATGTGGAAGATCCTTGAAAAGACCTATGAAGAAGCACCGTAAATATGCTTGATGGTCAACTCTAATCATCAAAAACCAAGTGTAAGTTCTGAATCTATAAACTATAGCTCATTACAAGATGCTTTCTTTGAAATACATGAAGTAGCAAAGAAATTAGAAACTGAAAACAGAAAATTGAAAAGCATGAATAGGTTACTAGAAAACAAGATCATTATTCTTGAAAAGAAAATAATTGATGAAGAAAAGTTAGAATTAGAAAATAATACTGATTGCATGTGTAATGTTGAAGATTGCAAAACTCGTCCCGAGTTACGTAAACAAGTATCATACCTAGTAAAAACTTCATCTAAATTAGCACAAGGAAAGAATAATCTTGATAAGATACTTGATTCCCAAAAGTTAGTTATTGAACGTGGTGGTATAGGTTATACACCAAGAATCTGGAAAGAAAACTAGAGCATTCAAGAATTATTTTGCATATAGTAAAACAGTTTCATCTCCATTTATTAAATGCTTTTACCGTATGAAAATGGGTCACTCTGCTAAATACTCGCGAATTAAGAAATATGCAAGTACCTAAAGGGAGAATGAAATGGGTTCCAAAGATTAATTCTTTCCAAATAACATGATCAGGACCCAAGTAATTATAAAGGGTACCAGAACAATTCTTAACATGTTTTGCAGAAACAAGTCTCGGGAATCCCTTGAAGATCGAGCTACGAAATCAGGTTCTGTGTATTTAAATTAATTGTTTTAATTGATATAAATCAATATTAATCGATTAAAATAACTTACTCGATATCTCGTCCGTACCATTTTAATCGATTGAAATATCGAAATAATCGATTAAAATAATCTCAGGATCTTAGTTTAATTGTTCTAATCGATTAGAATAAATTTATATCAACTAAAAACACTTAGGTATCAAAATTAATCGATTCATTTACGTTTTAATCGATTTAAATTCTGGTGTCATGTTATTGATTTCATTCTAGTACCTATCTAATCGATTCTTTCATAAAACAATCGATTAATTCACTCGTAGATGTTTTCAACCCTAATGTCAAGAATCAAATTAATAGATAATGAGTTGATTAATCAATTAATTAGGTTCTGAAAACATGATTTACAAGATCTAATTAAAGTTTGATAGGCCAATTCGATTAAAAAACCCAGGTCTTTATGATAATCCAGAATCTGCATAATGTGTTTAAATGTCTCTTTGAATTTCAAAAACTTGAAATCCGCTTCTTCATCAAACCAGGTTCTGAACTTATCATTTCTCAACTTATCATCTTTCTTCTCGTTTTCATATTTTCAAAATCTCCTCTCAATTCTCTCAGTAAACATGATCAAAATCATGACTGGTTCGAGCAATCTGCTTTCGAAACGTATCCATATTCAATTTTCTTTCAATGACACAAATTTTTAAATTAGAAAGCGAAGGCCGAACAAATCTTTGAATTGGGAACTCGACCAGTGACATAATGTGGGAAAACTATTACTCGTTATTCATGAATGAAAGAGTCTTTTATTTTGACAACAACATAAACATGATTCAAGCTCGTAGATGTTTACATTTCTCTTAATACTTTACATGGAATGCTGCATGGTAATACACTCGAAAATCAAAGAAATTATCAAAGAATGGACTGTAACTTTTCTTATAGACACTAGTTACAAACAGGTCAAACTCGTTAGGACTCGAAAACATAGTTTATCAAAAATTTTTTAGTGATAATTGTTTCTGGTAATAAGTTATTCATTACTAGGAAATCCAATAAATACATGTTTTCATTAAATTTCTTGATATTACATTGCAATATATTTGAAATAATTTTGAGCATGCATTGGTTCAAAACTCTTGGTGAAATTCATTGAACTGTGCAACTTTGAATATTTGCTTTAATCATCAATGTCACGAGGTGACACTGTAAGGAAACCAATCTGGGACAAAGCAATTCAAGAATTGAATAACGTGGTACAGGGAATGTATGTTTTATGGTCAAGACATGGATAAATTTTATATTGTTTTAGAATTCTGGATTGATTGTCATCACCTGTCCTCATTACTAATCATTGCCCACTCTACCGTAATAACATTCCTCAAAAGATAATGATGACTCGGTTCACTATAAGTGAGAATAACACCCATCATACTACATTAATAAGAATGCAGCTTATTTGCTTGGATAATGACAACTCAGAGGTTCAAAATGGGTTGGCTATTATGAAAGAAAATTCCTATCTCAGGACATCATTAACCTGTGATTCATGCAATTTATGGTATCATGCATTCTGCGTGGGATTTGGTCAGGACATGATTATGCCTCTGATGTGTAGTAGAAATTCCAAGTGTGGTGTCAACCATGGACTGTAATGCAGTCAATAATAACAAGAACTCGCTAAAAGATTTCTTTTCAGGAAAGTTTCGCTCGTCGATACAGAGTGACAAGCAGCTTGTTGACTCAAATAGTTGATAGAGCAAAATTAGTTCCAAGCAAAAAGGAAAGCCTATTATCTTTTGATATTGGTGGGAATCAAATGAATGATCACCAAGCCGGTGGATAAGCAGCTCAATCAGGGAAATTGGGATGACTAGTTCCCCTCATCATCTTTATCTTCTCGCTTATTTCTATCTTTATATTGTTTGCATGGACTCGTGATATTAACTCGGTGTTATACCAGGAACATTTGCCTTAACCTTTGGTTAAATATGGTTTAGGATCTAATCTAGATCGATCGGCGTAAATAGAATTTAAATAGATCCCCGAGAGCTTTAGCTAAATAAGACTTTATTCTGATAGATCTATTAGCTAAGATAGCTGTTAGTATTGTTAAAACATCCTTCTAAATGATCAGCTTTACAAAATTCGCACCGAGTTAGGCATCTTAGATGCATCAAACATTACTTAGAGTGCAAGTCTGGTTGTTTTAGTCAATAAAAACACCTTTTAATCGGTTAAATAAACTTAAACAGCAAATTTCATTACTGTTTTAATCGATTTAAAATCGAAACAATCGATTGTTTTTATTAAAAATTCATGTTTTCAAAATCTTAAATGTTTTAATCGATTAAACTTTTCTTTCAATCGATTAAAATCATTTACCAAGAACATTTTAACCGATTATACTCGTTTTTAATCGATTTTTATTCTGGGAAGAAAGATTAAAGGCTTTAGTTAATGGTCGTTCCTGTAACATGCTACTAAAGCGTGATTCCCTTATCTTTACACGTGTTAATTGTATTCATTACAAACGTGTTAATGGAGATAAGTTTGAATCAACTTTAATTGATTCTTTTCATGAGTGAAATATTGATTCACTTTTGTATTTTCAAAAACTTGAGCATATTTTTCGAAACCTTACATTCTTCTCTCTTCTATTCCCTATTTTTGATGAAGTCAAAAGGGGGAGAAATAGTTGCATCACTTTAAGATAAATTTAAGAACAACATTTTAGGGGGAGAAATAAGTTTTAGGGGAGAAACAAAACTTTATTACATTCTTATATTTCTCACCTAACCGCATTATCAAGTGACTTATTTTGCGTAGATTGTTTTTTTCAAAATGGTGTTTGTCTTCATCAAATAGGGGAGACCGAAAGTGATCCTAGCAAAGATCTCATTGATTTGATGAAGTCAAAGATAAAGTCAAGGGTCAACTCTGCAGCTAGTCAAACAAGTCACTCGTAACAAAGGAGTCGAAGACTTAGTGTGTCTAAACGTAAAGCTTAGGTAAAACCACTTTACCTTTTCCACCGCATAAAGCTTCTTCACTCAATTTGCAAAATGCCTCAAAAATAGTTTTAAACAAATCAAACAAAAGCATTTTGACAAAGAACTTTCTTAACAATGTTTTTAATCGATATAGTTTTGAAAGAAACAATTAAAAACACTTAGAATGTTTTAAAAAGTGTTTTTACAGTATTTTAATTGATACAAAAACCTTTTAATCGATTAAAACTCTTTATGACCGATTAGAATTCGAATATAATAGGTCAGAATGCAATATAATCAAATATGAGCGATCAGAATTATTTTAATCGATTAAAACACGTTTCAATCGATTAAAATCACTTTGGATGTCAGGATGATCGATCAGAATGAGATTATGACCGATCGAAGTTGGTTATGATCGATCGAATTGAATTATGACCGATCAGACTTATTTCAATCGATTAAAACGTATTTCAATCGATTAAAATAACTTAGAAAATCTTTTCAATCGATTAAAACGAACTTTCAATCGATTAAAATGACTTGAAAATATATGTGCAGTTTTTCAATCGATTGAAACGACTTTATATCAGCTAAAATAACTTAGAAAGTTTTATAAGAAGGTTTTTAAACATATCAATCGATTAATACGCGATTCAATCGATTGTTTTATACTTAGAAAATGTTTGTAAAACGCTTTAACCGATAAAAACGTGGTCGTATCAACTAAAACATTTTCTCGTTAAAGATCAAGAATGCATTAATGGGTTGAAAGGACTTTTAACAGATTATAACTGCTATTTCAACAGATTAAAACAAACTTTCAACAGATTAATTAATGCAGCAGATTTGAAAATACTCTTTTATAAACAGAATTGCTTGGAACTTTTATCATATCAGCTTTGACACAATTCAAGCAATCATTACAAGCAACTATTAGCATTTTTCAAGAAAGATACACAACTCGTTTTTGTGAACTTCTTTTGAAATCTTTCTTGAGGCACTTTGCATTTCTTTGAAGAAGAAACCGATCGTGGATTGGTGTAATCCGGTTTGAGCTTTCTTTGTTTCTTCTTTTAAATTTCTATTCATTCATTTGTACTTGTTTTGTACCTGGAATTTGGGTACAAGTTTTCTGCAGTTGTTGTAGAAAGTTGCCAAGAACTGGAATTTGGTTCTTGGTGGAAAGGTTAAAGCAAGAGCTGGAATTTGGTTCTTGTGTGTGGTGCCTGGAATTTGGGCACTCGGTTTCTCTCGCTACCGGAATTTGGTTGCAGAGGTTTCCAAGAGCTGGAATTTGGTTCTTGGTGGAGAGTTAGAATAGGTGTAAGAGGGTGAGTCTCGTAAAACATCTATTCTAGTGGAACCCAACTGGAATTTGGCTCGAGTCCGGACGTAGCCCTGGTATTGGGTGAACCAAGTATAAAATTACCGGTGAAATCTTTCCTAACCTTTCTCTCTTTAATTTCAGTTGCTGCGCTTATATTGTTTGATTGCTTGGTAATTCAAAAAAGATTTTTAGAAACTTAATTTTCGAATTAGATAATCTGTGTATTGCGAAAAACTTTCAAAAATCAATTCACCCCCCCTCTTGATTTAAAACTACTTTTCTAACACATGTTTCATTGATAATTATGAAAAATATTGCAATAGAAATTAAGCACAAATTTGCATAGATTTGTACATAAATCAAGGCAGAGAAGATAATGCATCACAAAGTGTCATAGAGAATAACATCATATTAAGGAGGCAATATCTAGGATACCCAAGGCAAATGAAGAGAGAGAAAGATAGGGAAATAGAATGATTGCAGAGATAATCGAATGGAATGCAATAGTTTCCCCCAATTGCAGTCTTCTTATTAAGGTAGTTTTCAAATTCAAATTCAAATTCACTTATATTCCAAATTTCAAATTTCAAATTCAAATTCACGGTCGTCTGGTCGTCCCGTTTGGCCAGAGGCCGTCTTGCTTTCCTAAAGGTCAAGACGGTCGTCTCTGTTAGAATCGCGTAGCGGAATGTTCGCGTGGTCGGACAAAAACCAAGAGGGGGGGTGAATTGGTTTCTTAACAAAAATTAGGTTTTCAAAATTTTCCCCAAATTTTACCGATTAAAAACTGTGTAAATGTAAATAGAGTAGAGATAGAATCTTACACAAGAGATTTATACTGGTTCGGATCAAAAGACCCTACGTCCAGTTGCTAATCACTCAAACAGAGGATTAATGTTGTCACTATAATCACAGTTGTTACAAACAGATTACAATGGAAAAGATAAAGTAAAGAAAACACCTCTCTTGAAATCCACAAAAAATGAAGAACAGCTTTCCCTAGAGACGGCACAGCACACAATCCACTAAGAACTCCACTTAGTGATTCTTATTGCTTCTAGCCCACACCAGGTTCCAAAAGCCCCTTTTTCTTGCAACAAACAGTTCTATGGCACTCACATCACTTAACTTTTGTATGAAAAAGGTTGTTCTTATTTTCTGAGTGCCATAGAGAAGCTTAAGTAGAGAAATTAGGGTTTGAGAATTGGGATTTTCGAAACTAGGAGTCTTGGAATTAGGGTTTTCGAAAATAGGGTTGATTTGAAGTTAAAAATCAAAATCTGACTAAAATAATCGATTAAATGAAGTGTTAATCGATTATTATAGAGCCAAAATCAACAGAACCCCAAAACTCTCTGTTTTAATCGATTAAAAGACCTGTTAATCGATTAAACTAGTGAGCAGATACAGAAAATGGTTTTTCTCACTGTTTTAATCGATTATTTCACCATTTAATCGATTAAAGCCAAGGCACTTTGATAAAATTGAGATTTTTGAAGCTTCTAAGGTGCAGACTATGTACCGGCTATCTCAAACTCTAATATTACAGACTCAATCTAATCAAAACAGAGTTATTACACTATAAAGCAAGTCTTCAACTCTCTACGTTCTTGAGTTCTTGAATCATCATCAAAATCAACAAGTTTCATGTCCATTAAGTCCTTGAATGTTCAACAGTCTCATTTTCCCAAAAGGTCGTCTCGCCTTCCCTAAAGGACGAGACGACCGTCTCATTTTCCCAGACGATCGTGTCGCCTGTCAGAAGCCCAGACGGCCGTCCCGGCCTGCTTGGTGCAAATTCCTATAAATAAGAGCTTCCCCCCCTCATTTCATACAGTTCTCACACATTTTCCACTCCTACTACTCTCTTGGAAGTCTTTTGACACTTTAGAGTGACTCTGAGCATTATTCCAGAGTTCGAGTGAGCTTTCTGATTTCCGTTAAGGTAGAAATCAGTTAAGGAGGTCTCCTCTTGAGACATCCAGCCCTCGGTAGAGTGAAATTTTATCTTTTGCAAGAAGGAGCGTGCTTGTAAAGTGCGGGGACAGCCAAAAAGCGTCAATTTTTGAAGAGTTAATATAAAGCTCGCTTCGGATGTTCCTTTCCTTATTCTCTCTCTTTTACTGCTTTCTTTTATCACTTTCCTTATATGTATTAGATATTAGGGTCATGTAGACATTTAAATTATCACTACTACAGATAAGGCTTGTCGTCTCGCCTTCTTGAAGGTCGAGATGACCGTCTCATTTTCCCAGATGGTCGTCCCCAGACGTTAAGGTAGAAATCGGTTAAGGAGCTCTCCTCTTGAGACATCCGGCCCTCGATAGAGTGAAATTTTATCGGGAAGGAGCGTGCTTGTAGAGTGGGGGGAAGTTCCACAATCGACGTTGTATCAGACGACGTTGAAAGTTAAGACTATTTAATTTTTACAACCCCTTTATTTATCTAGATGTCTCTCCTCTCTTTTATATTATATTTTTATTAGGTCCCCCATCTCTTTTATATTATATTTTTATTATTTATTATATTTTTTAGAAGTTTAAAGCATTACCAAATTAATTTTTTAAGAGAATTGTCATCGACAGGATTTGAACCCAAGTACCTTAGAGTTGGATACCGATACTCCAACCACTAAAATATTGAGTTCAAATTCCGTCGCTATAATTCTTTAACTTAAGTGAATTTTTGGCTGAAAAAATAATAATAAAAACACTTTCCAAAAAATATATATAAATAAATATATATTTACACAGTATATATATTTATTTGTATATAAATATAATTTATTCGTAAATTATTATCGGAAAATTATAGTAGTTTAGTGGTAACTTAAGTGAATTTTTGGCTGAAAAAAAAACACTTTCCGAGAAAATATATACAAATAAATATATATTTACAGGGATATATTTATTTGTATATAAATATAATTTATTTATAAATTATTATCGGAAAATTATAGGAGTTTAGTGGTTGGAATATCGACTTTCAACTTTAAAATATTGGGTTTGAATCCCGCCAGGTGACAATTCTCTAACTTAAGTGAATTTTTGGGTGAAAAAAAAATAAAGACACTTTCCGACGTAAAAAGTACTTTCCACGTCGAGACGTAAAATGTGTTCAACATTCAACTTTCAACGTCAGTTCATCTGGGAACCGACGTGAAAAGTACTTTCAACGTCGTCTCAACTATAACCCCTATAGCCGACGTTAAATAATAGTAGTAGTGTATGCAAGTAGATAAATAATAGGGTAAAAACATAGTTTCTTTCAGTGTTTATTTATGAATTAGTCCATCATAATATTAGTAGTGTATGCAAGTAGATAAATAATAGGGTAAAAACATTATTTCTTCCAGTCTTTATTTATGAATTAGTCCATCTTAGGGAACCCAAAATAGGCGTTGTGAGGTGCTAACACCTTCCTCACACGTAACTAACTCCCTTACTCAACTCTGGTTGTAATGGCCCAAAGTTGGTTCTTTTTAAAACCAACGCCTTTTTTCTTCCTTTTTTGATGTTTTTGGTAAAAACATCGGTGGTGACTCCATAGAACCTTTTTCGAAAACCTCATTCTTAAGAACAGTCCGATTATCGAGCATCTTAAGAATGTTGACCATCTTTAAAAAACGCGAGTCATACAAAACCATCGTATCGCTCCGACAGTCTCTTTTGACAGCGGCAACAAATGACGACTCCACTAGGGAAGCTAGAGAGTTGATCTCATTTAGTGATGGACTAGTTTAATAAATAAAAACTTGAAATCATGTTTTTACCCTTCCTTACTTTATAACATGCTTTATTCTATGGCTTTAATAACTGTTGTATGTTTATTTTCTGGAATTGTTTGAAATAACAATTGTACACAAACATTTGGACACAACAGTTCCCTCTATACCCGGGGGCATATGGGATAACCTTAGGGAGTGGGTGGCAGGTACAATTTGTCGTAGTGAGGGTCATGAGCCCACTGGTATGGTCGGAAACCACCACTCAAGGTGATAACCTTCCTCTTTTGGCCTAAAGACTGACAAGGCCCTAGTGTCATGCATGGCCTGAGGGCTGGAAGAGTGGGAACCCTATAATGGGGGCACCTTGGGGGCCTGGCCTTGGTGAGAATAATTAGAACCACCTTGAATATACACTTTTTTGCAGGATACCCCTATCTCGTGATAAAAATGTCGTCACATAGTTCGCGGATGAGTGAATTGTTTGTGCATTTCTTTGTTGCATTTGTTTGTTGCATAGCATAATCATACAACAACAAAAAAAAATAATAAAATCTCAGAAATCTTTTCATAATAAACAACCTTATCTCGGACAGTCTACATTTTAGCTAGCCTGGTTTCAGGTTCTTTGTAAGCTAAGTAGCCACATTGACCTACATAAGAGATAAAGGGGTAATAAAACAAATAAAAAACAAAATACAATAAAACTCATTTTAATAAAATCAAAGCATTCATTTAGAAATAATTAAATTTAATAAGACGATTTCTGACAAAGTCAACCATTCATATCTGCATCATCTCATAAGTGGTAAAACCAAAGAGAGAAAATAAATGCATAAAAGAAAGAATGCATACGTATCATCATAATAAAAACTTTCATACATAAATACATTCATGCTAGGGGGCATTAGATATCCCTAAGACAAAGGCAAAAGAGACCCAAGTGCGTTTGTAATCTTCCACAAGGAAGGGACAAGTATGCTAAGGTGTATGGTGACCTTCGTTACACTTGTCAAATCTATGATGGGGAAGGAACCATTATACCAAAGTGGGTATGGTGCTCCGTGAAGCGTAATCTTTAGGATGATAGTAAATTCATTGTCTTAAGGCATATCTATCCCACACCAATCATTCATTTTAAGTAATAAAATTCATTTTGGCATCCTAGAAAGTGGTTGGTCTTCCTATGGTCCGAACCCGTGCGCAAAAAGCCAAAGCAATGAAGCAGCTGGAAGAGCAGAATCGTAAACTCACTGCTGAGGTCAACTCCTTAAGAGAACAAATGGAGCAAATGATAGAGGTAATGCACCAACAAAACCTCAACAATGGTGAGACTCATGGCGACCGCGCTTCTCGCCATGAGGAGGAAGAAGAGGAGTTCTTCTATGAGCAGAAGGCCCTCGTGCAGTTCGAAGTAAGGGCGGTACTCATCCAGCTCCTGAAGTCTCCAAGCAACAAATCTTCGCTTTGGAAGAGAGACTGAGGGCCATGGAAGGGCACAACTTTGATGTAAAAGAGGCGGCAGATATGTGCCTCGTTAATAACATTCGCTTCCCTCCAAAGTTCAAGGTCCCAGACTTCCCAAAGTACATGGGAATGACTTGCCCCAAAAGCCATCTTACTATGTACTGCCGTAAGATGGCTCCCCACGCCGACAACAAAGAACTCTTGATTCATTGTTTTCAGGAAAGCCTGACTGATTCAACTCTGAATTGGTATATGCAGCTGGAAAGGGGGCAAGTCCAGAGTCGGAGACAACTGGCAGACACCTTCCTTTGTCGCTACAAGTACAAAATTGATCTGACCCCCGACAGGTTGGATCTTCAAACGCTAAGCAAAAGAAGCGACAAATCCTTTAAGGCGTATGCTCAGCGCTGGAGGGAGCTAGCTGCCCAGGTGGAAACCCCGATATCGGACAAGGAGACCGTGCCCATGTTCATAAATTCATTGATTGACCCCTATTACGAAAAAATGATAAGGAACACGTTAACCCTCTTTGCGGACGTGGTCACCATAGGCGAGAGGGTGGAGCAGGGATTGAAGAGTGGAAGGATAGCATAACCTTCCTCCTCCAACACATCATTCAAGAAGTCCCTAGGCAAAAACATCAACGCCATCAGCTTCATCACTCCTTCTTCTTCTGCGAAGCCAGCTAGGCAATCCCAGAGGCAAGAAAGGAAGTTCACTCCCATTCCAACCTCTTATGGGAGTTTACTGCCTAAGCTAGTAGAGGTCAAACTCCTGGCATATGCCCCTCCAAGAAAGGTGGACCCACCTTACCCTAGTGGTATAAGCCCAATGAGAAGTGTGCTTACCACTCAAGCGCTCCCAAGCACTCAGTGGAAAACTATTGGGCCTTAAAATACAAAGTCCAAGAGTTAATAGACGCCAGGTGGGTCACCTTTAACGCTCCTGCCCCCGCATAAAAGTCAAATCTCTATTGCAACTAGAGGGATAGGGTTGGATAGGGAGGGTTCCCTTTTTTTTAAGCTTTCTTTGTATTTCTTGAGGTCCCAGTCCGTGATCGTGAGATCACTAACTAAAAGGGCATGTGTACATATTCTTTTTAATACATGAGGCATTTTTATTCTCTTCCCTCTTCTATTTATTATTCTTTCAAAATAACCGAATAATAAAATCTATACTTAAACAAAACCTTTTAAAACACAATCATATATGTGATTGATGAATCTTTGTGGGATCTGGAAGCCGAAGTCAAATGGGTCGAATCTAACAGTGAACAGGGACCATTTTCCCGGACATGCAGAGACTGCTAGAAAGATAAGCTCGCTCCATACAACCCTATCAAGAAAAAATAGAGGTCGTCAATTTGGGATAAGGAGACGATAAGAAGGAAGTAAATATCAACACCCAGATTGACAGTAACGTCAGGGAAGGGTTAATACACTTATTAAAAGAATACGTGGACGTATTCGCTTGGTCTTACCATGACATGCCTGGACTCAACACAAGCATCATGGAGCATAAATTACCTTTGAAAGAGGGTTTCCGGCCAATAAAGTAAAAACTCAGAAGGATGAAACCTGACTAGTCCTTGAAGATTAAGGAGGAAGTACAGAAACAGTTGGACGCTAACTTCTTGATTGTGTCCAAATACCCTGAATGGCTGGTGAACATCGTGCCAGTCATGAAAAAGAATGAAAAAACTAGAGTGTGTGTGTACTACAGGGATCTCAATCAAGCAAGTCCAAAAGACGATTTTCCCGTACCACGCATCGATACGTTGGTGGATTACACCGCCACGAACACACTTTATTCCTTCATGGACGGATATGCAGGGTATAACCAGATTAAGTTGGCCATAAAATATAGAGAAAAAACTTCCTTCATCACACCATGGGGAACGTTCTGTTATAGGGTCATGCCTTTCGGACTCAAGAACGCGGGGGCTACCTACCAAAGGGCCATGGTAACATTATTTCATGACATGATCCACAAAGAAATTGAAGTTTATGTGGATGAATGATTACCAAGTCTAAGAACGAAATATACCACATTTTATATTTGAGAAAATTATTCGATCGACTTCGGGAGTATCAATTGAAGCTAAACCTGGTTAAGTGTACATTTGGAGTACGGTCGGGTAAACTCCTTGGGTTTATCGTCAGCGAAAAAGGAATAAAGATAGACCCCGACAAAACCAAGATAATTTTGGAAATGCCCCCACCATAAACTGAAAAGGAGATCAGAGGGTTTTGGGGACGAATCAACTACATAGCAAGGTTCATCGCACAACTCACGGATAAATGTGCACCCATTTTTAAGCTATTGCGCAAAAATCAACCAACAGTTTGGAATGAGGATTGCCAACAGGCTTTTGAGAAAATTAAGTTGTGCTTAACCAATCCACTAGTATTGGTGTCGCCCATTGAAGGAAAACCTAGCACACGGATCGACAAACAAATATCAATCCCTACAAGACGATTTTCCAGACGAACACATCATGCATATCCAACACAAAGAACCCAAAGATGATGCATGGACTATGTTCTTCGATGGAGCCTTGAATATGCTTGGACACGAGATTGGAGCTATTTTGATATCCCCTAAAAAGAAATACATCCCGGTAACAGTCAGGCTAAACTTCAACTACACCAATAACATGGCTGAATATGAAGCATGTGCCTTAGGGTTCCAAGCAGCTCTAGATCATGAGGTAACCAAACTCAAAGTTTTCGGTGACTCATCTCTTGTTATCTACCAACTCAAGGGTGAATGGGAAACCATAAATTCCAAATTGATCCCATATTTAGAGTACATCCATAATATGATTTCGAGGATGGAAAATATCACTTTCGAGTACATCCCTCGTGAACACAATCAGTTCGCAAATGCCCTTGCTACTTTGTCATCCATGCTCGCCTTAGATCAAGAACGTGAGATACTGATTATCCAGATTAGGCTGCATGACAAACAAGTTTTTTGCATGGCAGTAACTAGTGAGGAAGACAAATCCCCTTGGTATCATGACATCAAGTGATACCTCATGAAGGGTGAATATCCTGAGGGAATTAATGATAATGATAAAAGGACCATTCGAAAGAGAGCCGTAGGATTCACGTTAATTGGAGGAACCCTTTATAAGAAAAATTTTGACTCCAACTTATTGAGGTGTGTGGACCGCGAAGAGGCTCAAACCCTAATCAAGGAAATTCATGAAGGAGCCTTCAGAACCCACACTCTAGGGCATGTCATGGTAAAAAAGATCTTAAGGGCAGGATACTTCTAGTCCACAATGGAAGGTGATTGTCATCAATATGCTAAACGATGTCACAAATGTCAGGTCTATGCCGACAATGTTCATGTCCCACCGGTACCTCTCAACGTCTTGGCTACACCATGACCATTCTCCATGTGGGGCATGCATGTTATTGGACCCATTGAGCCCAAAGCATCCAATGGTCATCGCTTCATCCTGGTGGCCATTGACTACTTTACCAAATGGGTCAAAGCGGCATCCTACACACATGTGACCAAGAAAGCAGTGACCACCTTCGTCAACAAAAATATCTTGTGTCGGTATGGCACCCCTCATCGTCTCATTACTGATAATGGGACCAATCTGAACAATAAGATGATGGAAGAGTTATGCCCAGATTTCAAAATTCAACATCATAATTCTTCTCCATACCGACCCAAAATAAACAGTGAGGTAGAGGCGGCCAACAAGAACACCAAGAAATCATCCAGAAGATGGTGATAACATACAAAGATTGGCATGAAATGTTACCCTTTGCCCTGCACGGATATTGGACTTCCGTACAGACCTCCACATGAGCCACTCTATTTTCCCTTATATACGGTATGGAGGTCGTACTGCTAGTGGAAGTCGAAATACCCTCCCTAAGAGTCATTATGGAAGCAAAGTTGACAGAAGCAGAATGAGCCCAAAATTGGTACGATCACTTAAACCTAATTGAAGAAAAGCGATTGGACGCCATATGTCATGGACAAGCCTACCAAAAGAAAATCAAAAGGGTTTTCGACAAAAGGGTCAACCCCCACACTTATCACGAGGGGGATTTAGTGATAAAGAAATTTCTTCCAGCCCAGAAGAATAAAATCAAAAAATGGGCGGCAAACTATGAAGGACCCTTTGTGGTCAAGCGAGCTTTCTCAGGAGGAGCCCTTATCCTCACCAACATGGACGAAGAAGAACTTCGACACCCAGTCAACTCAGATGCGGTGAAGAAGTATTACGCTTGAAGGCATTGCTCATGACCCGCCAAGATGAAAACCCACAAAGGGCGTCCTGGGCAAAATTTAGGGTCCACACACCTCGCTAGGATACGTCCTAGGAAAAACTTAGAGGTTTAAAAAACAAAAATAAATAAAAAGAGCAATGACTACCTTAACCAAAAATCGCAAGATAGCTAAGGTAATGTCTTTTCAGAAGCAGGCAAGCTTTGCATAGTCTTCACTCTGGGCTCGAGCATCTCGACTGAAGCAACTAGGAGAACCAGGGGGCACATATCAGAGGCATGATTGTTATAGCCTATACAGTGTAGCCAACCTTGGCTAGCCATGCTTCTAATTTCCTTTGTAAATCTTTCTGTAAAAAAATAAATCATTCGTTCATATCAATAAAATTGTCTTTCATTTCTTTTCTCTTGACCAAATTATGAAAATGCCTTTGTGTTAATGAATCATAAGCATGCATAAAGAACCAACACAAAAAAGCATAAGAAAAGAAATGAAAACGAATAAACGCCTGCTAAGAAATTCTTAGGCAAAAATTAGGGTGGTCTGCTAGATCGAAAACCCGCAAAGGGCGGTCTAGGCAAAAGATAAGGCAATTATAAAAAAGAAAAAATCCTGCTAAGATATCCTAGGAAAAAATAAAGGCAGCTCGCTAGATCGAAAACCCTAAAAGGGCGGTCTAGGCAAAAGATAGGGCTAAAACAAAAAATCACGCAAATGAAAAAAGAGATCCCGTCAGCATCCAACAACCAACGGAAAGGGGCAGTCACTTCTCTAGATGCATCGAATAAAGAAAATGAACTGCATTTAAATCATTCACACACAAATAGTCGCACAAAAAGACTTTTTCAAAATCATGAAAATTAAACCTTTTAATAATCATGCATAAGGAGGCTAGCTCCATGCTTGTGATTGAAAAACAGGAAGCACCTACCAAGTCTCCAAAATAAGGCTCTCCCTCAAGAAAATAGAGCAAGTTGTCACCATCAATAAAGCAACTCCAGCATAATAAGAGTGTCCAGAATCAAAAGCTCCAACCACCATCCTTCCGCCAAATAAAGAGAAGGCATTCTTTACAACCAAAACAGAGCTGACGGAAAGGTTCAATCCCTAAGCGAATCATTGCCTACTCCAGAGGCAAACAAAAAACATCTTTGCATGACTCAACATCATCACCACGATGAGTCATCAAGCATAATCAATCCATTCTCCATCGCACCCCCAAGGGAGAATAAAGGTTTCGGAAAAGCCCATCACCAACATAATCCAGGAGGCAAGACTCCATTTCCCCCGAGAGGGCTACCGAATTTAGATCCCCAGGGAAACAAAAATTCCCCAATGGATCGCCAAAAAGAGGAATCTATCCCCAGTGAGCCTAAAGGCAATGTTCAAAGACTTATCCTCAGTGAGTTGCTCGCCTACGCATAGGCAAAACTTGGCAAGCAAAAGAGCCAACATTCCCGAAAGGATCATCAACCTACTCAGAGGCAAAGCAATATAATCTAAAAAAAGCCTTCACTTTCGATGAAACATTTGCCTATTCAAAGGCACCATCTAAATCAACAAATCTCCAGCAGATTCCTACCTGCTTAAGAGGCATTCACCAAGAATCTCTGACAAACAAAGTCGGATGGCTACGAAGAAAGCCAAAAATACATTTTCGAATGAAAATCACTCCCTATGGAGCCGGCGCATGAGCTAGAGCAGTAAGCCACCACCACTAACTCTATCAAAAGGATCAGCCACCACAGCAAAAGAGGCATCCAGAAAATAGAGTTACACACATCGTCAGAAGGATCAGCTCCGTTGCAAAGGAATATCTGGAAGACACAATTTGCCGTCATCGCCCGAAGGATCAGCTCCTTTGCAAAGGAGTATCTTGAAGGCAGGATTTACACACATTTGTCGAAGGATCAGCCCCATTATAAAGGGGTATCCGGAAGACACAACCCATATTTACCATCTGAAGGGTCAGCTTCCACAGCATGGAAGTATCCTGAAGACAAAAGTCTACATACACTTACATCAGCCAAAGGGTCAGCTACAACATCAAAGGAGCATCCTGAGGCATCAAAACTAAAAACCAAGGGGCCAGCTACTGCTTCGAAGGAGCATCCCGAGGTTCCCTATTCATCAAAAGCTAAAGGGTCAGCTACTGCATTGAAGGAGCATCCTGAAGCATCACACACACCACCCAAGGGGTCAGCTACCACATCCAAGGAGCATCCCGAGAAAAAAACTTCATTCGCCAGACGAAGGGTCAGCTACCGCGTCAAAGGAGCATCTTGAAACTTTATACATATCGTCTAAAGGGTCAGCCTCTGTAGCAAGGAAGCATCCTGAAGACAACGTCAGATTACATTCATCGTCCCAAGGGTCAACTACCACGTCAAGAGGAGCATCCGAAGGACAACCGGGCAAGAGGATTAACTCCTTCACCCGCCAATCGATTTCATGGCACGTTAGCCCATAGTCAATTGGTCGGGTGAAGGGGGGCAATTGTAGACCCCAAATCTTGTCTGACTTCTCAATAAAGACTAGAAAACCTACGTTCAAAGATGGACAAGGCTTCTTTAGGCCCCTAGGCATGTTCACTAGGCTCCATGTAAGGATAGGAGGGCTTTTTGTACAGAAAAAATAGGAAAATCTGACAGGAGGCTCGAGACGGTCGTCCCGTTTGGCCAGACGGTCGTCTCGCCTTCCCTAAAGGTCGAGACGGTCGTCTCGCCTTCCCTAAAGGTCGAGACGGTCGTCTCGTTTGGCCAGATGGTCGTCTCGCCTTCCTAAAGGTCAAGACGGTTGTCTCATTTTCCTAGACGGCTGTCTCACCTTCCCTGAAGTACGAGATGGTCGTCTCATTTTCCCATACGGCCGTCTTGCCTATCAGAAGCCCAGACGGCCATCCCGGCCTGCCTGGTGCAAATTCCTATAAATAGGAGCCTCCACCTCCCCCTCATTTCGCACAGTTCTCACACATTTTCTACTTCTACTACTCTCTTGGAAGTCTTTTGACACTTGAGAGTGACTTTGAGCATTATTCCAGAGTTTGAGTGAGCTTTTCGATTTCTGTTAAGGTAGAAATCGGTTAAGGAGGTCTCCTCTTGAGACATTCGGCTCTCGGTAGAGTGAAATTTTATCTTTTGCGAGGAGGAACGTGTTTGTAGAGTGCGGGGACAGCCAAAAAGCGTCCTCAATTCTTGAAGAGTTAATATAAAGCTCGCTTTGGAGGTTCCTTTCCTTATTCTCTCTCTTTTACTGCTTTCTTTTATCGCTTTCCTTGTATGCATTAGATATTAGGGCCATGTAGACATTTAAATTCTGCAAGTAGATAAATAATAGGGTAAAAACATAGTTTCTTTCAGTCTTTATTTATGAATTAGTTCATCATAGGGAACCCGAAAGGGGCGTTGTGGGGTGCTAACACCTTCCCCACACGTAACTAACTCCCTTACCCAACTCTGGTTATAATGACCAAAGTTGGTTTTTTTGAAGACCAATGCCTTTTTTCTTCCTTTTCCGATGTTTATGGTAAAAACATCGGTGGCAACTTCATAAAACCTTTTTCGAAAACCTCATTCTTAAGAAAAGTTAGGTTATCGGGCATCTTAAGAATGTTGACCATCTTTAAAAAATGCGAGTCATACAAAATCATCGCGTCGCTTCGACCGCCTCTTTTGACGACGGTGACAGTGGATGATAAAGATAGAGGTCAGAGAATCAAAATGTCACTGGAAATCTAAAATTCTCTTTAATTCTTGTCTCCACCAAGATAAAGGCGAGAACTATTCCAATAAAGTCCAGAAATAAAACTCATTATTGTAGAGATCTATTAGGATATTAGAAGCCATCTGGGTTTTAAACGTAATGAGAATGGAGTATTGAACAATATTACACCATATTACCAAAAGAGTTGGTTCAAAAAGATCACACCCAGGTTCACAAAATATTTCTAAAATTTATCCAAAACGAACACAAGGTCAAAAATGATAGTTTGAGAATGTTTGTATCTTAAAGTTTCATGGAGAAAATAGAAATAATGAAATTTTGCATACTGAAGAATTTTTGCATGAGAAAGGTTTGACCATGAATATGAGAGGAAAATTATGAGAGGCAAAAATCACTTGGACAAATTTTCTTGGTCTTAAGAGAAAATCAGGGACTAAATTTTGAAATCCTTTGACATGTTTAACAGAGAAACCATACTTGGAAAACAAATCCTTAAGTCTAAGGATTTGTAAATCTGGAAGCATTTTGTTTTTGAATTTTAGAATTTTTGGGAAAGAGGAATTATCCATTTACACTTCAAAATGATGTCCTCGTAGATGGAAATCAAACTTTTTATGTTATTCTTGACTGTTAGGACTTCTTTGAAAGTAGTATGGTAATGCTTCCCTGAGATGGACAGGAAAGATAGTCAATACCACACTTTTGGCATGGAGAGCTGTTAGTACTATGTCAATTACACCATGCTCATCGTGCAAATAGTTGAAATATAGGACAGATACTATAGCTAAAATAGGTAGTCCACATCTTCCATGAAAAGAGAGGACTAGTCTAATGGTTCCATAATGAACGTGAGTATATCCTTAATTCTACCAATTTCTGATGATATCTTTGAAAATTTTAATATTGACATATTGTTCTTTTGTGGTTGCTACTAAAGAACACTAGTTCATTCTAGAGGATTGAACATATTATTTGACCTAGGGTCTTATGGTGAAAATAAGTTTGGATATTGATCTAAGAGTCAGTGACGGATCTTCTTAGGAGTTGAGGGGGGTCGTGGCCCCCCAAAGTTTTGTAACTCCTATGTAATTTATGATTCCCCCAAACTTAATGAACATTTAATATATTTACTTGTTTATTTACAATTTTATCCTCTCAACCTCTCCTCAGTTTTATAACTCTCATATAATTTATGATTTTGTCTCCCTCAAACTTAATGATCATTTAATATATTTAAGTATATATCTACAATTTTATCCTTTTATCCTTTCATCTTCTTTCTTTTATATTTATTTATTATTTATTAATAATATATTATTTGGCCCCCCAAAATCAATAGTCAAGATTCGCCACTGCTAAGAGTATATTTTTCCCTTTTGAATATATTATAAGGACTTGAGAGAGGAGTTGAGAGAGGAGTGTAGGTCTAATAATTTTATATTGGAGAATATAATAAATATTTTATTTTATTAAAAATGTATACTAATTTTGTAGTATGCTTTTTATATAATTTTTTATATTTTTTATTAATCTTAACTATATTTATTAATTATTAATAACAAACATATAATGGGGAAAACATATTTAAAAATTTAAAATATGATTAGTTTTTTTTATAGAATAGAAGATAATAGTAAAAATAAAGGTAAGTCTATTATTAGTAAAGGAAAAAGAAATATAATCTTTACTTTTTAAAAGTTTGTAAAAGGTATTTAAAAAAAATAAAGAATAAAATATAAAACTCTAAATAAGAATAACTTGATTTCTTTAAATCATGTCTCAATATAATTATTTTAAATTGTTTAATTTTTTTTAATTAATTTTTAAATATCATTCAAAAATTTAAAAATTAGTTATTTTAAATTTAATCGTTATTTATTTTAAATTTATATTTATTCTTATTAAATCTTAATTAAATATATATTTTATAATTTCTTATTATTGTTCACTTATGTATTTTTGTAAGTCTGTGTCCTAATTTTTATTTATTTTTTAAATTTTTTCTATCACTAAAATAATCTTATTTTTCATTTTTTATTCCTCAGATTTACATTTTAATAGTAAAAAAAATAGTAACTTATTTTTTACAGAATCATCAATAATAATAATTCATATAAATATCATAATTGAAAGGAAAGATTACAAACAATCACTACTACAAAATATACTTTCAACGTCGCCATTTAACATCGGTTAAAGGCTGAGCCGACGTTAAATACACTTTCAACGTCGGTTGGTTAAAAAACAACGTTGAAAGTGGAATGTTGGACACATTCTACGTCGGTTCTTAGTCAGCCGACGTAGAAAGCACTTTCCACGTCGGTTCTTAGTCAACCGACGTAGAAAGCACTTTCCACGTCGGTTCTAGATGAGCCGACGTTGAAAGTCTTTTAATTTAGACATTCAACGTCGGTTCCCAGATGAACCGACGTTGAATGTGTTTTTACCCAAAAATTCTCTTAATTTCAAGAATTGTCATCGACGAGATTTGAACCCAGTATTTTAGAGTTGAAAGTTGATACTCCAACCACTAAACTACTGTAATTTTCCGATAATAACTTACAAATTAACTATATTTATATACAAATAAATATATATCCGTGTAAATATATATTTATTTATATATATTTTCTGGAAAGTATTTTAGAGTTGAAAGTTGATACTCCAACCACTAAACTACTCGTAATTTTCTGATAATAACTTACAAATTAACTATATTTATATACAAATAAATATATATCCGTGTAAATATATATTTTTTTATATATATTTTCCGGAAAGTGTTTTTTTTTTCAGCCAAAAATTTACTTAAGTTCGAGAATTGTCACTGACAGGATTTGAACCCAGTATTTTAGAGTTAAAAGTTGATACTCCAACCACTAAACTACTGTAATTTTTCGATAATAACTTACAAATTAATTATATTTATATATAAATAAATATATATCCGTGTAAATATATATATTTTTCGGAAAGTGTTTTTATTTTTTTCAGCCAAAAATTTACTTAAGTTAGAGAATTGTCACTAACGAGATTTTTGAACCCAGTATTTTAGAGTTGAAAATTGATACTTCAACCACTAAACTACTATAATTTTTTTATAATAATTTACAAATAAATTATATTTATATACATATAAATATATATTCGTATAAATATATAAATATAGAATATATAAATACAAATATATTTATATATTTTGATATATTTATATATATTTATATATTTATATAGTTATATATTTATATGTTGGATGTGAAGGCGCGTTCGAGGGTGAAAGTGAGATTGACTCTCGCTTGAGTGAAAATACGTTAAAACTCACGGAAATTCACTCGTTCAAGCCTCGCTTGAGCGACAATTGGTATTTTTCGCTTGAGCGAATGATGCGTTTCTCATATTTATTTTATATCATTAATAAATTATAAATATTATATTCTGTCATTAAATTACAAACCCATATAAAGAGACTCGCTCACAAATTTGACATCAAATTTTGAAAACTCACTCGACACACTTTCACCTTCGAGCATGCCCTCACATCCAACATATAAATATATAATTATATAAATATATCAAAATATATAAATATATTTGTATTTATATATTTATATATTTACACGGATATATATTTATTTGTATATAAATATAATTTATTTGTAAGTTATTATCAAAAAATTCGAGTAGTTTAGTGGTTGGAGTATCGACCTCCAACACTAAGGTACTGGGTTCGAATCCTGTCAGTGACAAAAATTTAATTTGGTAATGCTCTAAACTTTAAATAAAGATGATAAATAATAAAAATATAATATAAAAGAGAGAGGGACCTAATAAAAATATAAAATGAATAATCATATATGGGTTCGAATCTCATCGATGACAAAAATTTAATTTGGTAATGCTCTAAACTTTAAATAAAGATGATAAATAATAAAAATATAATATAAAAGAGAGAGGGACCTAATAAAAATATAAAATGAATAATCATATATGGGTTCGAATCCGTCAGATGACAAAAATTTAATTTGGTAATGCTCTAAACTTTAAATAAAGATGATAAATAATAAAAATATAAAAGAGAGAGGGACCTAATAAAAATATAAAATGAATAATCATATATATATATAAATATATAAAAACAGTTTCATACAATTATATTGCAAATATATATTTATTTTATTACTAAAATATATCCTTTAATATATACATATTTTAAAAAATATATTTAATTAATTTTTATCAACATGAAAAGTTCATCCATTAAGTCGTGTTATGTTATCATGATAATCTTATATATCAATTCGCAAATATTTAGGCATGTAATATTTTTTATTGTATAAATAGTAATGCTATTTAAAATTAAAATTTAATATAAACAAATCAAGATGTGTATATTTAAAATATCATATTTTTATTAAACCTTGAAAATTTTAAATAAATTATAATTTGATTAATATTAGATAAAAATATTAAATTTTATAAGATTTTCTAACACAAAACTGATAAATTTTAATTATTAAAAAATATTAAAGATGTAATTAAAAAAAATTAACTTTATTTTAATTTTTATCTATTAAATTTTTACTTTTTTAATTAATATAACATAAAAAGTTAATATAGTATAATATATATACTTAAAACTATGTTTACGTACCTTATAGAAATAAATTATAATTGCAATTTTATTTTGATATTTATAATTAAATATAAAATAATTATCATTTTAGTCAATGCAATGTATGAATAAATGTTAAGTTTTCTATTACTAAATTTTATAATAAATAATTAAAGTTTGAAATAGTAAATATTTTAATATATAATTATGTTTTGAATAGAGATATTATTGTATAAGATTATTTTTACGTTTTGATAATTAAAAAAAAGTCAAATTTAAAATACAAATGAAAAAATATTAATAGATAATAAATAATAATTTTTATATTTTTTTAAGTTATTATTCAATCTTTGTTGACATAAATTTAAAATATTAAATAAAGAAAAAAAATTGTTTTTTTTAAGTAGATTATAAATTCATGAAAAAAAAAATTAAAGATTAAGATGTATTTTGATCTTGATGTGTTTACCTAAGAAGACAAGTTAGTGTTTCTTCTTTCTGTTATGAGAGAAATATAGTGTTTATCTTGTAAATCACTTGAAAATCTCTTCTTTTTCTTTCTATTAATGCATTACATAGTAATTAAGTTCTCTTATTTATTAAAAAGTATATTATTGTTTTCTCCTTAGATTTAAAAAAAGGTACTATAATTTCTTTTTCAATAAAATTCTATTATTATCTATTATCGATTTTGTTTCTCTTTTCTCATCTTTTTATTTTACTTGTGAATTCTTATGTTATTACTCTAATTCCTAACTATGGTATTAGAGTCACTTGGTTTCTTGTTTGTGATATTATTTCGTTGCTATAGTCATTAGAATAACTTTGGAGAAAATTATTAGTATGCTTTGTGGTTGTAGTTAATATGATCTTCCACATCAGAAAAGAGTTATTCTAGTTATTGGATATAAAGTGTGGTAGTGTATCAATATATGTATAGAAAAAGTTCTGCAAGGAAAAACTTGGTATTTAAGTGTATCTATTGGTGACCCACCTCTCTTTCCTAGAAACTTACTTGATGTACTAGTTACGGTCTACGTCATTGTTCCAATAGACAATATTATTCATAGTAAAAGGTGTATAAGTCGGTTAAAACCATGACAACAAAATATGAGATAAAGAAGTTTAATGAGAATAATGTCTCATTGTGAAAATTGAAGATGAAGACAATTTTGAGAAAAGACAATTGTGTATATGCAATTGGAGAAAGACCTATGGGCATCACAGACAATTGTGTATATGCAACGGAATATGACTCTAGTGGGAGTCAAAAGTATGGTGGATCAAATTCTTAAAAAAGGAAGAATCTCATTTGTTACCATTGCAACAAGAGAGGGCACATTAAGAAAGATTGTTGACTTAGAGTAACATAGATTGAAGTTTGCTAGAGTGACTATCAAGAGGAAATACATATTGGACTTGATTTATTTTAATGTGTTTGAATCACCAGTATTATCTCTAGGAGGGGTAAGATATTTTGTATCATTACTCTAGGAGATTATGGGTGTATTGCATCAAGAGGAAGTTTGTATTTTCAAAGTTCAAGAATGACAAATTCTTGGACTATGCTAACAATGTGAAAGGGTATTTCTTGTGGGATCACACTACTTACAAGGTTATTGTTAGCGGGGATATAAATATTGTTTTTCTTCAAGGTGAACTTGGAGAGAAGATTGATATGCTCCAATTGAAAGATTTTAAGGAAAAAAGAAACTTAGTTTGCAGGTTAACCAAATCTTTGTATGGTTTAAACTGAGTGTCCATGTGTTATAGTATGAGAGATTTAATTCTTCATGATTAGCCTTGATTACAACAAACTAAGTTCAAATTTTGTACCTATTACAATGTATTTGATGAAATGGTTTTTTCATTGTGTCGTTGTATGTGGATGACATGTTGGTGGTAGACTCTAACAAAGTTTGAATCTAAGTTTTGAAGGAAAAGTTGACTAGGAAGTTTGATTTGAAGATTATGGACCAACAAACAAGATTTTAGGGGTGCAAATTCATCGAGACATAAAAGATAGGAAAGTTTGACTTTGTTAGAATAATTAATTACTGAAGGTCTTATGGTGCTTCAACATGCAAGGGTTTAAGTCAGTTTCTACCCCACTTTCTATCAAGTTATCCTAAAGTATGAGTCCTAACAATGAAGCAGAGCAGATGAAAATGTCTCAAGTGTTGTATGCATTGATGGTGGAAAGTCTTATGAATCACACGATTGATACAAGACTAGATATTGCACAAATAGTGGGAGCAGTTAATAGATTAATGGAAAATTGTGGTAGAGAGCATGAGTATTTTTAAAAGGATTTTTATCAAAGGAACCTTGATGTGTTACATATATTTTGGAGGATCATAACTAGTTGTATATGCTATGTTTGTTTAGGTTTTACAAGTGATCTTAACAATTTTACCTTTATTGGAGAGGCACTAACTTTGTTATCCAAGTTACAGGATGTTGCAGCTCTGACTAATATAGAAGTTGAGTACATGGTAGCTACCCAACATATGAGGAAGTTATTTGAATTAAAAAGGTTAAGAAAGATTTTTTTTATGTTGCTTTTAATCAAACCGACATAAACAGTATATTTTATGACAATTCAAATTAGAACTGACATGGAAAGTCTCCTTTAGGTTAAGAAAAATATTTGTGTTCTTATTTTGTCTCTTTGTAGTGAAATCTTTTTTCTTTTCTTCCAATATTTTGCATTGTACCATATTTACCTTTTTTGTGATTGCCTTCTTTATAATGTTTATTCTTCCTCTTCCTTTCATTGTTCTATATTCCTTGCACTATTTCTCTTCCTTGCACGGTTCGTCTTTGTTGCATTGTTTGCCTTCCTTATGTCATCTTCTTTGCTACATTGGTTCTTCGTCAAATAAGGTAAATATGTCATCTACCATTATTGAATCAATAAATTAAAATACTTGTTATTACATAAATTTTGAGCATTTATCAACTTTCACAACTTCAAAGTCTTTGTAAATGACGAGTAGATGACATTTTGAAGTGAGGCAAATCTATCTAAAGAACTCTTGATATAATCTCTCACATCCTTGGTGTGTTTGAATTTGTGTAAGGAATATTTTGCATGTGTTGGATCTATGTGATAGATGAGAGATTTATAGTTTTGGAATAAACACTTACTATGTCAGTTATATAAAAAATCAACATAGTAAGTCAAACTTACTTACTATGTTAGTTATTTTATAATTGATATAATAAAAATTTAATTTTATATATCCTTTGGATTTATATCAATTCTACAACTAATATAAAAGGTAAAAATAAAAACAAGATAAAAATGGTTTATACAATAGTGATAATTAAAATATTATTATTTATATAATTTATGAATAATAAATATACTTATTATTCCTATTACAAAAGAAGGTAATTAGTGTTTTGAAAGATGTCACCATGACAATTTAGTTAAAAATTCAAGAAAATTAAGATTGAAGGTGTTGTGTGTGTTCATAATGTTTTCTACATAATGAATTACACTATTTTTATTTGTCTTTAAATCTTCTTCTTCTTTTTGTTTTAACTTTTTATTATTTATCAAGGTCTCAATCTAGCTTAGTTAATTCCTAACTTACTTGCGAGTCAAATTCAAATGTTGCATTATGCTACAATACTGGAAAGGTTAAGGGAAAGGGAAACGCAAAAAAATAATCCTAATACTTAAAACTCAACTTTCCTTACCTTTATTTATCTAAAGCAAGGTCTTATATATAGAGATTCTTTTTACATTTGTTCTACTCTAGCTATAAAATATAATAGAAAAAGATTCTACCTATGCAGTGACTCATAATAAAATTAGATATAATCTTTAAATCGCATGGGCCTTCTAATAATGCGAGTGAACCTCCTTATGCTAACAATACTTGGATCCTGCAGAGAAGCCTTGTCATTAAGGTTTGGGATAAAGGGTTGTGTGTGTGAAGGAATGGGTCGTGTGACAAGGTTTGGGATATTGGGCTGAATTTGTGAAGGAATGGGCACTAGTACAGAAAACACCTTTAACATCGGTTCTTAGCAGTTTTTTACATCGGTTCTATAACCGATGTAGATACAACCGATATAGAAAGTTGGTGAGTTTTAACATCGGTTAAGAACCGATGTAGAAAGTCTGACTTTCCACATCGGTTCTAGGCCATAACCGATGTAGAAAGTCTGACTTTCCACATCGGTTCTAGGCCATAACCGATGTAGAAAGTCGACTTTCCACATCGGTTATAGCTATAACCGATGTGGAAAATCGGACTTTCTACATCGGTTATGGCCTAGAACCGATGTGGAAAGTATTAAAAATCACTTTCTACATCGGTTATGGCCATAACCGATGTGGAAAGTCATATTTTTTAAATACGAATTTTAGTTTTTGATTTTTCGGAACCCGTACAACATTTTAAATATTTACGACTACTCGGAATGTTAATCTATATATAGAGGACATGCATTAACACACAAGTAAACATAATGTATATTATATATCTACATTGTATTGTATCAACAAAAACAATAAACATGTATTGTATTCTAAGTTTATATATACAAAGAAACTAGCAGTCCTAATGTTTCACAATTAAATTCAATCACGACTATAGTTCTTAATAACAAAATCTGCCCAAATTCGTCTAATGTCATCAATCTACTGCTTCACTTATTGGATGACCATCATCGAATATCTACAAACAAAAAAAACATTTCGAGATAAGCGAAGTAGGCAAATATATGTCAATGACATAGATATAGTCATAACACATACCAAATTCCATGAATCTGTGATATTTCGTCGTGATGATTGTTAACATATGTCTCATCACATAATATCCGCACTCCCAACTTCCTTTTTACTTATTACACTATAAGAAAAAAAAACATTAAATACGAGAAAATGAGTAAATTAAAGTTAAGAATTTGAAAGATAATGTCCTTACACGTGGAAGTATCCATGTGGGTTTCTTTTTAGGCTTACCCTCCATGACTCGAGTATGCTTCTATACACCTATAAAAGATTAAATGGAAAATACTTCATATTTAATTTGTCATGAACCAGACCTAGAGTATTTAATTAGTCACAAAGACAGATTCATATATAAGGGTGTTAGTATACTTACACATCAATAATCTGTTTAATTTCCTTTTTGGGTTTATTCCATAAAGAGCATAAAAAAATAGTCTCATTACGTTTAGGACAAAGGATAAACAGTTGCCGGTGAGACCTACAAAAAATGTCGCTCAATTAGCAATTCTTAAGAGATTCAAAGTTTGAAAGTAAGTAATTTAAAAAAACTTACCCATAATGATATGGTGCGAGATAAACTTCCTTTGATCCTTCACAAAATCTCTTTTGAATGTATGCTTGAATAGTATTTGGTTTGTTCCCCAAACTCGAATGTGGACAGGATCAATGAATCCATAGACATCTTCTACTCCCTTTTCCGCAACGACTTTGTTGAGGTAACTAGAAATTGAAAATATCATGTTAATTGCATTTTAGACAAGTTGGTGTCTAATAGGGCATACAACCAATTGACTTAAATAAAAACATAAGACTTACATTAACCGGACTTGGAGAATTGTGACGCAAATCATGTCTTGACTCAAAACAACATCCATAATGTCCTTCGACTCAAGTACAACGTGATGGGCTGCGGATTCCCAATCACATGAGGGTCCATCTGGATGCAGTAAAGGTATATGCTTTCCTAGCCTATAAGCTAAGAGGCATAACCTTTGTATCGGATCTATGTCCAGTTCCTCTTGAACTTTCTCTTTCTCTTTCTCCTTCCCCTTCTCCTTTCCTTTCTGCTGGGCACAAATGTCCTATACACATCAAGGAATTAAATTAAAATTTATGATAAAATAATAAAATTATAAACATGTATCAAATTATTAAAGAAAACATATAATACCCGATCGGTAGGAAACTTGATAAGTGCTCTAGGCCACTGAATGAAATGACCGGGAGCCTCCCCCACTGTTCTAACCTCGTCGGATGGAACAGGAACAGGAGCTTCGAAACTTCCACCCGTTCAACCGCAACACGAAGAAAGGAATCCGTCATTTCTACCCCGTGTATAAGTGGCCCCAATGTATGCACGGTACCATATGCCACTAGTAAGCCTTCCTTTGTGAAGAACTTGCATAGAGGCCTAGGAGTGTCTTCACCAAGTGGAGTTGACTCATCATCAAGAACGTCAACCTGTGCACAACTCCCTTTGGTGCTAACACGTTCCTCGGGCGAGAAGCTACGGGAACACATTGTTGACCCCCTCCTGTGTTCCCCGAGAAAAGCCTAAGGAGACAAGTTCCTGCCTTAGCTCGCCCGAAGCTCTTCCCTAATTTGATCCCCGATGGCCTGCAACTCATCTCTAGTGACCACACTTTTTGTGGAAGGTTTAGGAGTGCCAAAATATTGTCGGATGCCAATCCCCCATCCAGCTGCCCGCACACGACACTGGATGCTCCGGTCGTCCAATAGCAGTGGATAATATATCTTGTCGTCCACTAGGGGTAAAGGTCCCTTGTGAACTTTGCTCTAATAATTCATCCTACAAAGAAAATGTAATTGATTAGAGAAGACACAATATATAATTCTATCTCATTTTGAACAATTTTTTAAATAACTACTTACAATTTTACGTCCCACAACACGACTCTCATCCGTAGTATAGTCACCTTTCTTGCTCTGTCGTGCCTTCTTCCACTTCTCATGACGAGAAGGAGGTGATGGAGGTGAAGTCACACTCGAGGGGTCACTTTGAGAGGCTTCTTGAGAAGCTTTACGCTTCTCTTCTATCGA
Organism: Sphenostylis stenocarpa; assembly: GCA_963425845.1. Lineage (NCBI taxonomy): Eukaryota > Viridiplantae > Streptophyta > Magnoliopsida > Fabales > Fabaceae > Sphenostylis > Sphenostylis stenocarpa. The sequence goes on from OY731404.1 coordinate 36,623,859, forward strand.
CTTCCTCTCAAGTAGGCTGGTAACCCCCTCGGGATAGCTCTGTGAGGATATACATTTTTTGCTTGAATTGTTTTTGCCTTTTGTCATTTCTCCTAATAAAGATACATTCAAAGAAACGGTCGGTTAAAAAGCTGCTGGTATTTCATCGGTGAATTCATCGGTGAAAAAGCTGCTGGTATTTTATCGGTGAATTCATACCAACTAAACACATAGCAATGTTAAATTAAATCCGAGGTTGATTTAAGCTACGGGTAAGGTGCGAAGAATTACATATATAAAAGGCCAATGCATTTTGTGACAATTGCTGATAAAACATGTAGCATACTAAAATAGTATTATCCATTTAGTTCTATGCGTTTTGTGCGAGTTAAAAGCGGGGTAAGGTGTTGTTAAAAGCGAGGCAAGTTAAAAGCGAGGCAAGTTAAAGCACACGAACCTTAAAAGAAGGATCCATACGGCTCTCAACAAACTTATCCCATGTCTCGGTGTCTAGAAAGGAATATTGCTCACAAGGAGACACTCCTTTCTTGCTTCCAAACACGTACGTGGAAGTCAATTGGGTCTTGAAGGCCCTCCAACGCTCACCGACGAATGATATCCACTTCCTCCTTAGCCCTTCGGTATTCGGAACATTATAAGTGAGCTACAAAAAATAATACAAGGTCGATGAATCCTACAAGAATTAACAATACAAGTAAATTTAATAGAAAAAAATTCGTACCAAGATGCTTTGCCAAATTTGTTCCTTCACACGCATCTCCACATCATCCCAATCCTTCTTTATTATGCTCACTTTGTTGCGGCCCGGAAGTGCAACATAACTTCTAAACTTTGTTGCGTGAGGCCCAATAGCATTTCCGGTCGAGTCATCAAACTCAATCGGTAACCTCTCATCGGCATTTCGACTTAGTGTCAACTCGACTAAGTCGTGTTGCACGTCTCCCCTTCTTCGCGGACCTACTAGAATCGGCCATATTCCTGCCAAATAAGACAAATAAATGAGTTAGAATACAAAGTAACTAATACAAAGACATGCAAAGTAAGTAATAGTGTAAAAACCATAATATACCTATTGTTTAACAATTTTCCCATATTCCTTCTTCATGATCAAATCGGGTGGCATATACATCATCTTCTTCATTGTCATCATTAGAAGGTAAAAAGTGTGATGTCGAAGATGGACTAGTAAGCTCGTTAAAGTTGTAAATCTTCAAGGTCATCACTACCGAGACATGGGTTTCCCTTGAAGCATTATTGACCAACTACTATTAAGCTGGATCGGAGATATAAAAGACTTGTTTTGCTTGAGTTGCCATAATAAAAGGTTCGTCTTTATAGCTAAGCTTATTCGGGTTAACCAATGTCAACCCTAATTCATCCACCAAAACACCATTATTACTCGTCAACCCAATTGCACTTGAATACAGCAATTCTAAATTTGGTGTAGTCAACCTCCCAAATATCTTGAATTACTCCATAATAAGAAAGGGATGCCATTACAGGAGAATTATCTTTTGAAGTAGCAAAGTGCATTGATTCAAGCAACTACCATCACACCACTGTTTTGCATTGTACTCTTTTCATCTTGAAGCTTAGTATAAAAGGAATAACCGTTTACATCATATCCACTCCATGTTATGACATCAAAGTTTGGGCCATGAGCTAACCATTTCAAAGTTTCAGATGCATCATCAATTGTAACGATCTCGTTCTTCAAACCACTTCAAGAAATTTTTATTGTGTTCATTCAACAACCATTTTTCATTCATCCTTGGATATCTTTGCTTGATCATTTCTTTGTGAGTAGATAAGAAAGGCTGAACTTCATCGATGTTATTCAAGATGTACAAATGCGCTTGTAAAACTTCTTATCGACTCATGTTTCTACCTTTAACACCTCGGGTTCCCTTCCCAAATTGTCTTCCATCATGACGAAACGTTGGAATCCCTATAGGACTTACTTCAGAAAGATAATGCATGCAGAACTCAATTGCTTCTTCCGCAATGTATCTTTCAACAATGGATGCTTCAGGCCTTGATGGGTTTTTAACATATCCTTTCAAGATTTTCATATAACGCTCAATTGGATACATCCACCTTAGATACACGGGGCCACATAACTTAATCTCTCTAACAATATGAACAATTAAATGCACCATTATGTCAAAAAATGAAGGGGGAAAAACATCTCCAATTTGCATAATATCAACACGACTTCGACTTCTAGGTTATCCAAAGTCTGAAGGTCGAGTACTTTATTACAAACGACATTAAAGAAAAAACACAACTTGCGTTATAACATGTCTAACCTTCTTTGGCAAAATGTCCCGAATAGCAAGCTGGTAAAAGATGTTGCATTAATACATGACAGTCATGGGACTTTAATCCAACTAACTTCAAGTCTTTCATTGACACTAGCAGTTTAATATTCGAGCAAAAACCACGAGGCACTTTGATACCTTTAAGACATTCACGGAGGCTTTTTTCTCCTTCTTAGACAAAGTATAACAAGCTGGAGGCAAATAAGTCCGCTTACCACGTGATTGGGGACCTAATTTCTGTCTTATGTTCATATGAAGCATATCTAACCGAGAGTTCAAGCCATCTTTCGTCTTTCCTTGAATATTGAGGAGGGTTCCAATAAGGCTCGTCACAGACATTCTTTTCTACATGCATAACATCAATATTGTGCCTTACATCTAGACTAGACCAATAAGGAAGCTCAAAAAATATGGATTTTTTCTTCCATTTTTCCTTTTCATGGGAAAGCTGTTTGGGTCTTTCCAAACAAACAATGAATGTCTTTCACCTTCGAATACACTTCCTCTCCTGTTTTAGGGTTAGGAGCGATTTGACTCTCTTGAAAGCCATTATAAGCCTTCTTCAACCTCCGATATGGATGATTAAGCTGGTAGAAATCTTCTATGTCCTAGGTACACTTGTCTTCTTCCCATGTTTCGAGTTGATGATAACACGTTTCTTCCATACAAATAGGGCATGCATTATGTCCTTTGACACTCGTATCCACTTAGATTTCCATAAGCGGGGAAGTCATTTATCGTACAAAAAAGCAAAGCTTGCAATTTAAAGTATTCATTACGATATGCATCAAATACCTCAACACCCTCTTCCCAAAGAAGTTTTAAGTCTTCAATCAAAGGTCGTAAATAAACATCAATGTCATTTCTTGGTTGTTTGGGGCCGGAAATCATCATCGACAACATTACAAACTTGTGTTTCATGCACGATCGAGGAGACAAGTTGTAAATTACTAACAAAACAGGCCATGAACTATGTATACTACTTAAATTGCCATAAGGATTCATCCCATCCGTAGCAAGTGCTAGTCTAAGGTTTCTCCCCTCTTGACCAAATTCGGAAATATGTCATCAATTTTTTTCCATTGCGAGAGAATCAATTTGGATGTCGTATCTTCCCATCACGGTGTCTTTCATCTACATGCCACGTTAAGCTCTTTGCATCTTTGGCATTAGCAAATAGCCGCTTAAACCTTGGAATTATTGGAAGATACCACATTACTTTGACAGGGGTTCCCGATGAAATTGTCTTATCACAATTATCTTCTCCATCCTTGACTTTAAACCGTGATGTACCACAAACGGGACAATTATGCAAACTTCCAAACTCCTTCACATACGGGATGCAATCATTACGGCATGCATGTATCTTCTTATACTCCATACCCATCGGACAGATTACTTTCTTTGCTTCATAAGTACGGCTTGGAAGTGTATTCCCTTACGGAAGCATTTCCATTAATAATTGTAGCAACTCGTAAAACTTTTATCCAGTCCACCCATTTTTGGCCTTTAAGTTAAATAATTTTAACACTCGCGACAACCGTGTGAACTTAGAACATCCTATATACAGAGGCTTCTTACTATCTTCGCATAGTTCTTCGAATACATATCCTTTTTCAAATGGCTCTTCACGATATCACGTATCAAATCCTCTAGTCGATCATTGGTTTCTTTACGGATTTCGAGTTGTCTGCGAAGCCATTGGGAAATCTACTACTTCCCCATGCCAAATCCACTTAGTGTAACTCTTGCAAAATCCATCACAAAGGAGATGCTCTCTTATATCCTTCACACTTAGTTGTCTTAAATTTAAGCACTTCACACAAGGACAATAAAAGAGACCTCTATTGTTACCCACATTTCTCCGTGCAAACTCTAAGAACTCTTCAACCCCTAATTCATATTCTTCTTCTATACGTTTGGCATTTATCCAACTCCGATCCATATCTATAACTACATGACGTCTTTGCTTAGTGTGAAAATGGAATTACCTCAATTCGGAGGCAACAAACTTAAACAACTCAAACTATAATCCAAAGCTGAAATAGTACTTGGAACAACAGGTAAAACTCCAGGAACAAAACAAACAACACAAAGAACAAACCTAAATCAACAACATAAGAAACAAACCCAAATGAAAAACAAGAGAACCAAATATAATCAATACCCCAAAGCCCTACACCCCGACGTGGAAACCCATAGCCTTAACTCTTCCGCTAAGAGACTCGGACCGAGCGACATCAACCAACCCAACGGGGCTTGGATAACACCAATCTCAACCCCACGAGAATAACCAAGTGAAAATCACATATTCAAGTCAAAATAAACATGTCTACATACATTAAACCCGGGCGAGAATCGGTCCACGACCAAACAAAACAATCCGAGAATCAAGGAAAATGCATAAAGGTAATTGACAAAACAAGGATGAGAAGCCAATATGATAGACCCACGGACCTGGTCCGAATCACCTCCGGTTCGCGACGAGATCGAAGGTGCGCGAGTGCAATGAGGAGGAGCTCCTAGAGGGTTTCGAGAGAGGTGAAGACGAGGGTGGCGCGTCGCAGTTCTTGGTGCGCGTCGCGGTTCCCGGTGCGCGTCGCGGTTCTTGGTGCACGGCAAGGGTGGTTTTCGCTTGGGGATTCGATTGGGGAAACGGAGGTTACGGATTCGATTGGGGGAAGGAGATGGGAGAGACAGGTGGTTTTCGCTACTGCGATAGGGGCAAGGAGACGGTGGTTTTCGCTCATCGCGAGAATGAATTTGGTAATGGCTAGGAGCAAGGGAAGAATTCCGGAGGGAGTCGAGTCCGTAATTGGGTGCGGGAGTCGAGTCTATAAGGGCAAGAGTGGAGTCTACTAAAATTTTTTAAGACTTTCCACATCGGTTCATGGGGGAACCGATGTAGAAAGTAAAATGGTATATCGGATGACCGATCGAGAATGGCTTGATGACCGATCGGAACCGGATGATCGATCGGAATGAGATTATGACCGATCGAATTGTTTTAAATCGAGTAGATAGCACTTTCCACATCGGTTCATGGGAGAACCGATGTAGAAAGTGCAGGTCAACTACTCGCTCAAACGACAATAAGATCGCTCGAGCGACGCGACCTGCACAAAATTGGCATTCTCGGGTTGTATTTCGCTTGAGCGACACTGGTCTCGCTCGAGCGACGCCACCTCCACAAAATTGGCCTTCTCGGGTGGTTTTTCGCTTGAGCGACACTGTCTCGCTCGAGCGACGCCACCTGCACAAAATTATTGGCCTTCTCGGGTGGTTTTTCGCTTGAGCGACACTATCTCGCTCGAGCGACGCCACCTGCACAAAATTATTGGCCTTCTCGGGTGGTTTTTCGCTTGAGCGACATTGTCTCGCTCGAACGACGCCACCTGCACAAAATTATTGGCCTTCTCGGGTGGTTTTTCGCTTGAGCGACACTGTCTCGCTCGAGCGACATCCACATTTTTTGGTTATGATCGATCAGAATGAGTTTATGACCGATCAAAATTATTTTAAAACAGAGTAGAAAGCACTTTCCACATCGGTTCATGGTGGAACCGATGTAGAAAGTACTTTCTACATCGGTTCCCATCTGAACCGATGTGGAAAGGCTTTAAAAAAATTTCTACATCGGTTCTTTAACAACCGATGTAAAAAGTCCGATGTTAAAAGTGCTTTTTGTACTAGTGGGGTTGCCAGTAGGGAATAATATTTTTTGTCGCTAAAGGTGGAACATAGTTGTAAGTTGTGTTGAAAGATATGGGGTGGGGTTAGGAAGGTGAGGGATTCACGTGGGGTAATGTGTGTGATATGCCATTCGTGGGGTCCTTGTGTATTAGGTGAATGGCTCTAGACATGTGCATGGGTATAGTAGAAGGAAAAAGTAAAGGCGGTGTGACCAGATCATTTAAGAAAATAGGTGTGGGAGATGATCACGTGTTGGGATGTGGTTGGATGAGTGTAATGATGGTGTGCGTGTTGAAAAAGAGATGAAATGTGTAAGAGGTGAGTTAATATACCTTGGGGGTTGGAAAAAATGGTTGAGTATCCTGAAAAGATGAAGTTATGGGAGTAGAAAATTTTGTGGGAGTAGTGTCGGAGGTGGTGAATGACGTGATATTTTCAAGGGAAGGAGAAACTGAATTTGGTGGGTTTGAACCATGAAAGGGGCGAAGAAGAGAAATGCGAAATATTGGGTGAATGCAAGATTGTGCAGGTAAATTCAGTTGGTACGCAACTGCTCCAACTCGACTAAGCACTTTCAAAGGTCTGTAAAACTTGCAAGCAAATTTTTAAGAAGGTTGTCGGGTGACTAAAATCTGACGATGAGAGTGCTAGCAAAGGAAGACCCAATCACCAACGTTGAAAGTGTAATGATGAAGGGATTTGTTAGCCTGAGTTGCCGTGCTTTGGCGATTACGCTCGAGAATGATTTCTAGTTGATGTAACAATTTTGTGTGTTGTTGTAAGGATGCATCCAATGAGATGATGTTGGTGGCTCCTACGACGTAGTCCGATATGCTAGGCAGAGGACAACCATAAAGGGCATGAAAGGTCGTTGTTTTGATGGCGACATAGTAAGAGGAGTTATACCATAACTCAGATAAATGCAAGAATTTGTACATACGCACGGGTGTCACTAGTGCAAAAAGGGGTTTTTACGTCAGGTATTTAGGGCTTTTTACGTCGTATTTAAGTCCGACGTTAAAATGGAAGACGTAAATTTACGCCGGACCCTTTAGCCCGACGTAGATTTACGTCAGTTACCAAGACCCGACGTAATTTTGCGTGGCATATACCACTAAACAGACGTAAAAGCTTTCGAAAATTAAAAAAAAAACAGCAAATTTACGTCGCATATTACGTCGCATATACCAATACGCGACGTAAATTTACATCGCATATACCAATGCGCGACGTAAATTTATGTCGCATATGCCATATGCGACGTAAATTTGCTGTTATTTTTTTTTAAATTGGGTTTATTTATTCTGTTTTACAACTAAAACCTGTAAATATTACAACCAGACGAGTCCAGAGATTCAGTTTTCTTTAGCTAGTAAATTAAAAATATAATATTATATAATTCAAACTACATAATAAATCAATATAATACAAACATACAAACTAAAAAATCTATTACAAACTAAAAGTTAATACAAACTAAGCTACCTAAACTACATAATACACACAATATAATATGAACAAGAACTTAAAAAATTATGTACTAGAATTGTTGAATAAAAAATTTTGCCCATTGTTCTCTAATTTATGTAATATCAGATTTTGGTAATGGAGATGGATCTTGAAATACACTGAAACATGAATTTGACTCTTGTAAACATGCAACATGAATAAAGTTAAATAAACTTAACTAATGTTAAAAGTAATTACCTCCAGTCCAAGAATCAATTAAACTCGCACAAACTATGGCTCTCATTCAATACATTACATAGTAACCACATTCAAACGAGTCTCGTTTGCTTATTACATTGAAATGATGAAAAAAACATAATATTATTTTCAAAATTTAAATACAAACAATAATTATGGTATTTACTTATATAAATAAGTTTCTAATCTTAGGATAAATGAACTGCAAAGTCTTTGTTCTAGGTTTTCCACTTAGAACATTAGTTCTAGACACGATTCTAAGTGAAAAAAGTCATATATTATTCAATATGTATTCACAATTTAAAAACATAATTAATGAATAAAAGATAAAGTTACCCTTGTAATAAGCTTTTCATTTCTTGACTCGGTTTCCGATGTAATGAATAAAACCACACCACAGTGTAATCCCGAGGCATGATTACAATTAACTGCCAATGGAACCTACATTGTATGACATAAAAATTAGTTACAAAAATATAAACTAAAATACAAATTAATATACTAACCCTTCAATGTATGGAGCCAAATATATATGTCTTTTTGAGTCACTCATCCATGTTTGCATATATTGTTGGATTCCAACCTTTGTATTTCCGGATTTTTGGATGGATTGAGGCTCAATGAATCCGTATACTTCGGATTTTCTTGTTCCACACTCAACTTGTCAATGTACCTAAAACAATTAATTATAAGTTGAATATAATTATTATAATCTTAGAAACATAAATGAGAATGACTTACATTGCCCACAATTGTATGATGGAAATGTTTAACATGCAATTTCCCCAAGCAATTTCTAAAGCATCGGGCAAGGAAATGTATAATGGAACACCTGGAATTGTCAATTCCAAACACTCTAACATCCCATATTATCCGACACGGTCTCTTCCTCAACCGTGGTAATATGGTCAACAACATAGAGATGGGATCATCATCACATTCTGTCAAATCCTCATCAATAATAGGTTGTTTTTTATGCTTAGCACGACGCAAGTCCTCCTAAACAAATGATAATAATTAATTAAACATTTATATAATTATAATACTAGAAAAGAGAAAATAGACAATAGACAATATATATATATATATATATATATATATATTACCTTGGTCTCGTGCTGATAGTGGCATAACTAAACGTCTTGGTCAAGCCAAGAATGTCCCGCTTGCCTGCCCCACTAATTGAATTTCTTCATTAGGAAAAGGCACTTGGAGCATTAGCATCATGAACTTCATCAACTACTACTCGTGTCCGATCCGCCTGTAGAGGGACACCATGGATGGTTAAGCCACCCTCAAAAACTCGACCAATAGCCACTAGACGCGGGGGTCATCTTCAACATATAACTCACACTCGGTGTGATGCATCGATCCGAGTATATTCTCCTGAAGGATCGAGCAACGATAGCAAGCACAACTCCCTTTAGTGCTCGACTCGAACAACATCATGTTCAATTGTTTGAGGTGTTCCTTGAGTCCGTTGCTTGAGAGCGGACGAGAGATTCAATTTTCTCATCAAACTCTTGCTTGCAAGGACTCGCCTTATTTGATTTAACTTTTCTTCAAACTGCATCTCCATTTTATGCAAGGCCCCCTGGCTGCAAGAGTCAGCAGTGGTCCTTCGTGATGTTGGACCAAAGTAATCACGAAGGCCCCAGGTTCCACCAGCACCACGCACACGTCCTGAGTAATCTGCTTTTCCTATGGTTGTCGCCAATATATCTTGTCGACCATGAGGAATAAATGATCCTTGGGCTGATCCGCTCAACTAAATCATCCTATAACACATTAACAATAATTAAGTCATACACTAACTTTCACATTAGAATCAATTCAAATTGACATTATAACTTACGATTTTCTGAGCAATGATTCGTGCAGACTCAGAAGTCATTTGTCCATCAGATTTTGTACGGGTTGTCTTCCACATCTGATAGTGAGGGGGTGGAGATGCAAGGTCAGTAGAATCAACTCCTGCTGACTCTTCTCTGGATTTCATGAGACGTTGCTCCAATAATGCATACCCTCCTCGTGACAATACATGGGGTGCATCATTCAACCTCTGACGTTGTTGGGCAACACGTCTTTTATCCTGCCAAGAGGGGTCCATTCGGCTGGCACAAAACTGTAATCAATCCTCCTCACTAATTTGATACTTTAGACAGGGAGATTCATCTTGAAACTTTCCAAATACATACTCACGTGTCAAGAAAGTCTTAAAGTCCCTCCATCTAATGGCAATGGAGGATAAAATCTTCTTCCTCATCACCTCAGTGTTAGGAACATCAAAATTTTGTTGTGAAATGACCAATAAATGTTAAATTCAATTAATAATGATATATAAAGTATTCAACAAATATAGAAATACCTGAACATCCTGCCACATGAGGTTCTTCTCGGTTTCCTCTACATCATCCCAAGATGGAGTAGTAATCGGAACATGGTGTCGAGCTAGTAGTCCCAAATAGCTCTTAAACTTAGCAGCATTTGGGGCAGATGCCTTACCAGAACGTGGATCAACTTCAACTTGAGTTTTCTCTCTAGTTACCCTCCTTGTTGTCAACCCCTTTAACGGAGTGACAGATCTACCTTTATCACCACTTCCGCTCCTGCCACTACCACTACAACTACCAGTACCAGTTGTGGAATCCGACATATCCTGAAAAACAAAACAATATGAAGTCAACATACTTTATAAGTTTGAATAAAAAGAACTAGAAAATGTGAAGATAAACACCTATTATGTTGGTATGTTTTCCCATATCCCTTCATCATGATCACTTCGAATTGCATGTATGTCATCAACTTCATTATCAACTATGTCATCAAATGGTCTACTTGAAAATGAAGGTGTTTCATGTATATCTAGAGACTCATCTTCATGAATTCCGTGCATGCTTCTTCCTTCAAGGACAATTGACCATCTCTCATTACATGGATCCTTGACATAAAATATTTGTCTCGCTTGATATGCCAAAATAAAAGGTTCATCCTTATACCCAACTTTACTCAAATCAACCAAAGTAAATCCTAGGTCATCTGTTCGCACACCCGTATTCCCTTCAACCCATTTACACTTGAAGACAGGCACCCTAAAAGTAACATAATCAATTTCCCATATCTCTTGTATGACCCCAAAATAACTCATAGAAGTTGTGATAGGATTTTTGTCTTTAGAACTAGAAAAATGCATAGATTCGACTTGAATTGTGACCCCACTATTTTGTACTCTACCTTTATCATCTTCTATTTTTTAGTAGAAACAATAGTTATTAATGTCATACCCACCAAATGTAATGACATCACTATTAGGCCCACGAGCAAGTCTCAAAAGTGTTTACGAAGCATTAATCTCAACATATACCCTTTTTTTAAACCAAGAAAGGAAACTTTTGTTATGTTCATTCAATACCCATTTTTCATTCATTCGTGGATGTGTTGCCTTTATTTCGGTTATGTGTTGTGATATGTAAGTGATTACTTCATCGGTGTTGTTCAATATGTATAAATGTGCTTGGTCAACTTCTTTCCGACTAACATTTTTAATCTTTAAATTTCGAGTACCCTTACCTTCACATCTTCCATCATGTCTCATCTTAGGAATACCTATTGGTTCCGATTTTGACATGTATCCTAAACAAAACTCAATGGCTTCTTACTGCAATGTACCTTTCCACAATAGAAGCTTCGGCCTGTCTCGATTCTTCACATATCCTTTTAAGATCTTCATGTATCTCTCAACGGGATACATCCATCTAAGAAAAATTGGACCACATAATCGAATTTTCCTTACCAAATGGACTATCAAATGCACCATGATATCAAAAAATGAAGGGGGAAAATACATTTCTAACTGGCACACTATTACAATTGCTTCATTTTCTAATTCATCTAACTTTTTTGGATCAATTACCTTTTTACAAATGGCGTTGAAAAACAAACATAGCAGAGTAATAGCAATTCTAACGAAGTTGGTAAGATGTTTCGAATCGCCACTTGGTAAAAGTTGTTGCATCAACACATGACAATCATGAGACTTTAAACCAACTAATTTCAACTCTTGCAAAGACACAAGACTCTTAACATTTGAGGAGTATCCTTGTGGCACTTTGACCTCATGTAAACACTCACAAAAGCTTCTCTTTTCTTTCTTCGATAGAGTATGACAAAGCTTGGAGGTAAGTAAGTGCGTTTTCCAAGCTGATTGTGGATGTAATTCGAACGTATACCCATGTCCGCCAAATCTTGTCTTGCTTTTATTCCATCTTTTGTCTTTCCTTTTATGTTAAGCAATGTCCCAATTATACTATCACAAACATTTTTTTCAACATGCATCACATCTATACGAGTGTCTAACTTCCAACTTACACCAATAAGGAATATTGAAGAATATAGACTGTTTCTTCCAAATGTTTTTCTCATTGGATTTCTTTTGGGTCTTTCCAAACACAATATTAATATTTTTCACTTGCTCATATACTTGTTCACCATTGTGTGGTACTGATGCAATTGCATTCTCCTGACATCCATTAAATGCTTTCTTCATTTTACGATATGGATGATTAGCAACTAGAAAATTTCTATGTCTATTGTACGCAGTTTTTTGTCCATGTTTCAATTGGATATAACTTGTGTCTTCTTGACATAAAGGACACGCTAAATGACCTTTCACACTATAACCGCTCAAATTACCATATGCTGGAAAATCATTTATAGTACAAAATAACATTGCACGCAACCTGAAATTCACTTCGTGATATGAATCAAATACATCCACTCATGTTTCCCACAACATCTTCAAGTCATCAATTAAAGGACTAAGATATACATCTATGTCATTTCCTGGTTGTCGAGGTTCTGAAATCATCATAGATAACATCATATATTTTCTCTTCATGCATAACTGAAAGAAGTTAAATTGATATGTCGCAGTTTCAACACTTTCAAATGAGTTCCCCTAAAACAGTAATAATGCAGTACAATGGGAACCAGAATATCAATCCGTGGAAGTAATAAGAGTATATGATTGAGTTATGAATGATTCAATGGGGAACTAAACTAAAAATGAAATTTACAATCTTAGACTAAATTAAAATGAGGTAAAATCCTAATATGCAGTGAATGAAAATTCTGCAGAATGCAAAAATGGCTAAAAATATGGAAAATCACAAATCTGACCGTGATGAACAGTAACCACGGTCAGTATCGTAAATCGACCGACGTGAACGGTAATAACGATCGGGAATCACGGTCGAATTTTGTGCTCTCGGTCAACATACAAAAACTAATGAGTTGTCTCGGTCAAAAATGGAAATTAGTGAACAAAATATATGATTGACCTATAAGAATGTAAACGAAAATGAAAACAAAATGCAGATGAATGAAGTTAAACGAAATTCATAAATATGACCACAATGAATAGTAACCACGGTCAGAAACCACAGTCAGAAATGTGAACTCTCGGTCAGAATGAAATGTAAAAACAATTTCTCAGTCAAGAATAAAATTCAAGGTGTAAAATATATGAATGACCGAGTGAAATGTAATTATGTTGGAGTTTTGAGTTTTTAAAATGGAAAATGACCAGTAGTGAACGATGCTCGGTGGTCGAGAAAATCAACAAAATAAAAGGTCTCGGTCAAAATGAATATATGAAGAAATGCCTCGGTCAAGAATCAAATGAAGTGTATAAAATGTACGGTTGACCGATGTAAATGCAAATATTTTTGTATTTTGAGTTTTAAAAATGTAATATGACCAGTGTGAGAGTGTTTTGGTGCGTGTGGTTGAAAACCTGACCGAGTGACGAGTGGTCACTTCGGTCAAAATGTTCAAAATAGTGGTAAATGTGTGATGTGAATGATGGAATGAGTGAAGTAATGTATATTTATGAGTTTTTCAGTATTCAAGGGGAATTTGTAGTGCAAAAAATTAAAATGAGAACCTAGCTACACTTAAACTATTCTAATATTATGCTAATCTATGACAGAACCTAAAACAATGCAGTAAAATCTATCTAAACCTAAAACTAAGCTTCTAAAGAGATTAAATCAAGTAAACAAAGCAATAAAACCTAGCTACCGTGACTGTAAAGCAATTAAAACATCAAAACAGTAAAGTAAAAACAGTAAAATGCAGAAAATTAAAGAAAGCAAGAACAAGAATTGTGGAGCAGATTCGGTGTAAGCAAAATTGCAAAACTACTGCATTTTTGACATTGTGAAAACCTAATTAATCAATCAAGCATTCACCATACAGTTCACCAAAGTGATTGCAAGCTTCAATCCTCAACCGAGAGACATCCACAAGCTAAAGCAAGTCAAGAACACAAGTCTTAAACAAGTTGTCACATGCAATTCAGTTCCAGCAGATTTTGTTCGGTAAAAACCTAATCTAATTCATGAATTCAGTAAAGAAAAACAATTAAAGATGATAGAAGAAGGAAATCCAGATCCAATTCGTGAAGAACAATGAAGAAGAATGAACACATACATGGAAGATTGAGATGCAAGCAAGGAGAAAGAGCCATGGTGCAGTGGAGAGAACAACTGAGAGAATTCTGATCGATTTGATTGAATCTGAACTTGAAAACTTCGACTATATGTTATTACATTAAGTTAATTTACTATATACTTCAACTAATGTACAATTACAACTTACAAGGCCCATAACCGGACCTAATCCAATAAAATATTGAAGAGTCACACTGCCTTCGTTTCAGTGCAGTACCGCGCAATTCGAAGCTTGCAGTTTTCTCAATTATTCCTCAAATGGAACGATTATGGTCTCATTAGAAAGCTTGTTAAGTTATCTTTCAAACGCCACCGTTTTGACTAATTTTGGCGGTCTATCGATTTTATGATAATTATTTTACTGAGGCATGCCCGGTGGACCGACTCTGTGCGCGTAACCTCCCTTAACTAATTTATATAAAATTCAATTTAGCTCCGAATTGAGTGTTTCTTGATCCACTGGAAAGATGAATTTGTCTAGCTTTCAATGCTTCAAGAATCATGATTTTAGGATCTCTGTAGAAAAAATAATAAATAAAACAGTAAACTAATATCAGTACCCATATACAATAAAATACAGCCAATTTATTGTTTTTATGCAGAATTTTATATTACGGCTTCTAAAGGCCTAGTAATACAAATTATAGTTAATTAAGCTTTATTAACATATTATAAACAATAATATAACATTATAAGCTACTTAAGATGTGCTAAAAATCAGTCACATCAATAACCAAGAAGGCAAATTGTAAATGATCAACATAACTGGTCATGAACTATGTTTACTACTTAAATTTTCATAAGGATTCATCCCATCTGTAGCTAATCCAATTCTCAAGTTTCTTGGCTCTGCACCAAATTCTGGAAAGGTTTCATCAATCCTTTTCCATTGTGGAGAATCAGCTGGATGTCGAAGAAGATTGTCACATTTTCTACCATTTGCATGCCATGTCAAGTTTCTTGCATCTTCTTTTATGGCAAATAATCTTTTAAACCTAAGTATAATTGGCAAATACCATAACACCTTAGCAGGGGGACCATCTAGTTCTTCCTCACCACTACTTTCCTCAACTTTGTTTTTGAACCTCGACAAACCACATGTCGGACACATCTTTAATTTAGCAAAATCATTTTTGTACAATATACAATCATTAGGACATGCATGTATTTTCTTGTACTCTAAACCCATTGGACATAATATCTTCTTTGCCTCATAGTTACGAATAGGTAATGTATTATCTTCAGGAAGCATCTCCTTCAACAACTCCAATAATTCGGTGAAACTTTTATCAGTCCATCCATTTCTTGCTTTTAAAGTAAACAATTTTAAAGTTGCTGATAATCTTGTAAAACTACATCCTATGTACAATTGTTGCGCAAAATCAGATTTCAAAAAATCATATAGATGTGCTTTCATAAAATTTTCTTCACCAATATCACGTATCATATCCTCTAGATTATCATCCATCCCTTCATCAAAATTGTCTGTAGTTGACACAGTTGGGATGTCTAATATTTTTATGCCATGTCCATATTGTATAACTCTTAATAATACCATAAACAAACAAGTGATCACGTATATCCTCAAGTTTATGACGAATTTGATTCAAACAACGAACACATGGACAATAATATGTCCCTTTCATAGCTTTTCCATTTTCACTAGCAAATTTCAAAAATTCTTCAACTCCCTTTTCGTACTTTTCACTAATACGACGTGCATTCATCCAACTTCGATTCATATTATGTTATAAAGTTTCGTCACTCCTAGAGATTTAAAAATTATATGTAAAAAGAAATTAATATACAAACAACAAAGCACGTTCCAACAACAATGGAGTGTGTAAACCGAATGCACTCAAACAAATAAACAAATAATTACATTCCAATAACAATTCAGTGGAGACATTCATACTATAACGTGATTGAGATCCCCAAAAACAATCACGGATTCAATGTAAACATATAGCAATGACATAGAACACTAACCTCGAGTGTAGACAAAAAATTATTTCAAACTCGAATCCAATCGGGGAGAAATATCAAGTTCGTCAAATGACACACAATGTAGATGTTTTTCACTGTAAAATTGATCGAAAATGGTGTGTAGAGGTAGTTGTTGTCGTCGTTCTCAAAAACCCTGGTTGCGCGAGACGAGGGAGTGTGGCAGGGAGGGCATAAAAGAGACTTTTTACGTCGCGCATCCCAGCATGCGACATAAAAAGCCTTCTTTTACGTCGCACCTGGGTGGCGCGACGTAAAAGGAGGTCGTTTACGTCGCGTGCTGGGAGGCGCGACGTAAAAACCTATCACTTTTTACGTCGCGCCCCCCAGCACGCGATGTAAAAGGCCTTCTTTTACGTCGCGCCACCCAGGTGCGACGTAAAAGAGGCTTTTTACGTCGCGTGCTGGGGTGTGCGACGTAAAAGTTTTGTCCCTTATTTACAAAATTGCCACCGCGTTTTATTTACGTCGAATATGTTTACATGCGACGACAATTGGGTGACGTAAAAGCCCTTTTCTACACTAGTGTGTTCGTTGGCAAAACACCGTAGGTAAACTTCAATATTATGATTGACAACTTCTGACTGACCGTCTATCTGTGGATGATAAGTTGTGCTAAATTTCTATTGTGTTCCTTATATGTGAAAGAGTTCACACCAGAACTTAGTAAGGAACAGTGGATCATGATTGGAAATTATTGATTTTGGAACGTCATGGAACCTATAAATCTCAACAGAAAAAGGGTAAGATAAAGTGGCAGCAGTAAAGGAGGTTGGCAAAGTCAGGAAATGAGTTGGTTTAGATAATTTGTCACAAATAACCCATATAACAGTGTGACCGAAAGATGAAGGTAAATGTGTGATGAAATCTGTGGTTAGATCATCCTAAGCTTGGCGTGGGGTACAGAGTGGTTGTAGTAGGCCCAATTTTTTTTTTTTTTATGGGTTTATTTTGTTGGCAGAGAAGATGTTCTTGAATAAAGAACTTGTTGTCCTTGTACATGCTTGGCCAATAAAAAGAAGTGGTTAATCTAGCCACAGTGACCTTAATACTCGAATGATCGTTGATGGGGTGGCATGATATTCTATCAAAGTTTGTTAGCAAAAATTTAAGAAGGAAGGAAGACACAAACGACGGTGATGGTCAGGTTGTGTAGTTTGAGACTAAATTCTTTCCATATGTTGTGTTTGTAATAATGATGTAGATGTTGAAAGATGGTAAGAATTGATGATGATATGGCCAATAGGAGTGGGGTGGTGATGGTGGTCTAAAGAGGGCATCTGTTGCTTGGTTATGGCATCTTGGTCTGTAGTAGATGTCGAAACTGAAACCTAAAAGCTTGGTGGCCCAATATTCCGGTGTATGTGAAGTAGAGGTAAGAAGATTTTTCAAGCTTTTTTGGTCTGTGTAAGATTTGGAAATGATTTCTAATTAGATATTGATGTCATCCTTTAATTACTTTTGTGATTGCAAACATTTATCGGACATAAACAAAGGTTACTGACATTTGGGGACATAACTTATTGTTGAAGAAGGCAATTGGGGGTCCTTATTAAGAAAGGACTGCACATAAGACAATACTTGAGGCATGATAACAAAAGGAGAAGAAAAATCTGGGAGAAACAAAATCAAGGTTGTAACTGATGTAGCTTTAAGTGTTGTAAATGACTTGTGTGCTTTTTCTGGCCATGTAAACTCTTGTAATTTAAGTATATTCGTGAGTGGAAAGGAAAAAGTGGCATAATCATGGATAAACCTTCGATAAAATACAGTAAGCCCAAAATCCCATGAAGAGTATTCATTGAATGAGGTTAGGGCCAATCTTGAATAGCTTGTATCAGTCACACAGAAAATACATTTAGATTGCTTAATAAAAAACTGATTGTCTTGCAAAAACTTAAATATAGTGTGGAGGTGTCAGAGGTGCCTCCATTAATTCACTAAGGATATCATTAAAAACAAAAAACAATATAGATTTACAAAGGTGTGACTAAGTAAGTTATTCATTATTTCCTGGAAGGGGATTAGACAACCCAAATGGTATGACCAGAAACTCGTAATGACCATCAAAAGTTTGAAAAGTCGTCTTACGAATATCTGTTCGCAACACGTGTATATGGTGATAACCAAAATGAAGGTCCAGTTTAGTGAATACCTATGCCTTAGTGAGCTTATCAAATTCTTCAATAGTAGGGATAGAAAATTGATATTTTATTGTAATAACATTTTAAAGCATGATAATCCACATAAAATCGTCAAGTAGTGTCTTTCATTTTTATCAAAATTACTATGGAGGAGAAGGGGCTAGCACTAGGACCAATTATCCCTTTATCAAGCTTCGTGTTAATCAATGTAGTCATAATTTCTCTATGGACTTAAGGGTAACGATATGGTTTTATATTGACAGGGGTGGCTTGGGTAAGAGGGGAATATGATGATTGTGAGGACAATAAGGGGGAAGGTCGGTAAGGTTGATGAAAATTTGGGGAAACAAATCTAAAATGGGTTTGATATGGAACTCAATATATGGTACTTGTTTGACATGTTAGTCATATGGAGTATTGTTTTAGCATGTGAAGGGAGGCTATGGAATCATTATGGATGAGGTGGCAAGGTTGATGAAAAGAGGATGGAAACGAAGGTGATGTAGTAGATCCCGTAAGGGTGATGGAAGATCCATTTTGTGTGAAAGATGACATGAGTGTGGAAAAGTATGCTAGCATAGGTCCTAAGGTTCTTAACCAATTGAGGACCAAAACAATATAAACTTCATCTATGGGTATTACGTAAAATGGTATTATGAAAGATTTTGTTTGGATTGTTAAGGAAACATTCAAACAAAGAGAAGAACAGTATATGCGTTGGCCATTTCCAACCATGACGGTGAAAGAAAAGATGGGAACAAGACAAAGTTGGAGATGTGTGGTTATACGGTTGGGATAAAGATATTTGATTAGCTAAACTATAGGTTTGTATAGCAGTATAAAATATTGTATAATCAGAACTTCCTATATTTAGTCCTGATTTGTTAGAGTAAAATACTATA
The DNA here is from genome assembly GCA_963425845.1 of Sphenostylis stenocarpa. Lineage (NCBI taxonomy): Eukaryota > Viridiplantae > Streptophyta > Magnoliopsida > Fabales > Fabaceae > Sphenostylis > Sphenostylis stenocarpa. Next base: position 36,643,142 of record OY731404.1, read on the forward strand.
AGATCATAGTATATGTGTACAAAAATAATATGAATAAAAATTATAGAATGAATTCTATATTTTTCAATTTGGTACCAGAGCTTATAACTTTTTTCTTTTTCTTTCAAAATCCTTGGAGATCTTAACTAGAGAGATGACAGAAAAACTAATTCCAATGGTTGTTCAATCTGAAGGTGTCTTCAACGTAAACATCATCCTAAATGAATTCAATTATGATGTATGGTCACAATTAATGGAGATGCACATTGCAGAAAGGGAAAAATTGTCCTATATCCGTGGGAAGGTGAAGCCTCCAACAGAGAACAATGAGAGATATGAAAAATGGTATGCTGAAAACCAAAAAGTGAAAAGATGGCTATTGATGTCCATGAAGTCAGAAATTATGAAAAGGTATACTCACTTACCCACTACTCTCGATATTTGGAATGTTTTGTCAAAGGAATTTTATGATGGAAGTGATGAGCTACAGGTGTTTGCCCTGAATCAAAGGGCATTCACTGCAAAACAAAATAATAGAACCTTAATTGAATATTATGGGGAGTTGGTTGAGATTTTTAGGGAATTGGACCATCGTGACAAAGTAGTCATGAAGGACCCTGATGATGTGAAGTCATATCACAAGTCCATTGAAAGATTAAGGGTGCATATATTTCTTGCTGGACTAGATGATGATTTTGAGCAAGTTCGTGGAGAAATCTTGCGCAAAGAAGTGACACCTGATTTAGAAGAATGCTATGCATTGATCCGGAGAGAGACATTCCGACGAACAACGTTGAAAACAGAAGATATGATTTCTGATTCCACAGCTATGATGACAAAGAAGCAGCTAGCAAATCACCACAACAAATCGAAGCAATCAAAATATTTTGAAAAAGGTAACTACAAGTGTACTCAGTGTAATAAGGATGGACACACCAAGGAATGATGCTATGAAATCATAGGATACCCCGAGTGGTGGGATCACAGTCGAGCATCGAAGAAGAATTCAAAAAGAAATCCAACTGCTGCTGCTGTAACTGCCATTGACAAAGAGGACGACAAAGGCATGATGCTTGCTACAATCGCAAGTAGTGATGATTCTAATGGTAAGGTTTTAATAAGCACATCTACCGTTCTGAATAATGCATGGATAATTGACTCTGCATGTTCTGATCATGTGACTTTTGATGTTAGACAAATTAAAAATCTTAAACCTTCCTCACAAAAAAGTACATCCACAGCCAATGGTAGTAAATCCACTATTATTGGAGAAGGAACTATCTCTATTTCAAACAATTTGAATCTTGTCCTTGTTGTTCCTTCTCTTAAATATAACCTATTATCAGTCTCGCAAATAACCAAAGCTCTTTTATGTGTTGTAATTTTTGGGCCTGACTCTTGTGTTTTTAAGGATATTCAAACGAGGAAGACGATTGGTTGTGATATTAGGCGAGGAAGGTTGTATTACCTGGACCTGACAGAAAAAGATTCAAAGAGACTTGGTCAAGTGCTAGCAACAAAAGGGTCTCAAGAAGTAAGAAAAGGCGAGGATATCTGGTTATGGCATAAGCGTCTAGGACATGCATCTTTTGGTTACATAAAGAAATTATTTCCAAATGTATTTGACCAAGTAGACACTTTAACTTTTTATTGTGATGTTTGTGAGCTTGCAAAGAGTCATAGAACACATTTTCCTATAATTTTAAATAAAAGTTCACTTCCTTTTATGATCATTCACTTTGATGTATGGGGTCCATCTAAGGTTACAACGTTGGGTGACTCAACGTGGTTTGTAATGTTTATTGATGATTGTACTCGAATGACTTGGTTATGTTTGATGAAGTCCAAAAGTAAAGTTGGAAGACTACTTCAGAAATTCTGCAAAATGATTGAGACCCAGTACAAAGCACAAATTCAGGTACTATGCAGTGACAACGAAGGAGAATATATGCAATCAGAACTTCAACATTTTTTAGTAGCCAAAGGAATTGTTCATCAAAGATCTTGTCCAAGTACTCCACAACAGAATGGGGTGGCAGAACGAAAGAACCGTCATCTATTGGAGGTGGTCCGAGCTGCACTAATTGGAGCTCACATGCCAGCAATATATTGGGGAGAAGCTCTCACATATGCATTATACACTATCAATCACTTACAGATGCAGTAGTAAGTCCTAAAATTGTTGAACTAACACATAGAGTTTTTGGTTGTGTTGCTTATGTTCACTTACACAAGCATCAGAGAAGTAAGTTGTCTCCTAGAGCTAAAAGGTGTGTGTTTCTTGGCTATGCAGATCACCAAAAAGGATATCGGTGTTACAATCCACAAACCAAACAAATGTTTACTATTATAGATGTAGTTTTTCATGAAACCTTGATATATTTTTCCCCCGAGTCTGAAATTCAGGGGGAGAATTATGATGAAGTTCAGACTTTTGTTCCTCAAGAAATTGATATTGAGATCAGATTGGAGAAAGAAAGTTACAAAGTTGTATCAAGAGATGATGAAAGTATACAACAATGTTATGATCAACAACCACATAATGAGGAAGATTTTGAGCATGTTGAGATCGAAAATTTGTCTGTTGATGCTAATGATATACCACACCAATCGTCCCCTCAAGAACCTAATACAGAAAAAAGAATTCTGCCAGATCGTGTCACTAGAGGTATCCCTAAGCCTACTTATGATCCTGACCTCACCAGTAAGACAAGATACCCTATGAGTAATTATGTTTGTAACCAGAATTGGCCAACTCAAATATCGCATTTATAAGTCAATTATCTACTGTATCTATTCCTAACAATGTGCAGGAAGCTTTAGCTGACTCCAAGTGGAAGGATGCTATGAATGAGGAGATGAGATCCTTGCACAGAAATAAAACATGAGAATTAGTAGATTGTCCAGTTGGAAAGAAACCAGTAGGATGCCGATGGGTGTATACTGTGAAATTTAATGCAGATGGCACAATTGAGAGACTCAAAGCTAGATTAGTGGCAAAGGGGTACACACAAGAATATGGAATAGATTACACTGAAACGTTTTCTCCCGTAGCCAAAATTAGTATAGTTCGAGTATTGTTATCTCTAGCTGTAAACCTTGATTGATCCTTACAACAATTTGATGTAAAAAATGCCTTCTTACACGGGGAATTGTCTGAAGAAGTTTATATGGAGCTACCAGAAGGATGTGGGATCCCGAATACACATAGCAAGAAGGTATGCAAGTTGAAGAAGTCATTATATGGACTAAAACAATCGCCACGAGCATGGTTTGGTAGATTCACCAAGCCAATGCTTGCTTTTGGATACCAACAGAGCAACCAAGATTATACCTTGTTTCTAAAGAAAAAGGAAGAAAAAATTACAATTCTTATTGTCTATGTTGATGACATAATAATTACGGGAAACGATCTAGAAGAACGCAAGACATTGAAAGAGTACTTGGCAAAGGAATTCGAGATGAAGGATCTTGGTCCTTTGAAATATTTTCTTGAAATTGAGGTCTCAAGATCAAAGTCAAGTATTTTTCTCTCACAACGAAAGTATGCATTGGATTTACTAAAAGAAACTGGAATGACAGCATGCAAACCAACAAATTCTCCAATTCAAGAGGGATTGAAGTTGTGCATTAAAGAAGATCAAACTCCAACTAACAAGGGAAGATATCAGAGACTTGTAGGGAGATTGATGTATCTCTCACACACTAGGCCAGATTTAGCTTATGCTCTTAGTGTGGTTAGCCAGTTCATGCACAATCCAGGTGAAAAACACATGGATGCTGTTATACGGATTTTAAGGTATATAAAAGCTGCTCCTGGAAAAGGAGTTATGTTCAAGAAGAACTTCAACTACAAGGATGTGATGGTTTATACTGATGCAGATTGGGCAGGTGCTCTTGATGATAGAAGATCAACCTCTGGATACTTTACATTTGTAGGAGGTAATCTTGTCACATGGAAAAGCAAGAAATAGAAAGTTGTAGCTAGATCCAGTGCAGAAGCTGAACTTAGAGGAATGGTTCTTGGACTTTGTGAAGGTTTGTGGCTCAGACTACTTCTCCAGGATTTAAGGTATGCACATACACGTCTCATTCAGTTGTATTGTGATAATAAAGTTGCGTGCGACATTGCTCACAACCCTATCGAATATGATCAGATGAAGCATGTGGAGGTTGATAGATTTTTCATCAAGGAAAAGCTTGATAAAAATATTTTAGAATTGCTAAATATTCGATCTGAAGATCAGTTGACAAACATTCTTACCAAAGTTGTGACAAGTCAGATTTTTAGGAGATTATTGGACAAGTTGGGAATGTATGACATCCATTTACCAACTTGAGGGGGAGTGTTGGGATAAAGATATTTGATTAGCTAAATTATAGGTTTGTATAGCGGTACAAAATATTGTATAATCAGAACTTCCTATATTTAGTCCTGATTTGTTAGAGTATAATACTATAAGATCATAGTATATGTATACAAAAATAATATGAATAAAAATTATAGAATGAATTCTATGTTTTTCAATTTATATAGGTTGGAGAATATTATGGGAGTTACCAGTATCAAACAGTATCATAATAGGAAGGCCATGTAGAGAGGATTAGGTGAAAATGGATAGTCTCCTCAGGTTCAATGATAATGGACCTTCAACTAGAGGAAAAAGATTTGTATTAACAGAGTTATCCCCTAAAAGCAAGAGAAAACGATCTCAGGTGCACTTGTAATTAGGGAAAAACTTTTAGTTGCAGTTATAACATAGACCTGTTACACAATGTTCTTGTAATTGGTTAGGGTGAGGTGTTTGATAGACAAAGAAGGTTGTGTAATGGGTGAGGATGTGGATGTGGATGGCACAATGTTTTTGGAGGCAAAAAGGAGATGGTGGGATGGTTGTGGTAATGAAGGAGAATTTTTTGATTATTTAGGCTTGGAATCTTGAATTTTGGATACAACTAGCTTAGCAAGTCGTAAGGCTTATGATATTGTAGTAGGTTGAAGGATAACACGTTCTCTACGTATTTTTAGAATAAGGCTAGAAAGAAAACAAATTTAAGATTATTTATGGTGTGAGACCCATAACCCTTGTTGTACAACCTTTTCAAAAGCATATTGATAATCTGCAACAGAACCACGTTGGTGGAGCTTAAAAAATTTAGCTTAATTGGCCAAAGTGAAACTCTAAGATCTGCCTGAAGGATGTCCAATATGTGAGTTGGTGGTTTTGCTACATCCTTTTAAACCAAATAAGTATCTCACCTTTCATATAAAGAATTATCATTGTAGACCCCAAATCTTACCCTGCTTCCCAATAAAGCCAGAGATAACTCGTTTCGAAGATCATCAAGACTTTGTTAAGTCCCTAGTAGTTTTTTCTAGGTTCCATTTAAGATAGGAAGGGTTTTTAGAGGCAATAAAAATCAGAAAATTGGTCGGAGACAGCAGATGGCCGTCTAGGACAGTCAGACGGTCGTTCATACCAACTTTAAGGCTATGGACGACCGTCCACCTAGCTTGGACGACCATCCATGACAACTTTTAGCCATGGACAGCCGTCCACCCTACGTGGGCAGTCATCCATGGCCACTTTTTGCCATGAGCAGCCGTTCACTATGTCCAGACGACAGTCCACTTTTTCTTGGTGCGGTTCCCTATAAATAGGAGCCCTCATTCCTCGAATTTTCACATATCCCCACTCTTACACTCTCTAGGAAGCCTTTTGGCACTTTAGAGTGACTCTGAGCATTATTTTAGAGTTCGAGTGAGTTTTCTGATTTCCGTTTAAGGTAGAAATCGGTTAGGGAAGTCTCCTTTTGAGACGTCCGGGCCTCGATAGGGTGATACTCTTATTTTTTGTTCGAGGGAGGAGTGACTCTGTAGAGTGCGGGGACTGCCAAAAAGCGTCCTCAAGTTCGATATTTATAAAAGCTTGCTTCGGAGGTTCTCCTTCATATCTCTTCTCTTTTAATGATTTCTTTTACTGTTTTCCTTGTATGCATTAGATATTAGAGCCATGTAGACATTTAAATTCTGCAAGTAGATAAAATAATAGGGTAAAAACATAATTTCTTTAAGTATTTATTTTATAAACTAGTCCATCATAGGGAACCCGAAAGGGGCGTTGTGGGGTGCTAACATCTTCTCCACACGTAACTAACTCCCTTACCTGACTCTGGTTGTAATGGCCAAAGTTGGTTTTTTCTAAAACCACTGCCTTCTTCTTTTTTCACCCTTTTCAGTGTTTAAGGTTGAAACACTGATGACGACTCCTCGAACCTTTTCCAAAACCTTGCCTTCAGGTCCATCCTAGTTATCGGACAACCTAAAGGCGTTGAATCACTTCTTTAAAAAAACGCGAGTCAATCAAAATCATCACGTCGCTCCGACCGCCTCTTTTGATGGCGGAAACAATCATATTTTATCTAGAATCCCAAAGAATTTGATAAAAGAGAACATATTGATCAACTTGAAAAAGTCAATCTAAAGCTTTAGAGGCATAAAAAAAGGATAGTTGTAGTTTTGGTGGCCGAAATTGGTGCAGACAGTGGCCGATCATCTTGGAAGGTGAGGAGGGTCGTGACCTCCCAAAGTTTTGTAACTTCCATGCAATTTATGATTTTTGCCCTCAAACTTAATCATCATTTTATATATTTACTTGTATATTTACAATTTTATCCTCTCATCACTCCTAACTCTCATATAATTTATGATTTTGTCCCCTCAAACTTAAATATCATTTAATATATTTATTTATAAATTTTTAATTTTATCCTTTCACTCTTTTATCTTCTTTCACCCTTTTTTATATTTATTTATTATTTATTAATAATATATTATTTGACCCCCAAAAATCAATGGTAAAGATCTGGCACTTGGTGTAGAGATGAGGGATGGAAAGTAACAAAGGAGGGAAAGTTGTGGATGTTATGGTGGTAATAGTGTAAACATTTTCGAAAAATGAAGAGTCAGATGAAAAAAGAGTCGTGAGGGGAGGAGTAGTGGTAGTGTGGGATAAAAGCATTGTAATAGATGTACTGTGGATAATGGTGGTGAAATATGGAAAGGTGTTTATGGACATGTGATTCATTAGTGGTAAGAATGGTGTTAATGTTAGTGTGGATAGATTCTAAAGCTGATTTGACAATTATCCATGGTAGAGTAAAAAGATTGATAACAAGCTTCTTGTAAGTCTCTTCCGGAATCTAATTGGATTTGAATGTTACCCAATTTTTTGAGGATGGTTTGGAAGGTTTCTTCCATTTCTTTATGTTTGGTTTAGAAGGCATGGATGTAGATCAATGAAAACACCAAATTGTTACCATGTCATAAAAGTTAAGGGTAAGAGAAAGGAAACAAAAATACTAATATTAAAAACTCAACTTTTCTTTATCTAATGTAAGGTCTTGTAAAGACCCTTTTTTACATTTGTTCTATCTGACCGTTTTCAAATTAGATAATTTTGAAATCACATGTGTCTTCTGATAATGCTAGTGGATCTCACTAGTGCAAAAATGACATTTTATGTCACCCAATTGTCATCGCATATCAAAATATTCGACGTAAATAAAACGCGGTGGCAATTTTGTAAATAAGAGGTGAAACTTTTACGTCGCATATTGTAGGAGGTGACGTTAAAAACCTCTTTTACGTCGCACCTGGTACAATGCGACGTAAAAGAGAGCTTTTTAAGTCACGTGGGGGGTGCGCGACGTAAAAAGTATCACTTTTTACGTCACATGGGGGGTGCGCGACGTAAAAAATATCACTTTTTACGTCACATGGGGGTGCGCGATGTAAAAAGTGATACTTTTTACGTCACATGGTGGGTGCGCGACGTAAAAAGCACTTTTTACGTCGCGCACCCCCCATGTGACGTAAAAAGTATCACTTTTTACGTCGCGCACCCCCCACGCGACGTAAAAGAGACTTTTTACGTCACGTACTAGGGTGTGCGACGTAAAAAGTTCTTTTTAATCTCTTCCATACCCACTCCCGCATCTCGCGCCGCAAGGGTTTTTTAGAACGACAATGAAAACGACAATGATAGCTACCTTTCCACACCATTTTCGATCATTTTGGCAGTGAAGAACATCAACATTGTGTCTCATTTTACGAATTTGACATTTCTCCCCGATTGGATTCGAGTTTGAAATCGTTTTCGTGTTTACTCGAGGTTAGTGTTCTATGTCTCCTGATATATGTTCAAATTGAATCCGTGATTGTTTTTGGGGATCTAAATCACGTCATTGTATGAATGTCTCCACTAGATTGTTATTGGAATGTCATTATTTTGTTTGAGTGCATTTTCGGTTTACACACTCCATATACGTGCTTTATTATTTGTATATTAATTTATTTTTAAATATAGATTTTGAATATCTAGGAGTGACGAAACTTTATAACATAATATGAATCGAACTTGGATGAATGCACGTCGTATTAGTGAAGAGTACGAAAAGGGAGTTGATGAATTTTTGAAATTTGGTAGTGAAAATGGAAAAGGTATTGAATAATATATGGCTTTTTTTCATTTAGAATCGTGTCTATAACTAATGTTCTAAGTGGAAAACCCGAAAAAAGACTTTGCAGTTCATTTATCCTAAGATTAGAAACTTATTATAATAAGTGAATACCATAATTATTGTTTGTATTTAAATTTTGAAAATAACATTATATTTATTCATCATTATATTACTAGCTAAAGAAAATTGAACCTCTGAACTATCTCGGTTGTAATATATATTTGCAGGTTTTAGTTGTAAAACGTAATCAACCCAATTAAAAAAACAAGCAAATTTACGTCGCGTATTGGTATATGCGACGTAAATTTACGTCACATATACCATATGCGACGTAAATTTGTCGTTTTTTTTTTAATTTCGAAAGTTTTTACGTCTGTTTAGTGGTATATGCAACGCAAAATTACGTCGGGTCTTGATAATCGACGTAAATTTACGTCGGGCTAAAGGGTCCGACGTAAATTTACGTCTCCGCTTTAACGTCAGCTTTAAATACGACGTGAAAAGCCCTAAATACCCGACGTAAAAGCTCCTTTTGCACTAGTGTCTCCTTGTGCTAACACATTTTATTTAATTTTCAATAAATTATAATCATTTTCACCCTTTGTGAGACTAAAATGAAATATAAAAAAAATTTAATTATGTATTTTTTGGAACGTTATTTTTCAAGAAATATCTTAAAAAAAATTAGAATAACTGATTATTAAAAAAAAATTAAAGCATTTTTAATGGTAAATCTTTACTAAGGATTTCACATAATATTTTCATGTACTCTAAAAAAAAGAATTTAAAATTTCTACCATAATAATGGTTTCTTCTATAAGAATCTTTAATATCTACAAAATGGTTAGAAACATATATTTTAAATGTTTTTTCCTATATATGTAGATAACCATTAATAAAAAAATTAAAAGAAAAAAGAAAATAATAAATATTAGATTTTTCAACTCTAATTAGGATGATGATCACAATAAAAATTTGTCTGGTTTGATCAAGATAAAGTTTTATTATGATTGATAATGAGGTAATATAGTTGTGTGATTATTATCAAATTTTAAAGGATGATGACATGAAAGAAGATAATTAGAGTGGTAAGGAAGAAGAAAATAAAACATAAAAAAAAAACTTAGAATGAGATATTAAAAAAAATATAAAAAAAGACATATTAAAGTTAAATATATAATATTAATCTTAAAAACACAAATTATTTATTATCTTTTAAGAAATAATAAATAATAAAAAATATAAATTAAATTTAATATTTTTTAATAAAGTCAAAATTACTATTTTACTTTTATATATTTAGATTTTATAATAAAAAATATGAGTATATTATATTATTCAAATAATTTATTTTCAATCAAAATAATGGTGAAACACCCTCCCTTTGAACGAAATTAACAATAATATCTAATTTAATTATTATTATTATTTTTATTCTCTTGATTTTTATCTTCAAAAAAAAAATCTCCAGGATTTGGACTTTTTTTTTCGAATGGTTAAACACCCTTCTTCTGGACGAAATTCACGAAAATATCCAATACCTTAGCTTGGTCAGTTTCCATAATTCCAGAGAGTAGGAAATTGCATAATTTACGTCTGCTCCCCAATTCAATTCCATTTTCACACTAACTGGTCAAGGTCACTCATCTCTTCTCATACACCCTCAATTCTTTTATCTTTTTCCATTTTTTCTTCCCAATTTTCGTTTTCTCATTTTTGCCCTACTCAAAACAAGGTATCTCGATGAATATTTTCATTTTTCTTTTTCATATCGTGAGTGACAGGGTTTTCAACTTTACCAATAGCAAGCGGTTTTTGTTTGCCAAAGGGTTCTGCAAAAATAATGAAAAACGATGTGGGGGGAGGGGAGACGAAACAAAGTGCCTTTAATTTTGTATATTCAAACAGCCGGCTTAGGGTTCCTCAATATCGTTTTCTGGACGAATTCTATTCATAATTCGCCAACCCTAATTTTCATCGCTTTTAGGTTTAATCATATCACGTGTTTTTATTATTAAATAATTAAAACATCAATATTGAAAGCTAAAATCTCTTCCTTTTTTGTAGATTTGCGGATTGTCTATCTTGATCATGGGTTTCAATTCTGTCTATAGAAGCTTGCAGGAGTTATTTCCGCAGGTATAGCTCTTTACTATTTGTCGCCAAAAATGTGATTGCACATTAATCTATTATTTTATTTTATTTTTTAAGTATAACTATTAGTTGCTATGTGATCTACTGTTTTTGGATTATAGTTGTGATTTGTGAAGTTGCTTGGAACTCCAATATACTAATCAAATAAAAAGAGAGATGATTGGACTCTCGAGTTGAGCATTAAGTGCATGAACATGCATATTTGGATGAATGGATGTTGTTGCTATTGGCTCCTCTGTTTTTGACATGGGGGATGGCTAGTGTTTGTGCTACGTAACATGATCACTAAGGAAGTACAAATTCTGTTAAACTGTTAAGAAATTCCTTGTTGTAGTTGACATACACTTGAGAATAAACTTACTGGTGCCAAGAATTATCATAATCATCAAACATTCTAAAATCTAGAGTATTAATAAAGATGTACGAATCTGGGAATAAGTCTAACTTGTTATCTATAACTCATCCTAACTGAAGTTTATCAATTTGCTTTGACCAGGTTGATGCCAGGTTACTGAGAGCTGTGGCTATTGAACACCCAAAGGATGCTGATCTCGCTGCTGGAGTTGTTCTTGCAGAAGTCATCCCGTTCATATCCAAAAAATTAACTCTTGCAACTCCTCCACAGGACAATGGCCATGGATCCCCACTAAGTGTTGAAGGTGGAGTTGCTTATTTGTACATTCATTTTCTATATGACTGTACCTTGTTTGCATTGATCTGGTTTACTAATATATCTCTCATGACATGTTCAATATGTAGCTGAAAGTGAGGAGGAAGGCAATAGATTGCACCGTTGGCATGTCCAAGATATAGTTGTGGGGCCTTCTTCTGCTCCACAATCTATACATATGGAAACTCCCAAAACAGCTGAGTATTCTTTAGTACCAGATTTGAATGAAGCTCTGGACAAGTCTACATTGTTAAACGTCAGTAATTTAAATGATGGTACTGAAAAGTCTCTTGGAATGGATGACATGAAGGAGCTAAATGTTTTTCAGAATGTTGAGGATAACACCATAGAAGAGACCTCAAACAAGATTGCTTTGGAGACTTCAAATGGCTTTGGTCAGGAAGATAATGAAAATTTTGATCAGAGACGACTTCATGTTGATGCTGAGTCTAAAAACTTGATTTCTTCTGGTATATGTCAAGAGATGGAACCTGAACATAATTACCTTAGCAAGGAGGCTACCTGCAATAATAAAAATGAAAATAGAACTGGAAACCATTTAAGTGAAGAATTGGTAAATTTTGTAGATGCTTCAGCTGATTATTATGATGCCACTACAAGCCACTTACTGGAGGATTGTGAAACTTACCTGACCGAGGAAGAAAATTCAGAGGCTCAAGCTGTTTGCCATGAGGAAGGGAATACTCTAAATTCTAAAAATAGTCTTCAACGGGAATTGGATGCTGGGTCTTCTAGTGCTGATGACAAAACTCGTGATGTTGAAGATGATATTGGAGGCAAGAATGAAGTTAGCCAATATATCCAAGTAAGCAGAATTGATCTGCTTGAGGAAATCATTGATGAGGCTAAAAGTAACAAGGTATTAGTAGTCCTAGATTTCATATTTGGGTGTTAGGAATACTAGCTTTATAACAATATACCATATGTAGCAGAGTTTATGAAGATGGCAATCAAAATCATTGTCGCTATACTGAATGATCACCTTACATTTTATCAATGATTAAAAAAAAGAGTAGATATCACAGCAATGTGTAAGCCTTATTGATATATAGAATGATATGCTTAAAGTTTGGTTGTAAGACTTTAATAATCGTGACATCTTGAGATTATCTGACATTGATCCAGAAAACCTTGTTTTCATCAATGGAATCTCTTATCACCTTGATGAGGGATGTGGAACTTCAGGAGAAAGCTGCAGAGCAGGCCAATATGGAAGCTGCTGGCGGAGGGTTTAATATTCTGGCCATGGTAGATGACTATAAAGCAGTGCTGGAACAAGCTAAAGAAGCAAATGACATGGTTGTGTAAAAGTCACAAAATCTTTAGCATTTATTGTTTTGTACGAGACAAACAAAAAATATTTATTCTCAACTTGTTCTTGCAGCATGCAGGAGAAGTTTATGGAGAAAAATCAATTCTGGCAACTGAACTGAAGGAACTTCAATCACGGTTACTCAGCTTGTCTGATGAAAGGGATAAGTCTCTTGCAATTCTTGATGAGGTGGGTGCTTTAAACTTTTGTGTATTCATTAGAAATTTAATTAGCATACCTTTGCTGCACATATTTATGCATTTCAGAATACCTTGAACACCTTCCTAACTATTGTAATAATCAGACTCTTCTCTATTATAACATAATGGCTAAGGAAGGCATGTGATTTAAAAATATTGGTTGATGATTCAAAAACATATTCCTTTTGCAATTGGATTACTTAACTTGACAATTAAGAAGTAAAATTTCTAGCATCTTATTTGGTTCATTTCCTTGTTCTGGCTTCCAGATGCGTGAAATTCTTGAAGCACGACTAGCTGCAGCAGAAGAAATGAGGAAAGCAGCTGAGAATGAAAAACTGGAAAAAGAGGAATCAGCACGAAAGGCTCTTGTTGAACAGGAAAAATTGGTGGAGAAGGTACTACATGAATCAAGAAGACTACAGCAGGAGGCAGAAGAGAATTCAAAGGTTACTAGTGTTTCTCATGCTTCTAAACCATTCCATTTATTCTACGTCATACATGTAATATTTTGGACAAAGCGATGAGCTTGTGTTTTAAAGCGAACTAGGGTTTATCTGCCCTTAAATCTTTTGTGGGTTATGATCATTATTCCCTTTAAATTAAATTAAGGAATGGTACACCCTTATTATTACTTTAGATGCAAACTCAAATTAGCGATGTTTTTTCTTTATATTTTATGATATTTATCCCCTCCTTTTAATCTCTGCAGTTACGAGAGTTCCTGATGGATAGAGGGCAGGTTGTTGATATGTTGCAGTAAGTTTTTCTTAAACATAGTTTCATTTATCTGCTTGTGTCCGGTATTAATATTATTTTAATCCAATTCTCTTTGCTGTTAATTATTAATTTTTTGTGAAACTTACCGTCGATTTCAGATTATTATATGAATGCTTAAGATTATGACCATTACGTTACAGTTTTAAATGGTCATTGTCGTACGAGAATGCATTTTGTTTGACATCATTCCCTGAAATTGATGTTTCAGTCTGTTCTAGGACTTGGATATTCTTTCCTTTCTTCCCTCAACACGCGTATCTGTGGACTACGTTATCAATTGACCTCTTGTAGTTGTAATATATTTGCACTTTCTAATATAATATATTTACTTCTCATTGAACTTTGCAGAGGAGAAATTTCTGTTATTTGTCAGGATATTAGGCTTCTAAAAGAGAAATTTGATGCAAATCTTCCATTGAGTCAATCCTTCACCTCAAGCCAGACCAGTTGCAAGTTGGCTTCATCAGGTATGTCCCACAAGGCTGCGACATCTGATGTAGGTTCTGTGCATAGTGATTCCTCTGAAAGAAGTAAGACATGCCTGGTAACTTCAATTGAAAGCCTTTGTTCCAAAAGCGGGCACGACGAGGAAAAATCCAAAGCTGAACGCGATGCTCTTCTTGATGATGGGTGGGATATTTTTGAGAATGAGGCAGAGCTCAGTTCTGGAGTTTACTGACTGTTTGTTATGCCCACGTGGAAAACAACATAGGATTTGGTGCTATTGTTTATACAACAAAATAAGCGTTAGAATCCTTGGATGTCACTCAAATTAGTTGTGTGATCTGGATACTTTTGATTTATATAGTATTGCTCGAGGTTGTTTTGCAAATTTTGTATATAATGTCATTGAGAATTACTTTCTTTCTTCTTTCTCACCTATAATGGTGATTGGTTTGTCGTTGTCTTCATTTAATTACTGAGAGGGTTGTGTTTGGGATATGTGGAGGAAAAAAAAAACAAATAAGAATTAAATAAGTTAAAAAAAGAGAAAAAAAAAAGATATATACAGTATAAGAGTGTACATAAGTCCAATTCATGTATACAACTGTGAGTTTGGGTGATGTAAATATGTATGTGCCGGTTGACTTACTAGTTGCACGCGACAGTAATGCCACATTAGTGAGTTCAAACTTTTCAAAATAAATTGTTTCTTAAATTGCATTCATTCGTCCTTTGGATATTGTATGCTTTTTCTTAAAAATTATACATAATTATATGTTATTACTATAAATCATTATATCCATACTGCACCATGTGCGGTTTACATTTGAACTCTGGACGATCCATATCCATATCTATTTATTATTGACGAAGAGGGAGTATTGCGAAGATTATTAGATTACACTCATTATATTTCAAGTTTTTAATTTGTTTTTTTCCAATTCAATTTTATTATTTTAACTAGGTTGTTGGTTTGATTCGATTTCAATTTAACATAAAATTTAAATTGAACTAAATTGCTATTTCAATTTATATTGATTGAGATTTTTATTACTATAAAATTGTTAAATAATTTTTTTAAAAGTATTAAAATATTTTCTTTAAAAAAATGGTTAAAAATTTTATAATAAAAAATAATCAAATAAAGAGATATATAAAATAAATCGTATAATTGAATTTTTTTAATTTACAAATAAATTAAGAATATTGTAATTAAATATTATATCTCAAGTTATTCTCATATTTTTAATAAATATAAATATAATTTTTAAGAGATATAATTATATATTATCACCCTTTCATAATTACTTTTAAATATATTTTATTTAAATACAATAAATCATTCTTATTTTTAATCTGAAATCATAACTCAATCATGTGATTTAAAAATATATATATATATATATATATATATATATATATATATATATATATATATATATCCAAAAACTTTAATAAAAATTTGATAATGATCGGTTTTTAATTTTCTATCAGTTTATAATTATTTTTTAATCGATTGAATTTCGAGTACTCATAATTTTAACTATACAGTTTGGGTTTACACTTCTTCTTTTTTTCAATTTAATCTCAATGTTTTTATTCTATAACAATTTACTGCAAGATGTTATAATTTTCCTTAAATATTAGATGTCAAGATAATAAATAGACCAAAATTTAATAATTAAAAAAGTGAGAATTAAATTTAAAATAAAAAAGGTAGAGATATAATAATAATAATAATAATAATAATAATAATAATAATAATAAAGAGATTAAAAATTACAATTAATCCAATTTTTAATGATATATTATATAAAGTGAAAGTGAAATACAGAAAGAAAAAGAGATAAGGAAATAAATAATGTTTGCCGACCAGTACCAGTTTACATGTCTACCAACCAAACAAACAAAAGGTTTTCTTTTTTAAAAACATTCATGTTTTTCAGGCCTTCCCATTTGCCTATTTATGTCATCATATTTTATGACCAATTAATTTTCTATACATTTTATTATATGATAAAAATTATCTAATCAATTATTTAAATTTAATAAATAAATAAAATAATGTGACGACTTTTTATTGAAACATAAGGAGCGATAATTGAAAGTTGTGGTTGCTCTTACTATATGACAAAATCATTATGCTGCCTTCACAACTGCTCTAGATTTTTAACTGCATTTTAACATGTACATTTTATATAATAAATGTTTATTTTATGTAACTAAAATTTATAATATATAGATACTTCTAAATATATAAATTATAATTAAAATTTGTAACAAAAATACTCTTAATATTTTCAACAATAAACTTGTCTAAGTAAGTAGTGATCAACTGTCTGAACTAGTTTCAGAGTGACATTAATAAGGGATTGTAAATTTTTAATCAAGACAAATTTGGTGTTGACTTCCTATAATTCATGCTGATAAAAGTAAAAAAGCAAAGGCAGTGATTATATGTTATTGTGAGTGAGAGAGAGAGAGAGATATAAAAAACAAGTTGTATCTTCAATTTGAATTATAAACAGCCTAGTTTTTAATTTACATGTTGAGCAGGAACTCCTGCTTCATACAGCCCCTTTAATTACCTACTCTACCCCCTAAACTCTGTCCCTTTTTGACAATACAAGTCTCACTTTATCTCTTCACTCTCATTATGGTTATCAGCAAAAAAGGGAACTCCAACTTCTGCTTCAACGTAAATCTAACTTTGCCATTTCTTCAACTTGGAGTGGCACCAAGACCAAGCTGTGATGATATTTGGCTTCATTCATGCCAGCATAAGAGTAACACAGTGCATCTCCAGATTATGTAAAGTCGTGTCCTGTGCTGTCGAACTTGTTTGGAACACCTGGGGGATCGAAGCTTTGAACCCCTAACTGAGAATACACTAGCTGCCATTTGTTTATGCCAAGTTTTTCAACACTTGATGAAAGCCTGTGCTTGTTCTCTATTCAAGGGGAAGACTGAACCATATATATAGGAGAAGAATTTGAAGATATGAAGGAAGCAAATTTGTGGTGGATGATTTATGTTCTTCTGGCCTATGGTTGCAGCCTTGGGACATGTCCCACTATCCACCTAAGATGACAAAGTTACACCCATGAGCTTGTCTCCTTTGCCAAACACGCTTGAGAGGGACTACTCATCCACTATTACTGACCAAGGGTCATCCTTGTCCCCTCATTGTTAATGCCTATCTCTTTTGTGGGATGTGTCTGCATCTACTTTGCTACAATGTTTGTTATCTTCTCTTTTGTTTTATTTTCTTTTGCGTATTAAATAAGACATCAATGGAAACCCCTGGTGTCTATAAAAACGAATAGCCAATGAATGGTGATAATGTTAAATAATGAAATACATTGATTGTTGCAACTTGTCTGCACATAAAGACATTCTTAATGACAGTTATACTGTAGGTTATAGGCCTAACCAATGTTAATCTTCCTATTTATGGGTCAAATAAAATACTAAATCAGTCGGTGGATGGAGTATTATAGATGTAATCATGACTAAATAATAAGATTATCTACCTACCAAAAGTTCTAAGACATAACTCGCATTTGCGAAAGAAGTCATTTTAGATTCTTAAATGAAGCTTCCACTTGTACCATGTGGCACAAGAGGACCAGGCTTAAGATATTTCTTCCTCTATGAAACATCTTACCGTTGATTTTAGAGGGTGGAAAAGTAAGAGAAAAAGAGTAAGAAATTAATTTCTCTCTAGAGTATGCAACTCCAGGATAATATAACAATTTTTCCAAGATGACATTGCTACATTATTTAAGTCCAAGTCATGGTTGACATGATTCATTGCTTCTCATGAAAAACCACTATTCATTATTCTGCTTGAACAAGCTGACTCATGTACACGAAGCTTATAGAATACGGACGACATTGTCTTCTGTCCCTTCTTCCTATGTTAAAATATTCCTTCTCCCCTCAGAAGAGTTAAAATGACCTCAAATTCCATAAGATATTAACATACAACAATTAACACTGTCAGCACTCAGATTCTACAACCCAGTGAAAGACTCGATCAAAACAATAGCTTTTATTAGCACACCACCCATTACCCCCTGGAAAAAAAGTATAAGAAAAAGGGAGATTTCACATAAATTTGTCGGGGTGGTGAGTAAATTTCATACACCTGGATACTTCTAGTAACGCAATTAATGTATTCGTCCTCAAGTTGATGTTGAATACTCCTAAAATAGAACATGTCTTTCCACACGAGGCTATAACACAATCATGTGTTGAGATTTCTAAAAGAACAGTTTGTTGAAGGCAATGCTGTGCCCTCTAGTAGTGGCCATGATCACGTGTACTGTGTTGCCTCAAAGCAAAACCTAGTCGATGTCGTTGTCGACCTGACATGCTTTCCGCTTATCATTGCCGGCACCAGTAAACCAGGTCAAGTTCCTTCACATTCACTTAATCTTGAGGACCTTCCTTTACTGTGAATTTCATCTTTATAAAACGTGCTCTCACTCTCACATTTAAAAGATTAGTCCCACATCGCTATGTCTGCTATTCTAAAAGTGGACAGCGTAAACGTTATTGGGCCAGCCTCAATAAGGTTGAGATATTAGGTCATGTACATTCACTCTTACACGTGTGTCTCTGCCTCTGAATTTTCTCTCATGGGACCTCACCCACGTGCAACACTCAATTCTGATTTTTCTTGTAGGCCAGAAATTTGAAACATGAACATTTCTTGCCCAAACTATTTGAAGGTTCATTATTAACACAAGTTTAAAACAAACCTATGAACTGTTAAAGTAGATCAAGATGTTTGACCAATTAACAACAAATAGTACCTATTAATCAATTAGTTTGTGATCACTTATTCTCTTATATTCGGAGGATAGAGGTCACATTTATTTTCAGACAATATTATCTAGAGTACTTACAAGAATTTCAAAATTAAACATTTTATGTTTATACAATTACATGACAACATCGAAATAAAATAAAAAAGATTACGACAAAAAGAAAATTCTTACCAAAGCTTACATTTTTTATGCATAAGTTTTTTTTTTTTTCACTCTAAATTACTACTTTAAGATATTTAACACCTTTAAATTAATAACATTAATGTCAAATCGTTACCTTTTAAAAAATGATTTTGATACAAACACTACTACAGAAAACACTTTCTACGACAGCATCCAACGTCGGTTATCACGAAGACCGACGTTGTACAAGACGCGGTGGCAAACTTGTAATTATGAAACAAAATTTAACGTCGGTTATATAATAACCGACGTAGTAACTGCAATTCAACGTCGGTTATATGACAGACGACGTTAAATGTTTAAATTTAACGTCGGTTATGTATAACAGACGTTGAATTCTCAAAATCAACGTCGATTACATGATTTACCGACGTCGAAAGCGTTATCCACGTCGGGTTTTTTAATAACAGACGTTGAATGTCCTTTATACCTCTCCTCCTAGGCGCGCTGCCCCCTCGTCTGCTTCTTCTTCGTCCCACATACTCCCTCCTTCTGCTTCTTCTTCGCTGTGCCTCAGTCCTCACTGTTGCCCCCTCGCCGCCCCTTCGCCGCCCACTCGCCGCTGCTACCTCATTCGCTATGGTCTGCAGCCTCAGTCCTCACTGCCGTGCTCTGCCCCCTCGCCGCCCCTTCGCCGCCCACTCGCCGCGCTCTCATCAGGTTAGATTAAGTTGTATGGATGATTTACAACATGCATTTAACATAAATATGGATTATTTAGAGCATTTCCTGCGTAGGAACATTAGAAAGATGATGGATGATTTTGTATATATGGTTTGATTTGATCTAGGTTCGTTTAGGTTTCGAAGTGGTATATGGAACATTAGGTTTCGTTTAGGTTTAGGTTTAGGTTTAGGTTTCGAAGTGGTATATGGAACATTAGAGCATTGTTAGGCAATGTACACGTTTTTTTGTATTGTTTTGTTAAACCTTTTCTAATAAACCTTGAATATCTAGGCAAGCCTTTTTGTGTAGTTAGATGGATCGAACTTGGGTCAATGCAAGTCGTATGTCAGAAGAGTATGAGAATGGAGTTGACTCCTTTTTGAAATTTGCCGAACAAAATGCTCCCAAAATGAATGGAAAAATCTACTGCCCATGTGTTAATTGTGTAAATGGCGAGTACAAGAGATGGACACAACGCGGGAGCATCTTATTTGCGATGGGATGATGAAGAATTACACCATATGGACATGGCACGGTGAAGTGGTTGATATTCCAACGAGTATCACAAACTATTGAGGATGATGTAACCTGCGAAGATCGAATAGAGGACATGCTTTGTGATGTGGGTCAAGAGAGCTTTCTTGAAGCACATGCATCTATATATGATACATTGAGGACCGATTCAGAGACACCTTTGTATCCCGGATGTACAACTTTCACACGGTTGTCATCTGTGTTAAGATTGGTCAATCTAAAAGCAAAATTTGGTTGGAGTGATACAAGTTTTAATGAATTACTCCAACTTTTGAAGGAGATGCTCCCAGACAATAACACCTTGCCGGACCGTATGTATGAAGCGAAGAAGATACTATGTCCGATGGGTTTAGAATATAGGAAGATACATGCTTGCCCTAATGATTGTGTGTTATACAGGAAAGAATTCTCATCTTTAGACCAATGTCCAACATGTGGTGTATCACGTTACAAAACAAAGGATGGTGATGATTGTAGTCAGGAGAGTGGTAAAAAACGTCCTCCTGCAAAAGTTTTATGGTATCTTCCAATTATTCCAAGATTTAGGCGGTTGTACGCTCACGAAGATGCTAAAATTTTAATTTGGCATTCAAAGAGAAAAACATGTGATGGGCAAATGCGACATCCATCTGACTCTCCCCAATGGAAGAATTTTGACCGTCTATTTCCAAGTTTTGGTAGTGATGCAAGAAACCTTAGACTTGGATTAGCAACAGATGGGATGAATCCTTTTGGAAATTTAAGTAGTAACCATAGTTCATGGCCCGTTTTATTGATGATTTACAATCTTCCACCATGGTTATGCATGAAGCGCAAATATGTCATGTTGTGTATGATGATTTCAGGTCCAAGACAGCCAGGAAATGACATAGATGTGTATTTGAGTCCTTTGATAGAAGACTTAACACTATTATGGGAGGAAGGAGTAGATGCATTTGATGGGTATCAGCAGCAGAAGTTCAAGTTGCATGCAATGTTATTTTGCACCATTAATGACTTCCCTGCCTATGGAAACTTGAGTGGGTATAGTGTGAAGGGGCATTATGCTTGTCATATTTGTGAAGAAGAGACCAGTTATATACAATTGAAACATGGAAAGAAGACAGGTTTATAACGAGCACGAGAAAATTTCTCCTGCATGACCATCCATACCGTAGACTGAAGAAAGCTTTTAATGGCATACAGGAGGATGAAATTGCCAGAGAACCATTGACTGATTTAGAAGTTTACGATCGAGTGAAGAACATAAGCATTACATTTGGAAAGACCCAAAAAAGGTCTTCTGACAAGAACATGTGGAAGAAGAGATCAATTTTCTTTGATCTTCCATATTGGAGCCATTTAGAAGTACGACATTGTATTGATGTTATGCATGTGGAGAAGAATGTATGTGATAGTCTCATTGGCACATTGTTAAACATTCAAGGAAAGTCAAAGGATGGGATCAAAGCACGTCAATACCTTTGTGAGATGGGAATACGTCCTGAATTACATCCAAGGCCTGAAGGCAATAGAACATATCTACCACCAGCATGTCACACCTTGTCAAAGAAGGAGAAACGTAGTTTATGTCATTGTCTTGCAAGTATTAAAGTGCCACAAGGATACTCTTCAAATATTAAGAGTCTTGTATCCATGAAAGATCTGAAGTTAATTGGATTAAAGTCCCATGATTGTCACATTTTGATGCAACAGTTGTTACCCGTGGCTATACGTAACATATTGCCTAAGAATGTTAGACATGCCATTATGCGACTATGTTTTTTCTTCAATTCTATTTGTGCCAAGGTTATCGATGAAAAATCACTAGATGAGTTGGAAAATGAGGCTACGGTTGTGCTATGTCAATTGGAGATGTATTTTCCTCCATCATTCTTTGATATAATGATTCACTTAATCGTTCATGTTGTGAGGGAGATACGAATTTGTGGGCCAGTTTATTTGAGGTGGATGTACCCAATTGAGCGATACATGAAGATCTTCAAAGGGTATTCTAAAAATCCATATAGACCTGAAGCTTCAATTATTGAGCGGTATATTGCAGAAGAAGCATAGAATTTTGTTCAGATTACTTGGCAAGAGTCGTACCTGTGGGTGTACCTAGAAATCGTCATGATGATAGGCTAAATGGTAAGGGAACTCGTGGTATTAGAATTCAAACAAAAGATCATGTAGAGTTGACCACCGCCCACTTGTATATTTTGAACAATACGAAGAGGTTATTCCTTACATAGATGCGCATAAAGCAATGTTAAAGGACCTAAACCCCAAAATGGGTGAAAGGTGGTTGATGAAAGAGCATAACAACAACTTTATCAATTGGTTTCAAAGCAAAATATTTTCAAGTGACAATGCCTCCGATACACTTGAAATGGCTAGCACATGGGCCTAGATATAATGTTATAACTTGGCAAGGGTATGACATTAACAAATACTCATTCTATACGAAGGCACAAGATGAAAAAAGTACGGTCCAGAATAGTGGAGTATCTATTGAGGCAACATCTATGCACTTTTCTAGTGCAAAGGACAAAAACCCCATCATGGCATCAATTAGTTACTTTGGAGTGATTGAGGAGATTTGGGAGGTCGACTATACTAAATTCAAAGTGCCTTTATTTAAATGTAAATGGGTTGATAACAATACTGGTGTCCAAAGAGACCAAATGGGATTTACTTTGATTGATATAAACAAGATTGGTCATAAGGAAGAACCCTTCATAATGGCATACCAGGCAAAACAAGTGTTTTATGTCACTGATCCATCAAATGATAGGTGGTCAGTTGTCCTCAAAGGAAAAATGATTGATGTCACAAATGAGAATGGAGAAGAATTAGATGATTTTATTAACATTCAAAATTCACCACGGTTGCCTATTGCTATATCCCAATTGGAAGAGGACTTTGTTCATGCTACTCACAATGACCATGATGAAGGCATATGGGAAAATATTAATACAATCTAAGTTATGTTTCTATTTATTTATTTTTTTAACATGTAATTGAGGAGACTTTGCATGTGTATTGATATAATTCTATGTTTTTTTCATTACGGGTAAATGGCATCTCCTCCACCATCTCCTCCACCATCTCCTCGGGCATCCGGAAAGACATTTTCCAGTAAGAGGAGTCGACAATCTACACGGTTGAAAGGCTTGACCGTTAGACACATATCCGGCCGGAAGTTATCTGTTTCTGTTGATCCTAGGGCTGGCAAGGTGTCGGGTCCCTTCGATACCCAATTTAGTAGCTACTTGGGTACACTAGCTAGAGAGAAGGTATTTATTCTATTTCAAAGTTAATTTCATTTCAAATATATTGTTGATACTTATGTTGTTTATGTTGTGTAGATATCTATTCTCCATCCTACTTGGGATCATGTGGAGGAAGCTGTGAAGAACTTGTTATGGCAAGATCTTCTTGTAAGTATGTGTATTTAGTTGTTTATATTGTTTATACATTATTATCAATTGGTTAACTAAAACTTGTTTGCTACTTGTAGGAACACTTTGATTTAGTTAATTCGAGGATGTGAGGAGGAAGATAATGACAGACCATAGCAAAAATGTGGAGACAGTTCAAGTCCACATTGACCACTAAATGGGTGTATGCTGAGGACAAAGTTAGCAAGGGATTAACCCCTTGCCAAAGATATGGCATAGATGAGGACACTTGGAAGAAGTTTGTACATAGTAGGACTGGTTCGAGTGGGAGGTAATAGCTTATGGCTTAATTGACTTGAATATTTCATAATGAGTTGTGTATCTAATATTGTGTTCAATTATGTTGCAGGAAAGAAGACAAAAAGCAAAAGACATTCAAAGGAAGAATGTCGCCCCCACCTTCTGTCTCATGGGGGTACGACTTATTGACTAAGAAGATGATGGAGGAGAAGAGTAGACTTCGACAGTCGGAGTTAGCCTCTTCCGGTTTAAGCGAAGAGCAGATTCCTCCACCATCTCCTCCAAAACGTCACCAGAAGTGGAAGAGGGCGCGTACAAAGCCTTCTGGTGACATGACGTCGCTGGAAGCCCGAGAAATTGCTGCTCGGATTGTAAGTAAAAGAAGTTAATTTACTTTGAATTAGTTATATGTAACATGTTCATTAATAAAATTAACTTTTATAATGTAGGATGCCTTGGAGGAGCAGTGTACACAGGGAACTTTCATCCCTTACGGTCGTCAGGATATCTTGACCATCTGCTATTGGACGACCGGAACATCCAGGTCGTGTTCGAGCTGTTGGCCAAGGTGTGGGTGTCCGACGGTATTTTGGACCACCATCACGGGATATCCGCACCTCCACATCCTTGAGCCAAGAAGATATTGCTGCCTTGGAGATGGCTCTCACGGAGAAATTGACACCGGCCATCGGGGCAAAATTGGAGGAAGAGTTGACTCCCGCCATCGACGCACGACTTGAGGAGACCATCATCGCACGTGTGCGGGAGCGAGTCCTGCGTATGACCTCCATGGGTACTTCATTTGCTCGATGCTCATCCTCCATCAGGTGCATTTTCAACCACAAATTGGTACTTGACTTGTGTTTCTAAAATCTTAGTCCTTATTGGAATTTACTGTATTTGTAGGTCCAAGAGTTAGCACAAAGGGCAGTTGTGCTTGAAGCCACTATCGAGGTCACACCCGAGGTGGCATCTATTCATCCTGAATCCACAAAGGATGATCGATATGGCTTGTGGGTTGAGGTAGATGAAGGTCTAAGGCTAGTGGCCCATGGATCAGTTCATGAAGGGGCTTCAACCATCCACAATGTGCCTTTGGATCCTAACTTGGTCAAAGTAGTGGTTGAAAAGGTGGTTGACGCTGCGGCTAGTGTCCCTATCCCCACTGAAGAGGTGCGGACAGTGGGCCAAGCCCTTCGGACCTTCATTACTTGGCCCCGACATTTAGTTAGGTCAATAATGGTAAAGGTATGTATATGTATGGTTATAATACATCTAACACATAAATAAATTGATTTATTGTTTATGATTATATTTTATAAAATATGTAGGATGTTCGGCAGCCAAAAGACTTGGGTAAAGCTATTGCCACTCCTTCGCATCTAAGGAGAAGACACCAGTTGTGGAGACTTCTCCAAATCCAATTTTTGATCTCTTGTCTCTTTTCCCACAATTGTATCTGCAGTCATTCCAAGTTCCATGGGATTGTACATTATTTGGGATGGCTTCTAGCAATATCCCCTATACATTTCCCACACTGATGCCCTGGAGATTGGGATGGGCAATCAATGTCTAAATATAGCTGTTTTACAATTTTGGACATTGTAAGTTCATATCTTTCATGACTCTTTTCATTTTAGTAAATATATAAGCTATAAGTTCACTTAAATTGGCATATTTTAGGATGATGCACGAAATGATAGTGGAGCAGGGCATTGGTCATGTGTATGGATTCTTCGAGCCTCAATCCATACAAAAGTTTGGGAATAAGCGTGATCAAATTCTCAGTTACATGCAGAATTGGATGACTGTTTCTAAAAGAGATATTTACCTTGGAGCATACCATCATTCGTAAGTTATCCCAGCCTCTTCTGGTTTTACACAAGTTTTTTTAATAGATTCTAATCCTGTGTATATACAGAAACCACTGGCAGCTATTAGTTATTTGTACAAAGTAGAATCTTGTGTGTTGGTTCTGCTCATTGGGAAGAAAACCGGACATGGAGCTAAAAAATATTGTAAACGAGTAAGTATTTATTATATTATGTCTAAACATCTTGATTATTCTATTTCTAAGCCCCTTCTTTTCAATATATAGTGCTTTAAAGGTTTGTAGTACATTAGATAGAAAACACACAAGTAAAATCACAGCTCCAAATTGGAATTTTATCAAAGTAAGTAGCCTTTATATATATTATACTATCTATTAATTTACGTTCAAATTTAATAGTTATTTTTAACATATTTACTCATTTTTAGTGTAACAAACAAAATGGAGGCTACGAGTGCGGCTACTATGTAATGTATTGGATGTGGCTCATCATTTTTGGTAGCATTCGGGATAGTTGGGACGAGGTAAGTTGACATTTGCTATTATATTCAATTCCTTTATTTTTATTGCTTAGGGTTTACCATTCTATTATTGTGAACTTCTTACAGGCATTTAAAGATATAGAACCTTTGCCTATGGATACTATAGACATGGTTAGAAACAAATGGGCGAAAAGTTTGTACAAGTAGTTAGGAATAATAGGATTGATTGATAATTTTTGTGTATTATGTACATAATGTGGCTGGACTGAGATTTTTGTGTATTGTGTAAATATATAGTGATTAGGTGAAAAGACCTGGTTGAGATTTTTGTATATTGTGTATATATTGTGTAAATGCAGTTGGATCGAGATTTCGGACTGAGATTTATAGCAGGTCGTGTATGGTAGCACAAAAACAGAACAAATTTTTTTTTAAAAAAAGGGATATTCTACGTCGGTTATTGCATTAACCGACGTCGTAACGTCGATCGCTTGAGCGAAACGTCGGTCGCTTGAGCGAAACAAGCACCCGAGAGTCCCCTTTGTTTGAAGGCTTCGTCGCTCAAGCGAGTACACCGGTCGCTTGAGCGAGAAAGGACTTTCAACGTCGGTTAGTTCAATGTCAGACGTAGAAATGAGTAAATTCTACGTCGGTTATTGAACTAACCGACGTTGAAAGTCCTTTCTCGCTCAAGCGACCGTGTACTCGCTTGAGCGAAACAGACCCGAGAGTCCCCTTTGTTTGAAGGCTTCGTCGCTCAAGCGAGTACACCGGTCGCTTGAGCGAGAAAGGACTTTCAACGTCGGTTAGTTCAATAACCAACGTAGAATTTACTCATTTCTACGTCGGACATTTGCTTAACCGACGTAGATGTCTAACACTTTCAACGTCGGGTATTCGAACCGACGTAGAATCCTTTGACATTCAACGACGCCTGATTCAACGACGTCATTGGAACCGACGTTGAAAGCCTTCTACACCCGACGTTGAATGCTCATTACGTAGTAGTGAAAATAGTAGATATTTATAGGAATGTAAACAAAATAAAACTTAATTCATGATTGTCTATGAAATACTCAGTTTTAAAAAATAGAAAATATTAGTTTTATTATACATTTTTCAAACTACAAATTCAAATTTTATATATGAAAAATGTAAAAAGAAAAAAAATCCTTAGTTAATTTAGTTAGTCAAATATATGATAATAGTAAGCATCTGATTGATCGATTTAGTTTTTTCTTTAGTTTCTAAAAATAAATTTCATAATTACTATTGATAAACGGTTTCAAGAATGAGTTAAAAAGTAATTTAATTGATAATTATAATTTAAAAACTGTTTTAAACATTGACAGAAAATTTAGATAATAATTTTTACAAATTTATAACAGTAAAGTAATAATAAAACACGGCCACTAAGAGCCAAAATTATTATTATTAATAAAAATAATCATAATTTGATATAAAAATTGAAAATAGATTAAAATTTTTTTGAATTATTTTGTGCACAACCTAAGTCGAATTTAGATTAAAATTAAGAATATTTAAATATAATATGATATGTTTAAAAATAATTAAAGAAGAAATACACAAGGTAGAAATAATTGAAAGAGAATTTTTGTAAAGGAAGGTTTGATGGACAAGGATGAGTAAAACAAATTAAAAGGATAAGATATTTGTGGTGCCCCCCAAGGCTCTTCCAAACTTTCAAAACCTTCTCTTCATGCGACACTAAACATTGTTTCTACACTCCACAAAATAATTTGTAAGAGATGAAGAAGCAACAGGGGCAATTAAAGAAATAACTGTTAAACATGCAAGGATATGAAGCTTAAAGATTTTGATGATGATTCAAGAACAAATGACTCATAATTAAAGAAATATTTGTTTTATGTTTTTGAGTCTATATAATTAGAGTACATGATAGCCAGTACATAATTCATCATTTGAAAACTTATTTTTATCATATCCATTATGTGATAATCGATTATCACTTGGAATAATCTATTATCCTGCACTGAAAAATTGTTTTTCTGAAAACCTTACTGTGATAATCGATTCTCACTTAGGATAATCGATTATCCCAACTAGATAATCAATTATTTACACAGATAATCGATTATCCTGGTCTTGTTTTACTCCTCTGCAAAAATGGTTCTGTAATAATCGATTATCTACATCTGTTATGAGTTTTGAAATTCAAATCTGGACCAATTTATGAAAACCTTATTCCCAATTCTTATGTTTTCGAAAATCATCATTTCTCAGACCCTATTCTCTCTACTTAAGGTTCTCTAAGGCTCTCTGCAAATAAACAAACATTTTTCATACAAAAGTTAAGAGTTGTGACTGCTAGAGAACTTTCTATAGGGAAGAAAAAGGGGTTTTTGAAAACCTAGTGTGGGCTAGAAGCGATAAGAATCACTGAGTGGGTTTCTTGGTGGATTGTGTGTTGTGTGTTGTGTCGTCTCTAGGAAAAGCTGTTGTTCATCCTTTGTGGATTCAAAGGATGTGTTCATCTTTTGTGTGACTCAAGAGAGGTATTTTCTAATCCTTATTATCTTTTTCAATTTGTATTCTGTTGTAACTTGTGATTATAGTGACAGAGTTAATACTTTTTTAGAATGACTAACAATTGGACGTAGGGTCTTTTGATCCGAACCAGTATAAATCATCTATGTAATCTTCTTTCCTTTATCTCTTTACATTACAAGCATTTTAATTGGTGAAATTTGGGGAAAACTTTCAAAACCCTAATTTTTTTTAAGAAACCAATTCACCCCCCTCTTGGTTTTTGTCCCTAAATGCGAACATTTCGCTGCGCGATTCTAACAATAACCACTGTTAGTGAGTCAGTACATGTGACAAGTGATCCTAACATTACAAGAAAAAACACATTTAGCCACCGAAATTAGCGACCGAATTTTTTTTGTCGCAATTAGCGACCGATTTAATTTTGGTTGCAATTAGCGATCGATTTAGCGACCGATTTAATTCGGTCGCAATTAGCAACCAATTTAGCGACCACTTTAATTCGGTCGCAATTAGCGACCGAGTTAATTCAGTCGCAATTTAACGACCGATTTAGCCACCGAAATATGATTTGGTTTCACTTTTTTATTTAGCGATCGAAATAGCGACCAATAGTTTGCGTCTCAAAATTTCGATCGCTAAATCGATGGTTATTCCATACTAAAATAAAAAAATCATTTAGCGACTCGATTTAGCGACCGAATCACAAATTGAAATAGTGACCAGAATAAAAATCGATCAGCTAATGAGAAAATAGCGATCGAATTAAAATCGATCGCTAATAAATATTATTTTTTATTATATTTAAATTTATTTTTTTATAAATATACTTTAATTGTTTTAATATATTTTTTACAATTTATTTTTTAAAAGTAATATATTTTTTAAAAATAATTTATTTTTAAAAATAATTTAATTTTTAAAATATACTTTAAAAATAAACTTTGGTCTCAATATTAACAAAATGAAGATTAACTTTAATTTTAAATTACTAAAATAAAAATATTATTAAAAATAAATCAAATTTATTAAAAATTTAAATTGTAATAAATTAAGACTAGAGTGATATTAACTATTCAATACATTGTTTAAGAAAAGTTTAATAACAAATATTCTTTAATTTATTTTTCAATTGAAAATTTCAATTGAAATTAAATTATATTTTAAAAATTTATATTAAAAAAATTAAACACATCAAATTATCACATTTTAATTCCTTATTAACTTAATTAATTAAAAAATTACAATTTTAATCAAATTATTACAATTTTATTTTATAATACTTTATTTTTAATCTAATTTTTAAATTTATTTCTTTATTATTATTAATTACTTAATCATGGTTGTTGTCATATAATTGATATACCAAAAAAAATTGATATCAATATACATTAGATAATAAATATATTATTTAATTAAACTATTTATAGAAATATATTTATCTTTAGTTAAAATATTTTTTAGTTTAAGTATACTAATTAATATTTTTCATTTTTAACATAATTAATAAAAAAGATTAAAAATTTAAAATTAATATATTTTATAAATACTAAAAATAAACCATATTTAAATAAATGAAAAATATATTTAAATTTATATTCAACATAGTTAAGGTTGTGCCTTTTTAAAATTTATATTCAACATATATTTAAATTTATATTAAAAATAGTTAATATAAATTAAGGTTGTGCCTTTTTTAAATTTTAACTTTTTCATATATTGGATTTTCATTAAAAAATTTCAAAAATTGCATAAGAAAATAGAGATTTAATTATACTTTTAATAAATTTAAGATAATACTAGTTTTTGTTTTTATTTTAAAATATTTATTTTAATTTTTTAAAAGAGAGAAACTATAATTTTAGTTTCTAAATACTAAATTTAAAGAATTAAATTTATTATTATTTAATATTTTAATTTTAGTATTAAAAATCTAAATTATATTTTATTAAATTAAAATAATTACAATATATTTTTCTACTTTGAGAATTAAAAATATAATTAAACTAAAACTGAAAATATTATAATACATTTTTGAACTCTTTTTTATAATATTTTTATCATTATTATATTTTTGGATTAATTATTTTTTTCCTAATTTTTTATAAAGTCAATTTTAATATTTAAAAGTATTTAACATTTTGAATTCTGAAACTTTTTCTCTATTAACATATTTAAAAACATAATATACTAAAAAAGTATTATACATAATTATTTCATCCAAATTTTTAATAATATGATAAGTAATCAAATTCATATATAAAACAAATTTAATGATGGATTAAAATAGAACAACATTTATAAGAGACTATTTATTTTTATTTATGATGGATCAAAAGTGGAAATACATTTAAATTTATAATTTTATTTATGAAACACATTTAAATTTATAATTAACGAAAATAATGAAAATCTTAATATAATATGATACTTTTAGTAATGTATTTTTTTATAAATTTAAACTTACTTTTTTTAGTTTAGTTTTTAAATTTTATGTATTATTATAATATAGTAAAAATGATAGAGTTTAAAAATAATGTAGAATGTGAGAAGTTTAAAAAGAAAAAAAAAGTTAAAAAAGGATATATATATATATATATATATATATATATATAAATGTAATTGGATTAAATTTATTATCCCCTCATATATTATTATACATTATTAGCGTAATTTTTGTGACGTATGCCTTATATTATATTAATATTACTGTGCAAGAAAACTTCGTAACGAAGTTTTCCTCATGCACAGTAAAATTTTTCTTATATATGAATACTGAAGCGGGGGAGGAGGGGAATCGAAATTTTCTTCTCATCTTTCTTCTATTATTGTCTAAATTTCAAGCAACGAGACTCTACTCGTGCAGGATCTGGTGAAACGGGAGAAAACTTGAATTAAGTGGGAAAGCTTCGGTAGAAATACCATATCAAGTAAGGGGAAGTTTAATTCATTCAATATATGAAATTGAATTGTTGGTACTCTGTAAATAAGGAATAGGAGTAGAGATATGAATGATTGGAATGTATGATTTTGAAGAATGTGTGATTTGTAAGAGTGTTTGTTGGAGAATTTCTGAGTTTGATGAACTGTTCATCGTTTAAAAGTTTTAGAAATTCTTGAAATTAAGGATGAATTATATAATAAAAGTGTTGTTTTTAACTTAAATTGAACATGTTTATGGTTAAATTTTGATTTGGAACTAATTTGGGTGATTGAAACTGAAAAATTGGAAATCTGAAATTCGAAAATGGCGAACTGGAAAACCTGCAAAATTCGCTCAAGCGAACATACGTCGCTTGAGCGAAGACACCTGGAAAATTTGGGACTCTCAGGATCCATCTCGCTCAAGCGATTAATGTACTCGCTTGAGCGACGTATGTTTCAGACAAAGGGGACTCCCGGGTCAAGTCTCGCTCAAGCGACTGGTTTACTCGCTTGAGCGACCGATGCTTCAAACAAAAGGGGACTCCCGGGTCAAGTCTCGCTCAAGCGACTGGTTTAATCGCTTGAGCGACGGATGTTTCAAACAAAGGGGACTCCCGGGTCAAGTATCGCTCAAGCGACTGGTGTACTCGCTTGAGCGACGGATGCTTCAAACAAAGGCGACTCTCGGGTCATGTCTCGCTCAAGCGACTGGTGTACTCGCTTGAGCGACGATGCCTTCAAACAACGGGGATTCTCGGGTTCCATCTCGCTCAAGCGACCTGTGTACTCGCTTGAGCGAGAGAAGGAAGAAGAAAGGGATATGGTGGGGATTTTTTTAAAAGATCAATGGAAAAATAGTAATTTATTGATTTCGGAAATGATTTCGGAAATTATTTTAGAAAAATATATATATAAAGAGAGAGAGAATGAAAGTAGTGTGTTGTGACGTGTGTGGGTCAGACTGAGCCTGAGGGCTGATGCCCAGAATCAGTCCTGAGACGTTATATATTGGCTAGACTGAGCCAGAAGGTTGGTGCCAGAATCAGTCAAATACTATTTTTATTGACTCGAATGAGCCGTGAGGACAGGTGGTCCAGAATCCGGCAAATGTGAATAATTTTTGTTATGTTTGAATGGTACCCGGGGTGGTACAGAGTACATTAGTGTAATAACTATGTCAGAGGATTCTGAATGAGGTCCCAGACTTCACTGATTGGTCGGGTCAGGTAGACTACGAGATCGGGTGGTGAGAAGTCGATGGGGGGATGACTCGGTGGCGCGCTCGGAGGGGTACTCCGGTATGAGTGATGAAGGGCGCCGTGAATTCTACTCTGTGTGGAGGGTGGTCGGAATGGTACTGCGGTACCGATCACAATGTGCCCACAGATGATAGCCTCGAGTTCGGGCATAGTAAGGGTATACTTCGGAAGGTGTCTTAGTGTGTTGATAATTTCTTAATTGATCATAATATGTAATTATTAATTCTATATCTGTTTTATTATATCGAATGATTTAATACTTACCCCTATTTTTCCATGTGGATGGGACTGCGATGATCACTTTTATGTGGGAGCAGATCAGGAGTTGAGAGATGGTGATGAGACTACTGGACAGCAGGGATAGTTCAGTGAGATAGCTTCGAGGGAGCTACTCTTATATGTATAATATATAAATAAATTATGTTACTATATTTTGAAGTTCTGTTAGTGAACTGGAATTTCAATATATGTTACAAATACAGTAATAAAATGTAAAATAGATATTGTTATTTACTTGTTTACTACTTTGCGAAGACATCATTATAGTAGCGATTTCTAGGGTCGTTACAATAGTGGTATCAGAGCGGTAGTATCCTTGTAAATCTGTGGGAATGGGTAGTGAACCTATGATAAGTCCGTTGTGATTATACTCTGATTGTGAGTGCGTGAATGTTTGCTTTGTATTGATTGTTGCGTTTGATATAGGATGGCACCGCGACCTCCTACTCCTACTCCACCGAGTGTAGATGCCCTAGCCAGGGCAATGGAAATGTTGGCAGCTGCCATGCAGCGACGAGGCTACCTACCCGCAGGGGAGGCCAACTATGGCATCATCCTCTCGCTGGATATCACCAATCGGAGCGAGATGGGGCCGATCGAGTTCATGAGGCATAATCCGCCTCGTTTTGGAGGAGATTTGGGTCCGGATGCGACAGAGAAGTGGCTGCGTGAAGTGGAGAAGATTTTTTAGGCTACCTTATGCCCGAAAGACGGGAAATTGACATTTGGGAAATACTTACTAGTTGATGAGGCTGAGTTCGGTGGTCGGGGACTCAAAGGATGATGATTGCACGGGGGAGGTGTGTAATTGGGAAACTTTCCGTGAGAAATTTCTCGGAGAAATACTTCCCGACAGACGTTAGATTTCGAGAAGGAGGCCGAGTTCCTGAGTCCGAGACAGGGTAATATGATGGTGCATGATTACGCCATACGATTTGAGCGCTTATCTGGTTTCTACACAGGTACAACTTCAGAACAGTGGCTTTGCAGGAAGTTTGAGGAAGGCTTGAGGGCTGAGATCAAGCTCATGGTGGTTCCTTTCTCTATCAGGAGATTCCCAGAGCTGGTGGAGAAGGCGAAGACAATAGAGAGACTCCAGGAGGGAGGAGTCAGAGTGATGAGGACCCACTCAAGTGGGGTCCCGAGTAGGGGTAGTAGATCAGAGAGGAGGTTGCCTTATTCACGCCCCCAGTCTTCCAGGAGTGGCAATGTTACCCCAACACCTCGATCATCAGGATCTGTATCCGGGGTAAAATGTTTTCAATGTGGAGGCCCTCATTACAGGAATCAGTGTCCACAGAATGCCTTCACAAATTCTTCCCAGACTTCTCGGGCAGGTCTTTGCTACACTTGCCAGAAGCCAGGACATATGGCTAGAGACTGTCCACAGAATTCCAATGTTATAGTCTCAGCAGGGGCATCATTAGCACCCAGGGGGAGTGACGCGAAACCCAGAGCTGCAGGACGGGTGTTTGCCTTGTCAGGAGCAGAGGCATCGAGGTCAGAGAATTTAGTGCAAGGTGTGTGTTCTATCTGTGATATACCTCTACGAGTTTTGTTTGATTCAGGTGCTACCCATTCTTTTATTGCTGATAATTGTATGGATAAACTTAAGTTACCTGTGTGTGACCTACCCTATGAATTGAGGGTATCTACACCAGCAGCTGGACTGGTGGTGTCTTCCTATGTGTGTTTAAGGTGTCCAATTGTCATAGAAGGACGACAATACAAGGTAAACTTAATCGGTTTACCTTTGAAGGATATGGATGTAATCTTAGGGATGAATTGGTTATCTACCAATCGCATTCTAATTGACTGTGGACAGAAGAGGTTGGTACATCCGGAATTAGGAGATGAACTTATTACATCAGCTCGACAGGTTCAGAAAGAGCTACGAGAGGGGGCTCAGTGTTATTTGATTCTGACTCAGATGGATGAAATGAAGGAAAATATCCTGGAAGAGGTACCAGTTGTGAGAGAATTTCCTGATGTGTTTCCAGATGAAATACCAAGGCTACCACCTCAGAGAGAGGTCGAATTTGGGATTGATCTAATTCCTGGTTCAGGCCCAATCTCTATGGCACCATACCGTATGGCTCCAGCAGAATTGGCTGAATTGAAGAAACAGGTAGAAGATTTGCTGGAAAAGAAGTTCATTCGCCCGAGTGTATCTCCCTGGGGCGCTCCTGTATTGCTAGTAATGAAGAAAGATGGGAGCTCCAGGTTGTGTATTGATTACCGGCAACTAAACAAGGTGACTATCAAGAACAAGTACCCGTTGCCGAGGATTGATGATTTATTAGACCAGTTACAGGGAGCATCAATCTTTTCTAAGATTGATTTGAGATCTGGATACCATCGAATCCTTGGTTAAAGAAGTGGATGTACAGAAGACGGCGTTCGAGTCGAGATATGGCCATTATGAATATGTGGTCATGCCGTTTGGGGTAACAAATGCACCTGCAGTATTTATGGACTATATGAACAAGATTTTCCGTCCTTATTTAGATAAGTTTGTTGTTGTTTTTATAGACGACATTCTTATTTATTCTAGAACTTCGGGAAGAACACCAGGGAACATCTGAGGGCGGTGTTGGTTGTGTTAAGAGAGAAACAATTGTATGCCAAACTTTCAAAATGTGAGTTTTGGTTAGAGCAAGTGCGGTTTTGGGACATGTAATATCGGCAGAAGGGATATCTCGTAGATCCTACCAAGGTAGATGCGGTGTTAAAATGGGAACCCCCTAAGACAGTGACGGAAGTGCGTAGCTTTGTGGGACTTGCAGGATATTATCGGAAATTTATAGAGGGTTTCTCTAAGATAGCAACTCCTTTGACACGGTTGACCCGTAAGGATCAACCTTTGCTTGGACAGATAGATGTGAGGAGAGTTTCCAGGAGTTGAAAAGAAGATTGTCTAGTTCCCAGGTGTTGGTGATCCCGAGATGTGACTCAATCTTTTCGGGTATATTGTGATGCTTCTATTCAGGGGTTAGGTTGTGTCTTGATGCAAGATAAAAGGGCGGTGGCATATGCGTCAAGACAACTTAGAATTCATGAGAGGAATTATCCCATTCATGACTTAGAACTAGCGGCAGTGGTGTTTGCTCTCAAGATGTGGAGACATTATCTTTATGGAGTCGGATTTGAAGTTTTTAGTGATCACAAGAGCCTGAAGTATTTATTCGATCGAAAGAGCTAAATATGAGACAGAGAAGATGGATGGAGTTTCCGAAGGATTATGACTTTCGGTTACTTTATCATCCAGGAAAGGCGAATGTAGTGGCCGACGCCTTGAGTAGGAAGGCGGTTCAGATGTCAGCAATGATGATGGATGAATTGAGATTACTTGAGAAGTTCGGGGATCTCGCATCTAGATGTAGAGTTTCGTGATACTAGTATTAGTTGTGGTAGCATTACCATTACTAATGATTTTCTCGAGATGATCGGAGATAGACAACAAGGTGATATGACATTGAAAAATGTTATAAATCGGTTAGGATTCGAAGCAGACCATTGACTATAAGATGGGTGAGGATAATATTCGAGATTTAGAGGAAGGATTTGTATTCCTGTTGACCAGGAATTGAAGAGAGCAATACTAGATGAAGGTCATCGGAGTCGTCTAAGTCTACACCCTGGTATGACTAAGATGTACCAAGATCTGAAGAAGATTTATTGGTGGTCCGGTATGAGGAGAGATATTGCGAGTATGTGGGTCGCTTGTTTGACTTGTCAGAAAGCAAAGGTGGAACACCAAAGGTCGGGAGGAATGCTACAAGCAAATGGAGATACCTGAATGGAAGTGGGATAGCATTAGCATGGATTTTGTTACCCATTTACCACGGTCAATTCGGGGGCACGATTCGATCTGGGTGATAGTGGACAGATTGACGAAGAGTGCACATTTCCTCCCTGTAAATCTGAGGATATCTATGGCTAAGCTGACACAACTATATATTCGCGAGATTGTTCGATTACATGGGGTACCATCTACCATTATCGCAGATAGGGATCCTAGATTTACTTCAAGATTCTGGCAGACTTTACAAGAGGCATTAGGTACCCGACTTAGGTTGAGTTCAGCCTATCACCCCCAGACAGATGGACAGTCAGAGAGGACCATCCAGTCACTAGAAGACTTGTTGAGGTCTTGTGTGTTGGATAATCTAGGAAGTTGGGATGAGATCCTTCCATTAATAGAGTTCACGTATAATAACGAGCTATCATGCCGGTATCGGAATGGCACCATATGAGGCTCTTTATGGGAGGAGGTGTCAAACACCTTTATGTTGGTATCGGGATGAGGAGAAAGTGTTGATTGGACCTGAGCTACTCCGGCAGACTACGGAGAAGGTCCGGGAGGTACAAGAGAAGGCGAGAGCCGCTATGAGTAAACAAAAATCATATGCGGACCGGAGGAGGAGACTTTTGGAATTTGAGGGGGAGACCATGTATTTTTGAGAATCGGACCTACTACTTGGAGTAGGAAGGGCAATTAAATCTAAGAAGTTGACTCCCAAGTTTATTGGCCCATATCAGATTTTGAAGAAGGTAGGTCCAGTGGCATATCAGTTAGCATTGCCACCTCATTTGGCGAATCTGCACAATGTATTTCATGTATCTCAGTTGAGGAAATATGTACATGACCCCAGTCATGTCCGGGAGTCGAGACGATGTGCAGATTAGAGACAATCTCTCTGTTGATGTGAGACCAGTGAGGATAGAGGATTCTCAGCTGAAGCAACTTAGAGGTAGAACTATCTCAATGGTGAAGGTAGTATGGGATCAGAAATCCGGAGACTTCACTTGGGAGATGGAGGATCAGATGCGAGAGTCTTATCCATATCTATTTCCAAGTAAGTTCATTTTCGAGGACGAAAATTTTTGTGGAGGGGAGATTGTGACGTATGCCTTATATTATATTAATATTACTGTGAAAGAAAACTTCGTAACGAAGTTTTCCTCATGCACAGTAAAATTTTTCTTATATATGAATACTGAAGCGGGGGAGGAGGGGAATCGAAATTTTCTTCTCATCTTTCTTCTATTATTGTCTAAATTTCAAGCAACGAGACTCTACTCGTGCAGGATTTGGTGAAACGGGAGAAAACTTGAATTAAGTGGGAAAGCTTCGGTAGAAATACCATATCAAGTAAGGGG
This sequence comes from Sphenostylis stenocarpa, assembly GCA_963425845.1. Classification (NCBI taxonomy): domain Eukaryota; kingdom Viridiplantae; phylum Streptophyta; class Magnoliopsida; order Fabales; family Fabaceae; genus Sphenostylis; species Sphenostylis stenocarpa. The sequence continues at coordinate 36,681,594 of OY731404.1, forward strand.
AAGTTTAATTCATTCAATATATGAAATTGAATTGTTGGTACTCTGTAAATAAGGAATAGGAGTAGAGATATGAATGATTGGAATGTATGATTTTGAAGAATGTGTGATTTTTAAGAATGTCCGTTGGAGAATTTCGAGTTTGATGAGCTGTTCATCGTTTAAAAGTTTTAGAAATTCTTGAAATTAAGGATGAATTATATAATAAAAGTGTTGTTTTTAACTTAAATTGAACATGTTTATGGTTAAATTTTGATTTGGAACTAATTTGGGTGATTGAAGCGAGAAATTGGAAATCGAAATTCGAAAATGGCGAGCTCGGAAAACCTGCAAAATTCGCTCAAGCGAACATACGTCGCTTGAGCGAAGACACTGGAAAATTTGGGACTCTCGGGATCCATCTCGCTCAAGCGACTAATGTACTCGCTTGAGCGACGTATGTTTCGAGACAAAGGGGACTCCGGGTCAAGTCTCGCTCAAGCGATCGGTTTACTCGCTTGAGCGGCCGATGCTTCAAACAAAAGGGGACTCCGGGTCAAGTCTCGCTCAAGCGATCGGTTTAATCGCTTGAGCGACGGATGTTTCAAACAAAGGGGACTCCGGGTCAAGTATCGCTCAAGCGGCCGGTGTACTCGCTTGAGCGACGGATGCTTCAAACAAAGGCGACTCTCGGGTCATGTCTCGCTCAAGCGGCCGGTGTACTCGCTTGAGCGACGATGCCTTCAAACAACGGGGATTCTCGGGTTCCATCTCGCTCAAGCGACTCGTGTACTCGCTTGAGCGAGAGAAGGAAGAAGAAAGGGATATGGTGGGGATTTTTTTAAAAGATCAATGGAAAAATAGTAATTTATTGATTTCGGAAATGATTTCAGAAATTATTTTAGAAAAATATATATATAAAGAGAGAGAGAATGAAAGTAGTGTGTTGTGACGTGTGTGGGTCGAGTCGAGCCCGAGGGCCGATGCCCGAGATCGGTCCCGAGACGTTATATATTGGCTAGAGCCGAGCCGGAAGGTTGGTGCCGAATCGAGTCAAATACTATTTTTATTGACTCGAATGAGCCGTGAGGACGGAGTGGTCCAGAATCCAGGCAAATGTGAATAATTTTTGTTATGTTTGAATGGTACCGGGGTGGTACAGAGTAAATTAGTGTAATAACTATGTCGAGGATTCTGAATGAGGTCCCGAGACTTCAGCGATTGGTCGGGTCGGGTAGACTACGAGATCGGGTGGTGAGAAGTCGATGGGGGGATGACTGGTGGCGCGCTCGGAGGGTACTCCGAGTATGAGTGATGAAGGGCGCCGATAATTCTACTCGTGTGGAGGGTGGTCGGAATGGTACTGCGAGTACCGATTACAATGTGCCCACGGATGATAGCCTCGAGTTCGGGCATAGTTAGGGTATACTTCGGAAGGTGTCTTAGTGTGTTGATAATTTCTTAATTGATCATAATATGTAATTATTAATTCTATATCTGTTTTATTATATCGAATGATTTAATACTTACCCCTATTTTTCCATGTGGATGGGACTGCGATGATCACTTTTATGTGGGAGCGAGATCGGGAGTTGAGAGATGGTGATGAGACTACTGGACAGCGAGGATAGTTCGGTGAGATAGCTTCGAGGGAGCTACTCTTATATGTATAATATATAAATAAATTATGTTACTATATTTTGAAGTTCTGTTAGTGAACTCGGAATTTCAATATATGTTACAAATACAGTAATAAAATGTAAAATAGATATTGTTATTTACTTGTTTACTACTTTGCGAAGACATCATTATAGTAGCGATTTCTAGGGTCGTTACAATTTTAGTTTAACTAAAAATTAGAATACAAATATACTATACTATACTAATATACCATTATATTATTTTCATTGTATATAAATTACAAAACTAATAATTTTTAAAAATTTTAATGATAATTTTTTTAACTTATATATTACAAAATATTTTTAATACTTTAATAAATATAACTTTTTTAAAATATTTTCATTAATTTAAAGTATAACTTTTAATATTTTTTTAGTATTTTTTTAAATGTGGATATCTTTAATATTTTGGACATATAAATATAATTTATACATGTTTTTAAACCTTTTTCTAATATTTGTTTTTAGAAATATAATATCATTCTTAATATTTTATAGATTTTATATTTATATATTTATAAAAGTAATTGGATTAAATTTATTATCCCTTCATATATTATTATACATTATTAGCGTAATTTTAGTTTAATTAAAAATTAGAATACAAATATACTATACTATACTAATATACCATTATACTATTTTCATTGTATATAAATTACAAAATTAATAATTTGTATACTATACTATACTAATATATTATTTGTATACTATACTAATAGTATAATATACTATATTATAATATTATTTGTATACAAAACTAATATCTTTATATCTTTATATATAAATATATAAATATGGAAAGATATAAATATATGTAAAAATATAAAGATATAAATATATGCAAAAATATAAAGATATAAATATATATCTTTATATATAAATATATTAATATATAAAGATATAAATATATAAAGATATAAAGATATTAATATACTATATTATAATATTATTTGTATACAAAACTAATATCTTTATATATAAATATGGAAAGATATAAATATATGTAAAAATATAAAGATATAAATATATGCAAAAATATAAAGATATAAATATATGCAAAAATATAAAGATATAAATATATATATATATATATATATATATATATATATATATATATATATATATATATATATAAAGATATATATATATATATATAAAGTATATATATATATATATATATATATATATATATATATATAAAGATATAAATATATGCAAAAATATAAAGATATAAATATATAAATATATAAAGATATAATTTTTTAATATATATTTGAGAAATTAATCAATTATAATCTATTATTTGAAAAACTAATTAATTCTAATCAATTATTTAAAAAACTAATCGATTATAATTAATTATTTGAAAAAATTATCGAATATAATCGATTATTTGAAATTTTAATCGATCATAATGAAATTGACCCGAGACTTTAGATAGCGGTTAGATTTAGATAGCGGTTAACGTGGAACCGCTTATCATATATATATGTCACTTTTAAGAGCGATTAACATTTTAACCGCTCTTACAAGTGAACATATAATAACGGTTCCACGTTAACCGCTATCTAAAATATATTTTAGATAGCGGTTAACTTAAACCGCTATTATATATTTTTAAATATATTCGATTATTTAAAAATTTAATCGATCATAATGAAGTATATGGTGAGCTATGATAGCGGTTCGAGTGGAACCGCTCTTAAATGTTAACATATAATAACGAGTTAGTTCTAGAACCGCTATCTAAAGTCTCGGGTCAATTTCTTTATGATCGATTAAATTTTCAAATAATCGATTATATTCGATAATTTTTTCAAATAATTAATTATAATCGATTAGTTTTTTAAATAATTGATTAGAATTGATTAGTTTTTCAAATAATAGATTATAATTGATTAATTTCTCAAATATATATTAAAAAATTATAAATAAAAATATATATTAAATTAAAATTAAAAAAATTATTTATCAATTATATATTATAAAAATTATAATTATATAATTAAAAAAAATCATTTTTATAATTATAACTTTTAAAAAAATTTAACAATAAAATTAATGTTAAATTATATATATTATATAAATTATAATTATATATAGATATATTACTTAAATTAAAAACTTTAAATTATATATATATATATATATAAATATTATAAAAATTATAATTATATAATTAAAAAAATCATATTTATAATTATAACTTTTAAAAAAATTATAACTATAAAATTAATGTTAAATAAATTATATATATTATATAAATTATAATTATATATAGATATATTACTTAAATTAAAAACTTTAAATTATATATATATATATATATATATTTTGCATAAATTAGAATAATAATTATCAACTTGAAAATAATTTATATTTAATATATATATATATATATATATATATATATTCTAAAATATAATTTATTTTAATTTCTGTAATATATATATATATATATATAAATGAAAATAAGTTATATTTTGGAATATATATTTTATATTATAGTAATTAATATAAATTATATTTTAGAATATATATATATATATATATATATATATATATATATATAATTTTACATCAAAATATTATTTCTTCTTATATACATATAATTTTTAAGATTTTTATTATCCTCCTAATTTATTATTAATTTCTAAAAAAATTATAATATCAAATAAATCAAAAAATTAAAAAAAGTTTAATCATACAAATAAATTTAAATATAATATTTAATAATATATTTTAAAAATATTGTTTTACTATTTTCATCAATAAATCTAAATATATTATTAATTTTAGAAATATACAAATCTTTTTAAATACCTAATTTAAAACTATAAATATTAAATAAAATATTATAACATATTATATATATATATATATATATTTTAGTTAATTTTTTTAACAAAATAAAAAGAAAACTATTCAGAATTCGGTTGTCGAAAAATCGAATTCTAAATTGTTTGAAAAAATTATAAAATATAAATACGTTTAGGTTTCGTATTCGGAAAATCGAATTCTCAACTTAACAAAAAGCTGTGCTATCTAGGTAAATAAAACCTACAGTATGCTATTTGAGTAATTAAAAAATGAATACGTGCTAATGTAGAAAAAAATTCACTAATATACCATTATATTATTATTTTCATTGTATATAAATTACAAAATTAATAATTTGTATACTATACTAATATATTATTTGTATATTATACTAATAGTATAATATACTATATTATAATATTATTTGTATACAAAACTAATATCTTTATATCTTTATATATAAATATATAAATATGGAAAGATATAAATATATGTAAAAATATAAAGATATAATATAAATATATGTAAAAATATAAAGATATAATATAAATATATGTAAAAATATAAAGATATAAATATATAAATATGTAAAGATATAAATATATATCTTTAATATTTTGTAGATGTAAATATAATTTATATATATTTTTAAACCTTTTTCTAATATTATTTTTTAAAAATAAAATATTATTTTAAAATTTAATATTTAAATTTTTAATTTTTTCTTAAATATATAAATATATAAAGATATAAATAAATATATAAATATATTAATATATAAATATGTAAATATATAAATATATAAATATGTAAATATATAAATATATAAATATGTTAATATATCAATATATCAATATTTAAATATATATTAAAATATATAAATATATTTGTATTTATAGGTTTTATAAATATATAAAGATATAAATATATATATATATATATATATATATATATATATATATAAAGATATAAATATATAAAGATATAAATATATGGAAAGATTTAAAGATATAAATATATGTAAAGATATAAAGATATAAAATATATGGAAAGATATAAATATATAAATATATGTAAAGATATAAATATATAAATATATAAATATATAAATATGTAAAGATATAAATATATATCTTTAATATTTTGTACATGTAAATATAATTTATATATATTTTTAAATCTTTTTCTAATATTTATTTTTAAAAATATAATATTATTTTTAAAATTTAAAATTTAATTTTTTTTTCAAATATATAAATATATAAAGATATAAATGTATAAGGATATAAATAAATATATAAATATATCAAAATATAAATATTTAAATATAGTAATATATTAATATATAAATATATATATATATATATATATATATATATATATCAATATTATCCCCTCATATATTATTATACATTATTAGCGTAATTTTAGTTTAATTAAAAATTAGAATACAAATATATTATATTATATTAATATACCATTATGTTATAATATTTGTAATTTATTTTTATTGTGTATAAATTACAAAACTAATAATTTTAAAAAAATTTAATGATAATTTTTTTAATTTATATATTACAAAATATTTTTTAATACTTTAATAAATATAACTTTTTTAAAATATTTTCATCAATTTAAAGTATAATTTTTAATATTTTTTAGTATTTTTTTAAATGTGGATATCTTTAATATTTTGGACATATAAATATAATTTATATATGTTTTTAAACCTTTTTCTAATATTTGTTTTTAAAAATATAATATCAGTTTTAATATTTTATAGATTTTATATTTATATATTTATAAAAGTAATTGGATTAAATTTATTATCCCCTCATATGTTATTATACATTATTAGCATAATTTTAATTTAATTAAAAATTAGAATACAAATATACTATACTATACTATACTAATATACCATTATATTATTTTCATTGTATATAAATTACAAAATTAATAATTTGTATACTATACTATACTAATAGTATAATATACTATATTATAATATTATTTGTATACAAAACTAATATATTTATATATAAATATGGAAAGATATAAATATATGTAAAAATATAAAGATATAAATATATAAATATATAAATATATGTAAAAATATAAAGATATAAATATATAAATATATCAATATTTAAATATATCAATGTATAAATATATCAATATTTAAATATATAAATATATTTTTATTTATACATTTTATATTTATATATTTATACGGATATACATTTATGTGGTTGGAGTTTCGACCTCCAACCCTAAGGTACCGGGTTCAAATCCCTGACAATGACAATAAATATAGTAATAAGTTAAACTTCTAAAAAATATAATATAATTAAGAGTTACTGGAAATAAATATAAATAAAAACTTAAATAAGTAAAAATATAATATAAAAAGAGGTAGGGGAAATAAATTAAAAATGTAAATAAATAAAAATAATTAACTTTGTTATTTATTTAGCGACCGATTTAAATCGGTCGCTATTTTTTTAAACTTTGTTACTAATTTAGCGATCGATTTAAATCGAGTCACTATTATTTTTAACTTTGTTATTGATTTAGCGACCAATTTAAATCGGTCGCTATTTTTTTTTTTACTTTGTTATCGATTTAGCGATCGATTTAAATCGGTCGCTATTTTTTTAACTTTGTCATTGATTTAGCGACCGATCTAAATCGGTCGCTATTTTTTTAACTTTGTCACCGATTTAGCGACCAATTGGATATATTAATTTCGGTCGCTATTTTGCGACCGAAATAAAATCGGTCGCTATTTTGCGACCGAAATGAAAATCGGTCACTAACACATTAGCGACTTGGCTTTTTGCGATGACGCTTTTCGGTCGCTAATTTCGGTCGCTAACTGATTAGCGACCGATTTTTTGACATTAGCGACTAATTTTTTCGGTCGCTAAAATGAATTTTTCTTGTAGTGTAAGGAGGTGAGAATCGGAAGGAGCACCATGACAAGGACAACAAATTCATGTTTGAAGGGATTCGTATGTGACAACAAATAATTATATAGGATGGCTTTTATTGGATAGTGGGGGGGGGGGTGTTGAATATGTTTCCTCTCTCTTTTCTATTATGCAAATATTTTCTGTCCTTTTGGAAATTTCTTCTCTGACTTGATAATACAGTGAAATATTCATAATACTGCAGTTGTTGGTTTAACCATTATAACATTTGGTGCTTTCATCAACGAACGAGTGACTATGACTGAAAACACACGTTTGAAGGAACTTGTCGCCGACGTGAAGCGTATTTTGGAGTTGATGGAAAAAAGACATACAAAGTACACGTCACGAATTGAGAAATTGGAGGAAGGCAGTTCTTCAAGGAATGAAGGCTCTCCCACTTCAAACCTGACTCATCACAATGTATCCCAACCATTTCAAGTTCTGTTAAGCTGGAATTTCCATGTTTCAATGGTTCTGATGTTCTTGAGTGGATCTTCAAGGCCGAACAATTTTTTAAGTATTGCAATACTCCAAATGAACAAAGATTGACGATTGCAACAATTCATTTGGATGCAGATGTCATTCCATGGTTCTAAATGTTAATAAAGAATAACCCATTTCATTCATGGGTGGGTTTCACCAAAGCTTTAGAAATGGATTTGGGCCCTCTCCTTATGAGTGTCCCCGTTCCACTCTCTTCAAGCTTGCTCAAACTGGTTCAGTACATGAATATTACAAGGAATTTATAGCGCTAGCAAACCGTGTATATGGTGTAATGCCAGATGAACTGTTAGATTGCTTTATTAGCGGTCTCAAACCAGATATACGTCGAGACGTAATTGCTTAGGCTCCAACCTCAATGATTCGTACAGTTTCTCTAGCTAAGTTATATGAAGAGAAATACATCCCTAAACACAAATCCTATCAACCTGCCTACAAAAAACCACCTCATACCCGGTTACCCAAACCAAAAAAACAAGAAGCCTTCCACCCTTACTTACGACTCCCACAACTACCCAATATACTCAAACTCACAACAAACACTCTAATATAAAAAATATATCTGCAATTGAGATTAGGATGAGATGTGAAAAGGGATTGTGTTTTACATGCAATGAGAAATTCTCACCTGGCCATAAATGTCCAAACCAACAGTACTTATTATTACAAGTTGAAATGAATGAGCAAGAGTCTTTGGAACTAGACCCAAATTACAAGACTTGTCGTTGGAACCTCATTTATCATTCAACGCCTTTAATGGAGGATCAGGTGTGGGTACTATGAAATTTCAAGGAGCAATCAATGGTATGGTGGTACAAATTTTATTGGACAGTGGCAGTTCCGATAATTTTTTGCAACCTCGATTAGCCCATTGTTTAGAACTACTTGTTGAGCCAACTTCAAGGTTTCAAGTTTTAGTAGGGAAACGGTCATGCTTTGTCGGTGGAAGGCATGGTGAGAAATATGGAAGTCATGATTCAGGGTCATGCTTTGTCCAATTTAACCACATACGCCACATGCATAAGACTCATGCTATTTCAGAAGTTTTCACCATGCAATTGGAGGCCCCTTATTGTGTTGATGATCAATGGTTACAAATACCAGATAATGTAGAACTAGATTTGAATTTGTTGTTGCACTCATACAAGGATGTGTTCTCAGCTCCGCAAGGATTGCCTCCAAGTAGAACTCATGATCACTCCATCTCATTGATTACTGATGCACAACCAGTTAAGGTACGACCATATCAGTACCCTCATAGTCAAAAGGCACAAATAGAAAAAATGGTTAATGATATGCTGCAAGAAGGACTTATCATGCTTAGTAATAGTCCCTTCTCCTCTCCTATTGTTCTTGTAAAAAAAAGATGGACAATGGAGGTTTTGCACTGATTATAGGGCTTTAAATTCCATTACTATTAAGGATTCTTTTCCAATTCCTACCGTAGATGAGTTGCTTGATGAATTATTTGGAGCCCAATATTTTTCAAAGCTAGATTTGAGATCGGGGTATCACCAAATATTGTTAAAGGATGAGGACCGTTTCAAGACAGCTTTTAGAACTCATCATGGCCATTATGAGTGGGTTGTTATGCCCTTTGAACTTACAAATGCACCGGCTACCTTTCAATCATTGATGAATAATATTTTTCAAGGACTGTTACGCAAGTTTGTTTTGGTCTTCTTCGATGATATATTGGTATATAGCTCTACTTGGACTGCTCATTTACATCATTTGGAAATTGTGTTGCAAACACTTAGGCAACACCAATTGTATGCTAAACTTTCAAAATGCTCCTTTGGGTTGAAACAAGTGGATTATCTTGGTCATACAATTTCAAGTAAAGGCGTGGCAGTGGATGTTTCAAAAGTGCAAGCTGTGTTAGGTTGGCCCCAACCTCAAAACTTGAAGCAATTACGTGGGTTCCTTGGATTTACTGGTTATTATCGCAAATTTATTCAAGGATATGCTACCATAGCAGCCCCTCTTACATAGTTATTTAAGAAAGATAGTTTTCTTTGGAATCCAGTGGTAGCTGATGCTTTCAACAAGCTTAAGATTATTTTGACAAATGCCCCGGTCTTAGCTCTGCCTAATTTTTCTCAACAATTTGTTATCAAAACAGATGCATCAGGTATTGGCATAGGAGCGGTCCTTAGTCAAAATAATCATCCACTTACATTTTTCTCAAACAAGTTAACACTGCACTTGCAAAAGAAATCTGCATATACACGTGAGCTATATGACATTACAGAAGCCATTGCTAAGTTTCGCCATTATCTTCTAGGACACAAATTCATTATAAGGACAAATCAAAGGAGCTTAAGAAGTATTACAGAACAAGTTATACAGACACCAGAGTAGCAGGCTTGGTTACATAAATTGCTTGGCTATGATTTCATAGTTGAATACAAGCCAGGTAAGGATAATATTCCAGCAGATGCTCTGTCAAGGTCCTTCTTAATGCATGGTCACAACCTCAATCGAAGCTGATCCATTCCATAAAGACTGCCATCTCGAAGGAAGAGGAATTGGGGTCCATTCGGGATAATCGTATAAATGGGAAACCACCACATCCTCTCTATTCGGTTCATGATGAATTGTTGTACTGGAATGGGAGGATAGTCCTTCCACAAAATCATACCATCACGCAATAAATACTGCATGAGTTTCATTCATCTCCATTGGGGGGACATGCTGGAATAGCTCATACAATGGCACGTATTGCAGCTCAATTTCATTGGAAGGGTATGCATAAGGAAATTACAAAGTATGTTAAGAATTGCCTTATTTGTCAACAAGCTAAGGCCTCCAATACACTTCCTGCAAGACTTTTGCAACCCTTACCCATTCCCAATCAGATATGGGATGATATAGCCATGGATTTTATCACGGGACTTCCACCATCAAACGGGTTCACGGTAATTTTAGTTGTAGTGGACAGACTTTCAAAATATGCTCACTTTGCCACTCTTAAATCTAGTTATACAAGCACCCATGTTGCTGAATTATTCATGAAAACAATGGTTAAACTCCATGGTTTCCCAAAAACAATTGTTTCAGACAGAGACAAGGATTTTACAAGTCACTTTTGGAAACAGTTGTTCAAATTGAGTGGCACAAGTCTAGCTATGAGTACATCTTATCACCCACAATCCGATGGTCAATCAGAGGTCTTAAATCGCTGCATAGAAATGTATTTATGTTGCTTTACCTATGAGAATCCTAAGGCGTGGACAAAGTTCTTACCATGGACAGAATTATGGTATAACATGACCTATCATAGCAGCGCTAAAATGACACCATTTAAAATAGTATATGGAAGAGACCCTCCCCTAGTGCCGAAATATGATTCTAAATCCAACACTTCAACTGACATTCAAGAATTGTTGTAACAACGTGATGTCATTTTGGCACAATTGAAACAAAATTTGATTAAGGCACAACAACGTATGAAAAATGTTGCTGACCAAAAGCGACGAGAAGTGGAATTCAAGATTGGAGATATGGTCTTAGTCAAGTTGCAACCTTATAGACAAAATTCTTTAGCTCTGAGAAAGAATCAAAAGCTGGGATTAAAATATTTTGGACCATTTCCGATCATTCAACATATTGGCCAAGTAGCTTACAAGTTATTACTACCAGGTTCTGCTAAGATTCATCTGGTTTTTCACTGCTCACAATTGAAACCCTGTCATGGTGATCATAATCAACCTTATGTTCCTCTGCCCATGATCACTAATGAGATTGGACCTATTATGCAACCCATTTCAATATTGCAGTCACACTGCATTCTCAGAGGAGGACAACTAGTGAATCAAGTTCTCTTGAAATGGGAAGGCTTCAATGAGGCTCAGGCCACGTGAGAAGATTATGATGTGATCAAGATAAACTATCTAGATTTCAACCTTGAGGGCAAGGTTGATTTTAATAGGGGAGGAAATGTAAGAGATGAAGAAGCAACAGGGGAAATTAAGAAAATAACCACTGTTAGTGAGTCAGTACATGTAGCAAGTGATCTTAAGAAGGTGAGAATCAGAAGGAGCACCAGGACAAGGACAACGAATTCATGTTTGAAGGGATTCGTGTGTGACATCAAATAATTATATAGGATGGATTTTATTGGATAGTGGGGTGGGGGGGGTGTATTGAATCTGTTTTCTCTCTCTTTTCTGTTATGCGAATATTTTCTGTCCTTTTGATAATTTCTTTTCTGACTTGAAAATACAGTAAAATATTCATAATACTGCAGTTGTTGGTTTAACCATTATAACATAATTCAGGCATATATTATCTCAATTTTATGTTTATGCTTAAACATAAACTTGTAGCTTAAAAATATTCTAATTCAATTTAAAAAATTATTTTATTTCATAGAAACATTGTCATAAATATAATTTATGAGTAATATTTTAAAATATTTATTAAAAATACCATAATATCTATAATGAAATAAGAAGAGAGAAAGTTGATTTTAATAACTCTTAAAATAATTCCTATAATTTTAATATATTTATAATATAATAATAATCACATTCAAAATCTTTATCTAATCATCGTATTAAAAATATTTATATTAAAATTTTTCTAATATTATATTAAAATAATTTAACAAAATGATCGTGTACAATTATAATCATTTACAAACAAATCGTAGGTACAAAATAGAACATTTATTTTTTTCACCTGTATGTACAACTACCATCTCCCCAAGGGTGCTTAAGAGAGTGGGAGAGAGGGAAACATAACTTCCTCAAACTTTTTGACTATATATAAAAAAATATTAATTCACACATCCACTATTTAATAAAATAAATTCATGTTTGGCTTATAAGTTTCACTTTTTTCCCCCCTCACATATAGATTTCTATTTTTTCTTTCAGATGCACTTACATGTTTATCAATATTATTTTATTTATCAATTACATTAAAATAACTTTCATTTTACAATTTTTCATATGTCTTTTGTAGTGCATTGTAGCACATTTTTTTTTATTTTTCTTATTCTCACTTTTCTCAAATAGGTGAGTCATTTAATTTTTTTATTATTTTTATATTTTTAATTTTTTTTATTGAACTTTTATATTTTTTTTCCAAAATATAGACATAGTACAATGACAAGTGTCTATTCTATAATTCTTCTTCTTACTTTAATCTTTGTCATTAAGGTTGATACTCATTTAAATTTTGTTATTCATTCTTATTTGTTCTTTTCATTTCCTTAGAATTTTTAATTGAGACTTCATACTTTTTTTTTTTTCATATTATAGACTTAGTACAAAGACAAATATCTCTTCTACTTCTTTTATTCTCCCCTAGTTCTTTGTCATTAAGGTGAGTACACAGTTAATTTTATTTTATTCATTCTCATTTGTCATCGATGCTATGCAAATATATATTTACGGAATTTTTTTATAGATAGGTAGTCATTTATTTTTTTATTCATTCTTTTTATTTTACAATATATATTTATTTTTTTACAATATATTTTTTATTATATTTTTTTATTTATTTATTTGGATGTAAATATATATTTCTTTTTTATACTATTTGATTAATACATATATTGTTTACAATTTATTTTTATGTTTTGATAAAAAATAATTATCTTTCCAAGTTATTATGATCTATGGTTAACAACAAGAAAATTGATTTTTTTTTTCAAAATGAATACTATTTGATAAAGATGAAAATTATATTTCTTCAAATTTTAATTAGTAAATAGTTATATTGGATGAACAATTTTCTAACATTAAAAAAATTAAGGATTGTGAATTCAATGTCAATTTCCTATTGGCAAAATTTGGGTCATGTATATATATGATACATAATTTAAATGTGTTAGAGTCATTATTTATTAAGCCAAATAATAAAGTGATCTTACTAAATTAAAGTTTTGACTAAAGACATATGTCATGAAAATAAAATTATGTAGAGACCATTGAGCAATTTCTAATTTGATGAGGGGCCAAATTGGAAATACTAAAACTTAAGTAATTAACCTAATTCTGGTTATTTTAAGGGGTCGTGGTCCCCTTTTGGGAGCACACAGACAGAACATAAGTTTCATTCCTATTCCTTTCTTTCTATCCCCATCAAGAAAGAAAATCAAGAGGGAAATATAGGTGCTCTTCAGGTGGAAGACCATAAGATCAATATAGTGCTCTACAAATACATCATCATTATGACTAATTCAAGTACGCTTTCGCATTCAGTTTACAGCATATTTATCAGTATGGGATTATATTTATGTTTGATCGTTAGAATCAAAATTAGGATTATTATTATTAATTTTTCCAACAATTGGTATCAGAGCCGCCCATATTTGATTCATGTCTGTTTAATTTATAGAACCCTAATTATGAAAATTAGGATTAATTTTGTTTTAAACCATTCAAATTACCCAATTTTATGAACCCTAAGTGGAGAATAATCTCTAATTTTCGTGAACCCTAAAATTTAAATTTGGGGGTAACATCCCCAATCTGATTCTGCTTGCTGATGGAACCGTAGAGGAAGCTATGAATTCTTCTTCTTCGTTTTTCCCTTTTGTTTCAATTTAAGTTTCAAGTTTTACTGAGAAAGAAATAGTGTTTCGAATTTCAATCTTTCTTGTATTGGATTCTCTGTTCTCTTTGAATCTTTTGTTTTTGTTTTTATTTAATTTTATGAGTTTTTGTTTTCGTTTTCTTTTCATGGTGGATATGGATGAGTTTGGAATTGAGGGTGGTGTTTGGGGAATTCCCAACACAAAAAATCTTAGGTAAATGGTGAATGTTTCCACAGGTGTGACTGTTCTTATTTTATTGCCTTTAGGAAAATTTGATGTTAAATTCCCCTGTTTAGGGTTTGAGTGGTTACTATTTAATCCTCTTTTAGGGTTTAGAGCAGTATGCTAAAGAGATTCAGAACTATCTCTGTTTCATCCCTAGTGTGATTTTAGGGAGATGTTCATCCTTTATGTATTGGTGGAAAATGAGACATTTTTTCATCCTTTGATTTGTTCAAATGAGGTGTTCATCCCTAATGAGATTCTAGGGAGGTGTTCATCCTTAGTAGAATTCTAATGAGGTGATTCTATTTTGAGTTAGTTTGCAAATATTAAATATTTGGTTTTGTTATATAAATAAAATATTCAATTTTTTGGTAGTTTAATATTTTTTGTGAGCAAATTGAGTCAAGAAGTCACCAAAGTAACCTCTCTTGAATTGGGCAGTTCATGAAAAATATTGAATATTAGTGTTTGTGTATATTCATGCGAGTATTAGTCGGCCCAAAGGAAGATTAATATTTGGCCGAATTGCATACACATTTGTAATGATAAACATGTGATAATTATAAGGATTTGCTTTGTCGATGATAAATCAATCCAAAGACTGGTTTGTTGTTGGACGTGCTTTATTGTCAATGTTTGATTATTACAACAAGATACCTCTAGCAGTTAATATTACTGTCCAAAGACTTGATATTGATGGTGCATTGGGTGTCTTGAGATGGGTTAAACCACTATTTGAATATATATTATTTATTTTTTATATAATGTGAGCATAATTAGTTTATTTCTCGTGTTCTAAATTTAACTACAATTGCTTCTGTATCTGCCAATTTAAATTATGTTCCGGTCTTCAATGGAACAAATTTTAAGGAATGGAAAGAGAACATTGATATCATGGATATGGATCTTGCGTTAAGGACTGAGCAACCCCCTACTCATACGAATTCAAGTACCTCTGAACAGAAAAGAGATTATGAGAAGTGGGATCGTTCAAATATCATGAGTCTAATGATCATTAAGCGCGGCATCCCGGAGGTGTTTAGGGGCACTGTTTCTGAAAACATTACAAGTGCCAAAGAATTCCTTGTTGAAATTGAGCAGTGCTTTGCAAAAAGCGATAAGGCGGAGGCAAACACTCTTCTTCAGAACTTGATCTCCATGAAATATCAAGGCAAAGGAAATATCAGGGAGTACATTATGAACATGTCTAATATTGTTTTTAAACTCAAGACACGAAAGCTTGAACTCTCAGAAGACTTGCTCATTCATTTGGTGTTGATTTCTCTTCCTGCAACGTTTAATCAATTTAAGGTATCTTACAACTATTAGAAGGATAAATGGTCTCTTAATGAGCTCATTTCACATTGCGTATAAGAAGAGGAAAGACTAAAGCAAGACAAGACAGAAAGTGCTCATTTTGCAAGCACCTCCAAGGCTAAGGGAAAAAGAAAGAGATCAGAGGATCTCGAGAAAGAAGCTGCTAAGGGTCCAGAACAAAAGAAACAAACTCAAGAAAACAAATGTTTCTTTTGCAATAAGACTGGACACGTAAAGAAGAAATGTGCTAAATATCATGTTTGGCGTGAAAAGAAAGGGTTGCTTAAATTACCGGAAGCCAATTGATTCTGAAAGATGGATTTATGTTGGAGATGACAAATCGGTAGAGGTGGAAGCTATAGGGCATTTTAAATTGTTATTGAGTAGTGATTTTTTATTTGGATTTGAAAGACACTTTTGTTGTGCCGTCATTTAGACAAAATTTGGTTTCAGTTTCTTATTTAGACAAATTAGGTTATTTGTGTTCATTTGGAAACAATAAGTTCAGTTTGTCTTTTAATCCAGATATTGTTGGAACTGGTTCACTTTTGATTTATGATAATCAGTGTTTACTTGATATTCTGGCCACCTATAATGAAACTCTTAATACAGAATCACGTGGTACTAAACGTAAAATTGAAAATATTCACTTAGGTGCATTATGGCACAAGTGCTCAGGTCACAATCAAATCGTGACGTTTGGGCTTGTGTTACACTCTTAAAGATATGGTAGAGAGTATGATTTGTCATTCCACCTTACTGGAATCACTTTGGGGAGAGACACTAAATACGATAGCTTATATTCTAAACAGAGTACCAACTAAAGCAGCTACCAAAACACCTTATGAGCTTTGGACTGGGTGACAACCTAGTTTGAAACATTTCCATGTGTGGGGTTGTCCAGTTGAGGCAAGGCCTTATAAGCCAAATAAAAAGAAATTGGACTCCCAAACAGTAAGTAGTTATTTTATTGGTTATGCTGAAAGATCCAGGGGATATAAATTTTATGATCCCACATTAAAGATAATTTTTGAGATAGGAACTACTACATTCTTTGAGGATATTGAGTTTGGGGGGAAGAATAAGATTAAGAACTTCATCTTGGAGGAAGAATCGGTAACAATTTCAGAACCGATTCAAATAGTTACTTTTGATAAAGTAAGTTCGGAACCTCCACAAGGCATTGTTGATGAACCCCTTACTCAAGATGATTTGGTTGTTCATGAAGAACAAACTCAAGATCCTCAAGAACCTGTGCATCATGAGCTAATAACTTTGCAGAGATCCACTAGAGAAAGAAGAAGTGCTATTTCGGATGATTACATGGTATTTCTTCAGTAACATGAGGAAAATAATGATATAATGGAAGATGACCCAGTTAACTTTTGTTAATCTATACAAGGTTCTAACTCTCAAAAGTGGATGGAAGCAATGAAAGAGAAGTATAAGTCCATGCAAGACAATAAGGTTTGGGAACTTGTCCCATTACGAGAAGGTATGAAACTCATTTGGCTTCAAGATGAATATTGTTGATGATTGTGTGTATCACAAGTTTAAAGGGAGACAAGTTTAGTCTCAATCAATGCCCAAAGGGGAATTTGGAAATTGAGGAAATGCAAAAGATTCCCTATGCATTAGATGTAGGGAGTTTGATCTATGCCCAAGTATGTACGCATCCAAACATAGCATATATAGTTGGGGTTGTAGGCAGATATTTAAGCAATCCAAGAATAAACCATTGAAAAGCAGCAAAAAGAGTCATAAGATATTTAAAGAGAACAAAATATTATATGCTCACATATAGGAGGTCAGACCAGTTGGAGATCGCTGGGTTTTCTGACTCAGATTTTGTAGGATGTCAAGAATTTGTAACATGCTATGAGGCATCAAATCATGGAATATGGCTGAGAAATTTTGTCACAGGGCTGCAAATGAAAGGCATTGAAAGACCACTTAAGTTATATTGTGACAATAAATCAACTGTATTGTTAAGAAAAGAGTACAAAGTGGACAGATTTCCATAGAACACTTAAGGACAAACTCCATGATAACATATCCTCTAATTAAATGACTTCCGCCCAAGGTCTTCCATGAGCATGTTGCTCACATGGGTGTTTTACAGTATGAGGAATTTGTGGTTTAGTGGGAGTTAGTCACTTTCATATATTTTATGTTCTATGTTTAATTTCATATATGTATACATTGATTTTTGGACATATTTGGTTATCTATTCATTACACTTTATACATTAAGGATATTATATCGATCTCAATAAGTTAAAGTTTGGACCAGTTGAAAATAGACGTGTACAGATCACCTTCACGTAATTTTTCATACTACACATTTCATGATGAATCCATGTCATTTGGTTATGTTAGGATGAGTAATCATTGTTGGTTTTAGTTGCGATGATGCAATGAAAAGCTGGTTTGGTTCTATATCCTGATATGTTTAATGGACAGGACTTTTGGAGTATACTAAAGGAATATAATGGAAATTTTGAGCTCATAAAGTCTAACACATTTGTAAGGTTGTAAGGACATATATATTTGTGACCAGTGGGAGATTGTTGGCAAAATTTGGGTCATGTATATATATGACACATAATTTAAATGTGTTAGGGTCATTATTTATTAAGCCAAATAATAAAGTGATTTGACTAAATTAAAGTTTTGGCTAAAGGCATATGTCATGAAAATAAAATTATGTAGAGACCATTGAGCAATTTCTAATTTGATGAGGGGCCAAATTGGAAATACTAAAACTTAAGTAATTAACCTAATTCTGGTTATTTTAAGGGGTCGTGGTCCCCTTCTGGGAGCACACAGACAAAACGTAAGTTTCATTCCTGTTCCTTTCTTTTTATCCCCATCAAGAAAGAAATACAGGTGTTCTTCAGGTGGAAGACCATAAGATCAATATAGTGCTCTACAAATACATCATCATTATGACTAATTCAGGTACGCTTTCGCATTCAGTTTACAACATGTTTATCAGTATGAGATTATGTGTATGTTTGATCATTAGAATCAAAATCAAGATTATTATTATTATTATTATTAATTTTTCCAACGTTTCCTATATGGTTCTCTTAAAATCTTTTTAAATTTGGAAATTTTCAATGAATCGAAATTCAAAGAGTTCATTTAAAATAGAGCCTATATCGAGTGTCATCTTGATAATTATTTCCTTTCTAAAGATAAACATTCAAGGCAATTTCAATTTACTTTGTTCAAAATGTGTATTTCCTTAATAGAGTACGCTATGTTGTTTATTGTTTATTGTGTTATTTACAAATGGGCACCTGGATCAAATGTATTTACAAGAAAATGATTTAGAACATAGAGAAAAGTTAATCCTAGAAAGAATTGTACATTTTTTAATCATATTGGAGAGAGTCCTTGCTCATCACACCATAATGCACTAAAATTTTGTTAAAGACTTACTAAATCAATCTATATGCATATAAAAAATGTTATGAATTTGCAAAGTCTAATGAAATTAGTAAATATAGATAATATCTCAAGAGTTTTATTGATTCAATTTGTTAGCTTACATTCAAGCTAGTTCTTTCAAAGGTCGATACGAATCATCAAAATCAAACATTAAAGTAATTTTCTTAAAATGATCAAACTTTTAACATTATAAAATGATAAACTATAATATTAGAAAGTATTTCATATAATTAAAAATATACTTCTCATGGAATTCAAAAGCCAATATTGGACATCATATCTATAAAAGTGAGAAGTTATATTCATTAACAGATTGAAAATTCTAAATTTGGCATAATTGTTAATGAATCACAAAAGGGAACAAATAGTCATTGTTTTGAGATTTGTAGATAAAAATGGTTGTATACAAAAATATTTTTTTATCTTGTGCATGTTAAAGTTACTAATACTCTTACTCTTAAAGAAGAACTATTTTTTGTTCTTTATTTGCATGGTCTCGATGTGTTAAACATTCGTGATGATGCTAATAATATGAGAGGAGAATAAAATGGTTTGCAAGTATTATTTCTCAAAGATGGTCCATATGCATATTATATACGTTATTTTACACATATATTACAACTTGTTTTAGTTGCTGCTTGTAGAGAACTTATTATAATCCATCAAATTTTTTTTTTAATTTGACATTTGTTATCAATATTATGTGTTTATTTTGTAAGTGTCATGATGATGAGTCATGTGCTATAAAATTAGATGAAATAGCACATTTGCTAGATATTGGTGAACTTGATGAAGAGAAAATCAATTTGACACTTGAAACAAGCAAGAGATACTTGTTAGAGTTCACATTTTTCATCTATTTATAGTATGACACATATGTATGATATAACTTGTAAGATTCTTCAAAAAGTTATAATTGATGGAACAATTTATTCTCAACGTGAGGATGTTGATGTTGTTTAGAATATTATGGATTCATTTGAATTTATACTAATTTTACACTTGATGAAAGAGATTACTTAAGTGATAAATTGTCTCTGTCAAGTTTTATAACAAAAGTATCAAGATGTCGAAAATGCAATATAACTAGTATAAACTATAAAAGTTTTGATTCAAAAGTTGAGAGATGTTGATGGGTAGAATTTGTTGAAATTTGTAACATTATTTTATAAACCATATGAAATTATTTATCGATATTTTAATACAAATTATATAGTGTGTCAAGATCATTATGATAGTTAAAAGAATCCTAAGATCATTTTTAAAGTGAATATCTTTTTAGTTACAAATTGAAAAACAACTCCAAAAACTTAATTATATGTTTTTTTTATTTGTTTACTTTTAAAGTTTTAGGTAAATATCATATAAGATTTAATATTTTGTTAACTTCAATTAATAAACAATCGCAAGAATTGAATTTTGACGAGTAATTGATCTCTTGGTGCTAGTTTAGTATGAAAGGATATTTATAAAATATCCAAGGATAATATATATGTGTGGTGACCAAAGAAAAGATTGATATGAGATTTCAACTATAATATTTTATTCTTGATGTTGTTAGTCATTCAAACATTAAAAAATTGTCAATTATATTTAAATTAAGTGAAATTTTGACGAAAATAGGAAAAATAAATATATATTACTTGATTGATTGACTACTTTACTTAATTTTAACTCTTAATTTCTATAATAATTTTAAAAATATCATTTTCAATAATGAAGATAATCAAAACAAAATAACCCAATAGAATTGAAGATGAATTTCTTACTAACAAAAACAAGATGAATTTTGCATACGTTTACTTGGCAAAAACAAATTGAATAATTATTTCCTTGAAAACATTAACAAAATAATAGATATAGAAAGGTTAAAAAAAATTCATACAACATCACAAATAAAACCATAGACATAAATATAAGCTAAATAATGAATAAAATAAACATCAATCACATAACCTTTTCTTTTCTCGTTTTAGATATCTTAAACTTGAACAATTGTTTGAAATAATTGTAGACTCGTCTTTCAAGCCACCCGTAATGCTTTCTTGATGTCATTCTGTCAAAGACGATAACATAGCAACCCGTAAGTTTGAAGCTTCAAGAATTAATAAAAATGTAACAGATAAAAATGGAAGAGCATGTTTAAAAGAATATTAAAAATTATGGTGAAGTATATGAATAAATTTAAATATTGTATTAAAAAATAGTTTAATTTAAGAGTATTTGAGATCCAAGAGAGAGAGAGTACTTCAATGGCTAATGGCTTAGTGGTTGGGCTATAACGGTGGATGACATGGCCTTCTTCATCAACTAAAAACTTGGTGAAATTCCATTTGATTCTTGATCCTGCAAATCCAGATTTCTGGGCTTTCAGGAATTTGTATACAGGTGCACTATCTGATCCATTCACACGAATCTACATGTAAAAATCAATAATATAAAGCATAAGATTATTGAGCTGCAACATATCATGAAATATATGATGAAATGAGTAAAGGATAGCACATAAGAAGAAGCAACATACCTTCCCAAAAATGGGATACTCAGCCTTATACCTTGTACATGCAAAGTCTTGTGCCTCCTGGTTAGTCCCTGGCTCTTTCTTCAGAAACTGGTTGCATGGAAATGCCAAAACCTCAAGACCTAACATCAACTATACAATCATCAAATTCCTTTTAGGGCAACCAATCTGAATAAGTTCAAATAAGCTCAAAATGAATAGCATACCCCTGCTTTTGTATGTGGAATAAAGCTGAGTTAACTGGGTGTAATTGGCCTCCGCAAATCCACTGTTTGTTTAACCACCATGGTTTCAGTTAATCCTTTGTTTTTCTTTTGTAACTAAGATGGAAAACAAAAGAAAGTTGTGCTAAAATAGTAAAACCTACCATTTTGAAGCAACATTAACTACAAGAAGAACTTTGCCCCTGTAGGCGTTGAGGTTCACATCTTTGCCTCTGGCATCCTGTGCCAACCACAATCAATAAACATGTCTCATACATGTTCTTTCTCAGTACATTTTTTTACTTTTGGTTCAAATTTACAAAATTTTGTACATTTTACTTTTTGAAACAATAATCTTGTTAGACTTTTGTTTCGGTTGAGACTGGTATAACAAAATGTACCTTGACAGTGAATTCATGGATGGAATTTTCTGAGACTGATTGAGAGGCACCCATTTTCTGTCTGTGTTCAATATGGCAAGACTCTTTCTTTTCTGATCTACGGGCAAGTCTGTTATATGTTTATGTCTTGCACGATCAGAGTAAATTTAGCATTTATAGCATTCTCATTCTCCATTCTGATTCAATAACTTGTTGGCACGAAATCTCTTCCATTTGATAATGAAGTGGATGAAAGATTTGTTTTTCACGTCAATGAATATTTTACTACAACTTTCCTCTTCTTACACGATGACAAAAGATTTGTTTATCAAACAATGAATCGATGTTGGCCACTTCAATGTTTTTCTAAGTATTGACTGGTCACCTTACACCCTGGAATCATAACATGGCTTGCATGATCTTGTATGTATGTGCTGCTGGGAAGAATGAATTTCACTTCTAAAATAGTTCCTCTCATTGATTTGCATAGGAGTTTATTTACACCACAAAATCAAAGCTAAAAGGTAGAATATTACCAACTTTTCTACTTTCGCAGATGAGTACATTTTAATTTATGAAAAATAGTGGAACCATAAATTAACTTAAATTATTATTTAACAAATTTGAAATTTTTAAAGGACGAGATGAATTCAGAAGTATTCGAAATGTTTTATTGAATTTCAAACTATCCCCAATTTAAATGTAATATTAAATTAATAAGTATACTCACTCGTTCATTATAATGATTATAAAATATAATATATTTATAAATAAATAATACATATATTAAACGTGTAAAACCTCTTTACATATATATATATATATATATATATATATATATATATATATATATATATAATTTCATCATCATCCGATTTTCTTATAAATTTATTCAAATTGTAATTTTTTATTAGTTTTAAAAATATAGAAAAATTTAAGCTACAGTAAATACATGTCTAAACTCTATTTCTTAAATTAAAAAAGCGTAACATATTTTTTCATAGATAATTTTTTTATTTTCCATACTTAATAATTTAACTATATATATTGTATTTAATAAATACGATCATTTATTAGGAGTCAATGTGATCTATAATATATTAAATATTTTTTTAGATAATATGTTTATTAAACATAATAAATGGAGTATCTGCGCTAACTCATTAATTTCTTTTATTATGTTTTAATGTTTAATAAAATCTTTGATAAATTATATTTTGAATGTTGATATATAAATATGAAATAATTTTTTTCCTTAATAATTGAATGCATACTATTAATGGCATTAGATAGTTAGATGTACTTTCATTATATTAATCGAGATTTTTGAAACATTTTAAGTAAAAAATCTTAAATATTTATTAATTTAATGATAATAACCATAATAATTTGTTTAAAGTGATGTAATATTAATAAATTGATATGTATAACAATTTGATTTAATTTTTACACTTAATAAGTGACTACATATTGTTTTTAATGAACATAATAGTATTCAGTATGTTTTTACAGTCAACAAAATGAAAAAAATATGTAAACATAACACTTAATTTCTACATTAAAAGGATTTTACATATTTGTTTAAAACGAGAAATAGAAAATCTTTCATAAACTAAAATGTTCAATAAAATTCTTTAACGGACTATAGTATTACATATAATTCATTTTTTAATTAATAAAAGTTAGAAACTTTGAAGTACATCTAAAAAATAGAGAATAAATAAATAAAATAATAATAATAATAATAATATACAAAATATGAATACGCCATCTTAATGTTAGTGTGTTTTCGTTATATATATATATATATATATATATATATATATATATATATATAAAATAAGAATACGCCATCTTAATGTTAGTGAGTATAGAAAAAGAACGTGCATATAACTAAAGAGTAAAATAATAATATATACACGCCAGTTTAAATAATAATTTTCTAACTCAACATAAACCCCGTGCATTAAACATATTGGTATGACATCTGATTTTTTTATCTCATTTTCATTTCAAGTCATGTTTTCTTTTGAATTTTGTTTAAGTAACCAATAGAACCACCAAACTATCTTTCTTTTTCATAAATTTGCAGATCCTTTTGCAATTAACTAGTAAGTGTTTTCTTTTTCCTCTAACAATTCACGTACTCTCATCAACGTTTGTCTGTTTCTAATAGAAGACAAATTATACCTAAAAACTATTGTTTGCTTTGCTTTCCTCGTTTGACCTTACATTTCTTTTTCAAAATGTTATTCACCGAACTAGTTTATTTTCCAACCAATTCAACAGTTCTTATAATTTAAAAGCATATAAGTGTTACTTAAAATTAAAATAATTATTCGCTCTACTCTTTAATATATCTTACTGTTATTAAACATTTTTCCATAAATAACATGAACAGATACCTACCCAAAGCAGAGGCAGATGAATGCCATCTTAGGTTTAATCGGAATTTAGAAATAAGAAATTCATAAATTCTCAAGGCTGGCACTACAGGACAGCACCTTTTATGGAAAGGAACCCAAACAACCCATTTAAGTTGGCGGCCACTAAGAGAATAAGACCATACACACTTGGCAGAGAAGAAAATTTTCCATATACTAATAATAGTACAATTTCAGGAAACATCCCTGAAATTTGTATGTATATATATTATATGTATATTGAACTAACTTCTGTAAGGGCTACGATGAAATAAGTTATAAAATTTGGAGCAAAAAATTTGACACATGACAACCTAAATAGGTTACCCTCTCCAACAACTCTACAATTACTCATTCTGCCCTGCCCTGCATTCTGCAGAAGAGGCTAAAATACATATGTACAAAACCTAGCAGATCATTACATGTCCTGTGCAGATTCCGCCGACCCCCTTCCAACCAAGGATTCATGCATGTACAGAATGGTAAATCACCTTTTCAAACAAGGCCTGATACCTAGCAATCAAAAGAGGGAAACATGAGTACCAACAAGAATATTACTAGCTGAAGGACAAGCACTAAAGAAAAGAGGATAAAGAGATGTATACCAATCATGGTTTCTAAGTATTTTCTGATTACCTAGGCTGCCAAAAGCTCGGACCTGAAACATAAATATTTTAGCGTTTACTATTTTCTATCCCAGAATTCAATAGGAGCAAAAGACATTATATCAATACGAAATTTCTAACTACAGAAGTGAAAATGTGGTGTAAAAAGAGAAAGCACCTCTGTTTGAAACTGGAATTACATCTTCAAGGGGTGGTCTAAAGGGCATGGAGTTCCTCTGATTCATAGAACGAGGAGGAAATCTCCACCCATGATCTGGTATTCTAGTTGATTCACATGGATGACAACCATAAGGAGCAGGCACACCTTTATCCTGATATCGAGGACCTACCAGAGAAAGATACTTGATTTCATTCCATATGAATACAACAAACATTAAGATTTGGAAAATTAAATCCCCTATTGATGAATTGACGCTATTACTATAATTAACGCTGTCACTATAATTACAGTTATATAAATAGATTACAAAATATATTATTGGTGATCAATTCATCAATAGGGGATTTAATTTTCCAAATTTTCTTGAAATTCAAGGTGTCCTCCCATTTATCCAAATGCAAGGTACTTACTACCCTAATCTAGTTAGGGTATTCTATTCTCGTTTTAAATTTAGAGATCATGTAGCTACTTCTCAAGTCAAGGGTGTGACTATCATCCTTGATGACGATATATGGGAAAATGTTGCTCATTTTAATGTAAGAGAAGATGCTATCAATATTTTTGCGGAATTAGAAGACTTTGATAGAATTATGGCTTACCGTTCATTTCTCTGCAACCCCTCCATGAAAATTGAGCGTCTTCTATTGACCGGCCCATTAAAGAAGGAGGAACGCTTACTACTGCATCTTATTGTCTGGATTTTATGTCCCCGGGCAACCAACCATGCCCAATGCTCATCTATTGATCTTCGCATTATTCATGTCATCATGAATAATGAGCCAATTGACTGGGGTAGTCTAATCACCATAACAATGCTTAAAGCTAAGCGTCATCCTACTTTCAAAATTTCATATGCTCTTCTTATTTCTCGTATTTTAGAATACAAAGGAGTGAATGTTGAAGGAGAGCAAACGGTAAGGACGATAAATTAAAATAGAATGCTTGACAGCACGCTAACTCAGTTACAAATGGTGCGTGTCAATGGAATCTACGTGCACAAAGATGACGCTCCCAACATGGCTGAAAATGCTGAAGATTATGATGAAGAGATGTCTGCAACTGCTGAATTTCCTACTGAAAATATACATACTGCTGGGACATCATCTGCCCCTACTACATCGCGCCAATCAATGGAAGATATGCTCTTTGATATGAATCAAAGAATGCAAGAATTCTTCACTATTTCTCAAGAATGGCATCAGGAAATCATTCGTCGTATCTCAGATATAGATGATAGGGTTTGAAACCTAGAGGATAGATTTGATGCCACATTTAACAGTGATGGGAGTGAAGAGTTTTAATCTCTTCCTCATATCTTCTTGATTGTAATTACTTTAATTTAGGGAATAAAATTGATATTTTTGCTTTGTTTGAGGGGGAGCTATTTTATAAATTATGCATTTATTGAGGGGGAACTTTCATTTTTTTTTATCATAATCAAAATAGGAGGAGAAATTATTTAAAGCCTCTTATGTTTATTAAATTTAAATATTATCTGGTATGTTAATGTTTTTGTTAGATGTGACAGACAAAACAGATTATTACAAAGGGCTTTAAAGGAAATTTTGATCATCATAAAAAAGGGGGAGATTGTTGAAACATACAAGGATATGAATATTAAACATACATGAATATGAAGCTTGTTGATTTTGATGATGATTCAAGAATAAATGACTTAAAGATTTGAAGACTTGTAATATTATGTAATAACTCTGTTCTTATGATTTTGAGTCTGTAATATTAGAGTCTAAGATAACTAGCACATAGAGAAAACCATTTTCAGCATCTGCTCTCTGGAATAATCGATTAACTGGAGCTGATTAGGGTTCTCTACGAATTTGGCTCTGGAATAATCAATTAACACTCAAGATAATCGATTATTTCAGTCAGATATGTGTTTTGAAATTCAAAATTGGTCCAAGTTTTGAAAACCCTATTCCCAATTCATCTATGTTCGAAAATCCCCAATTCTCAAATCCTAATCTCTCTACTTAAGGTTCTCTAAGGCTCTCTGTAAAATGAACAACCTTTTTCAAACAAAAGTTAAGAGCTATGACTGCTAAAGAACTGTTTGCTGGAGAAAAAAGAGGCTTTTAAAACCTAGTATGGGCTAGAAGCGATAAGAATCACTGAGTGGGTTTTTTTAGTGGATTGTGTGTTGTGCCGTCATTAGGGAAAACTGATTTTCATCCTTTATGGATTCAAAGGAGGTGTTCATTTTTTGTGTGACTCAAGAGAGGTGTATTTTTTACCTTATCTTTTTATTTGTAATCTGTTTGTATAATTGTGATTATAGTGACAACGTTAATCCTCTGTTTGAGTGATTAGCAACTGAACGTAAGGTCTTTTGATCCGAACTAGTATAAATCGGCTATGTAATCTTCTATCTCTTCTCTATTTACTTTACACAACATTTTAATCGGTGAAATTTGGAAAAAATTTTAAAATCCTAATTTTTGTTTAAGAAACCAATTCACCCCCTCTTAGTTTTTGTCCGTAAACGCAAACATTGCGCTATGTGATTCTAACAATCTATTGGAGCAAGGAGGGGGTGGTGGAACCTCCCTTCGATGATTCACATGTCGTTCCCCATTAACAACAAAAAACTGATTAGACGGTACATGTTGGGGAGGCCGAATAGAGTACCCTTTATTATGCATAGCAACACCACCAGTATGTCCTAAATTGTATGTCCTAAATTGTCTGGAGGAGGTACAGGAAAACTGTTGAAAGAGCAAGTAGATTCTGGCATGTGCATCTCTCTATAATCAGGGACTTGATGGTGCATTGCATCATTGATAGGTTGGCTATGTCTAGGGGCAGCCATGGGCTGAACCATAGAGGGAAGTGAGCTGTCTTTCAGAGTCTGCAAATGAGCTTGATTAAAATTGACAAACTCACGTTTTGATGCCAGTAAAATTGATTGTTAAATAGCCAAAACAACATAAATGCTTATTAACAAAGATGGAACATATTGAAAACTGATATGAATCACAAGGGGTAATTTAGGATCTTTAGGGTTAGAACCTTGTAAGAAATTTAGGAAATAGAAAGAAGGTGGAAGGAAAGAATCACTCTTTCCAAGGGAGGCAACACACAAAGGATGTGACAGTCCTTTGATACAGCCAAGGGTTCTTGAATCACTCAAGAATTTAGGAGAATCACTCTCACTAAGATAAAAGAGATAAACTCTAATATTTTTGAATAAAATTTCACTTGTTATTTCTTTATAAGAATGGTTCAGCTGATATAGAAGCGTTATCAGAATTACAAAAGACTCAATAAAAGAAAATAAATACTAATAATAACCCATTAATCTAGGAATTGAAAACTATTTAATGAAAACAAATAAAGACTAATAATGATCCATTAACCTAGGGATTGAAACTACTTAATGACTGATTGTATTTGAAACTGTGGCAACCAAAAGTCAATCAGCTATGCACCCCTTGGTCTCCCAAAGGCTGGTGACTAAATTTTCAATTGGGCCCTTATTTCAACTTAAAACAAAATCAAACTAAAGCCCATTAATTGATTAATCCAAAACACAATTTGGTCAACCAACAATACTTGTTGAAGAGCTTCCTTTGTTTCCCTTGCTCTAGCCCTTATCATAGGTCATGTTCACATCATTCTCTCCCTCTTGAAAAGGATTTGTCCTCAAATCGGATTCGTCATCTACATTAAAAAGAGATAAGTCTGACAAATTTAATGTAAAAAAACATTATACTCACTTTTTATGGCTAAATAGCTCTGTTTTACTTAAGTGTTTCATTCTTCTTTTGATCACTTTTTTTCCTCTCAAGTGTTTCACTAACGCTTTCTTTCTCTCTCTTTTCTTGAAGAAGTTTTTCTTTCATTTTCTTTTTATCCTCACATACTTCTTGTGGACTCAAAGGTTTGAGCACAATCTTCTTGTCTTGGTGTATGAAAGAAATCTTGTTGGTGAACCCGTTATGATTAACCCTTTTATCAAATTGTCATAGTCTCCCCAAAAGTAAATGACTGACTTCCATAGGAATAATATCACAAAGCACCTTATCATTGTATTTTCCAATGGAAATGTCCACTTCAACTTGTTGTCTCACTTGCACCTCTCCATCCTTACTAAGCCATTGAAGTTTATATGGCCTAGGATGTGGTTTGGTAGCTAAATTTAGCTTTGATACTAATCTAGCACTAGCCACATTGGTGCAACTACCTCCATATATGATCATCATGCACACCTTGTCATTGATTAAATATCTAGTGTGAAAAATATTTTTTCTTTGGTTTTCTTCCATAGGTTTCAATTGACTATCAAGTAATCGCCTAATCATCAATAAATCTCCCTTTGGAATTTCTTCCTCCTCCTCAGTGTCTTCACTCTTTTCTCCCTCTTCAACCTCAGATTCACTTATATATTCTCCCTCTCTAAGAATCATTGTCTTTGTGTTAGGACACTCATAAGCATAGTGTCCTAAGCCTTGACACTTGAAACACTTCACATCTTTACTTTTTTTAGAGGGTTGTTCTTCATATTTTGAATGGGTCTTTGTAGGAATAGGTGTGGAACTACTAGAAGTAACAGTCCCATCTTTTTTGTTTTTGTCCTTCCAACTTGAAAATCCAAAGTTGGTAGAACTCTTCTTAGTCACTTCTTTTCTTTTGAGTTGTTGCTCCACTCGAATTGCTTTATGAAGTAAATCCTCCATATCAACAAACTCCTGCAACTCAACAATATCACATATATCAATATTCAAACCACCAATAAATCGGGCCATAGTTACCTCTTCATCTTCTTCAATCTTTGCTTGAATTATGAGCATGTCCATTTCCTTGAAATATTCCTCAACCCCTTTGTTACCTTGAGTAAGTTTTTGGAGTTTAAATTTCAAGTCCCTTGCATAACTAACCGGCACATATCGCTTCCTCATGATCCTTTTCATCTCAGTCCATGTATTAACCATTGGCTCTTCATTTCTATCTCTCTCCTTTTGTAGCTTGTTCCACCAAAGAGCATAGTCAGAAAATTCTGTTGTTGCAAGCCTCACCTTTTGGGTCTCCTCATAATTGTTGCATGAGAAAACATGCTCTATTTTCATCTCTCACTCCAAGTATGCTTCTGGATCACTTTTTCCTTTGAACGGAGGAATGTTAAGCTTGACTCCTTCAAGCCTACTTGGTCTTGTTACTCCATCATTCATTCTCCTATTTCTCCTTTCTTCTTCGTCTTCAGGATTTCTATTCTCCAACCGGTTCAATTTTTCATAGAGCTCATTAATCCTTCCAAATGTTGTACCAATACTCTCATTTAAATTGGACTAATTCCTGCTTCTTGATTGTAATTTTCCTCTTCTGCCATCAATTTAATGTTCAAACCTTTAAACCGGAGCTCTGATACCAAATGATATGAATCACAAGGGATAATTTAGGATCTTTAGGGTTAGAACCTTGTAAGAAATTTAGGAATTAGAAAGAAGGTGGAAGGAAAGAATCACTCTTCCCAAGGGAGGCAACACACAAAGGATGTGACAGTCCTTTGATACAGTCAAGGGTTCTTAAATCACTCAAGAATTTAGGAGAATCACTCTCACTAAGATAAAAGAGATAAACTCTAATATTTTTGAATAAAATTTCACTTGTTATTTCTTGACTGATATAGAAGAGTTGTCATCAGAATTACAAAAGACTCAATAAAAGAAAATAAATACTAATAATAACCCATTAATCTAGGAATTGAAAACTATTTAATGGAAACAAATAAAAGCTAATAATGATCCATTAACCTAGAAATTGAAACTACTTAATGACTGATTGTATTTGAAACTGTGGCAACCAAAAGTCAATCAGCTATGCACCCCTTGGTCTCCCAAAGGCTGGTGACTAAATTTTCAATTGGGCCCTTATTACAACTTAAAACAAAATCAAACTAAAGCCCATTAATTGATTAATCCAAAACACAATTTGGTCAACCAACAATATTTGTTGAAGAGCTTCATTTGTTTCCTTGCTCTAGCCTTTATCTTAGGTCATGTTCACATCACGTTTTGATGCCAGTAAAATTGATTGTTAAATAGCCCAAACAATATAAATGCTTATTAACAAAGATGAAACATATTGAAAACACTCATCTTCAACATTTTAAAAGAATATTTTTAAGCTGAAATCAAAATATTTCAAGGAAAACAATACAATACTTTGATTTCTGATTCTGATATTTTGTTGACTGAGAACCAAGATCTCAAGTAAAAGGGAACATTATTTAAACAAACAACAACACAAACATGGAGGGAAAAATGATCCCTTGATATATTACTAAGCCAAAAAAGTTTCACTGTAGCATCTTTCAATAACAGAGTCCTAAGAGGTAACCATTCAATTTTCTTCAACAATTCATGGAAGTTAAGACTAACTAACAATCATACCAAGTGAGGAGGATTGTACTAACTAGCAACGATCAAGCTTTTTCCTCAGAAAAATCTTACAAAATTGAAAGCTCTTCGTATCAACACACCTGTTTTACACATTCAATCACAAACTTTGGTGGCCAATAGCTCCATATCTTCCTTAATCTTCTCCTGCTTCAATCTCAATTGCTCCGCTCTTTGCCGCCACCCCTCCTCCAACAACTCAACAAACTTATCTTTTATCTGAAGCAACGAATCGCGGTCAACCAACTCCTCAACTCTGTATGCTTCTCTCAACACTGCCGTTTCAATCCCACCTTTCAAGGACAAATAGAATATCCCCGAATGCCTTGTAAAAGTGCTGGAAAACGCATTGGAAAACCTATACTCATCACAAAACTTTCCAAGGATCGGCACAGGAATCCTCTTATGCAAGGAAAGAGAAAGCAGTTCGTGGAACACTCCAACGGACCTCTTCTCCATCTCTCTAGAAGCCTGGTCTAAATGGGACACATCCTCGTAAGGAGACACATAATCAAGCTCCATCCAATCCCTAACCCACTCCCTCATCTCCTTCTTCAACACAAACCCTGCTGGAAGCTCCACATTGAAACTAGGCCTAACCTTAATTCCCAAACGCTCACCCTCCTCATCAGCCCTCTCCTCAATAACAGATTTTGCAAACTCGGAATTCCAATTAACCAATTCAAGAAACGATTTCCCCTCCCCAGGAGACCCAGTTAACCTAAAATATTGCGGATACCTGGGAACCAAATCAACCAAAAAATCGTTAGGGAACCCGAACTCTCTCTTCACGTGAAGCAACTTATCAGCACTAACAACCTTGTTCTTGGACATCATTAACAATTTACACAACTTTGAGACAATGAAGGGTTCGTTCTCGGAGAAAATCCGTTGTTCTTCCTGGAGAAAGCGGCGAAGGCGGTCGGTGGGGCGGATGAACCGAACCGGTTCGGTTTTGGGTTTGATGCGGTCATAGTAGACATCGAACAAGCCAGGGTTTTGGTTGAGAAAGGTTTCGGCTTTGACCTTGAGGCGCATCCTTTCGCGGCGCTTTTCGAGGTAGCGGAGAGGGATGACTTGGCCGGGTTCGTTGAGGACTTCCTTGACGACGCGGGCACATTGCTTGTAACGCTTGTCGTGCTCTATAGCTCGATCGAGTGTTGGGTCCTTGCGCCACACTACTTTGAGACTTGATATAGATCTTGCGTTGTTAAGGTAGAGAAGAGTGTGGGTTTTGGTTTTGTAGAACATACCTTGAACTTGAACTAGTCGTTGAGGCACAATCAGAAGCACGACACTGCTATGTGCGGTAAGCAGTGGGGGAACTTGGAAGTGTTGGAAACTGGCACACCAAAGGAGGGCCTGTTCACACCACTAGTAAGAGGAAAGAATAGGGCTGTGATCTG
This sequence comes from Sphenostylis stenocarpa, assembly GCA_963425845.1. Taxonomy (NCBI): domain Eukaryota; kingdom Viridiplantae; phylum Streptophyta; class Magnoliopsida; order Fabales; family Fabaceae; genus Sphenostylis; species Sphenostylis stenocarpa. The sequence goes on from OY731404.1 coordinate 36,715,230, forward strand.
GTATGGGTACGGGTAGAAAATTAACGGGATCTGCGATCTGGGCGCGGAATCCTGAAAATGGGGAGGAAGTTTATAAATAAAATTATTTTATTTTTTACATTTTATTCTCATTTTCACAAATATATATATATAGGCTTTTTTTCATAAATAATACTGTTTTTAAAAATATTTTCCAAAGTAGCACCTCTGCAACTTTATTTACACAACTAGCACGGTTTACTGTTCACGTAATAAAATAATATTATTTTGCGTAATGGTTTACTGTTCACTTATTAAAATAATATTATTTTGCGTAATGAACTCTCGCTCAAGCGAAGAAACCCTTCGCTTGAGCGAGGAAATCCGTAAGAACGCAGTTATCTCTGGTCAACTATCGCTCAAGCGACAGATATTTCGCTTGAGCAATAAGTGATTAAAATATGTGGTGACCCAAGTTGCGTTATGTGGCTAACTGCGTTAGACGTTTAGCCAAATAATGCAACTTGGGTTTAGATAGCGGTTCTAGAACTAACCGCTATTAAAACTATCTTTTAGATAGCGGTTAACGTGGAACCGCTATTATATGTTACTTCTAAGAGCGATTATAACGTGAAATAATCGATCATAATTTTAAAATAATCCACATATAATAGCGGTTCCACGTTAACTGCTATGTAAAATATACTTTTAATAGCGATCAATTCTACAACCGCTATCTAAAATCTCGGGTAAATTCTAGCTCAAGCGACGGTAATTTCGCTTGAGCGAGAAGTGATTGAAATATGTGGTGACCCAGGTTGCATTATGTGGCTAACTGCGTTGGACGTTTAGCTATGGTCAATTCTCGCTTGAGCGAGAAGTTCATCGCTTGAGCGAGAAAACCTGCAGGTGAACCAGGTTGCATTATATGATGTTGTTGAAAGGGGAATTTGTTTTGTTTATGAAATTATCTTGTGTCTGTATTGTTTTACCTGGAGCTGACTGTAATTGATTCATTAAAGGTGAATATGGGGATGATAGCATGTAAAGAGAATTTAAAATTTCTTGACTGATGGTTGGTTGGTTACTCAGGGTTAAAGTGCTTGAGGTTGTGGGGCTGTCAAGCATCAATTCTGTGGAGTGGCTTAGAATGATCAAAGAAGTGTTTTTACAGTATTTTAATCGATACAAAACCCTGTAGAACCCATTATGACCGATCAGATTTGAAATATGAGCGATCAGAACTTATTTCAATCGATTAAAACACGTTTCAATCGATTAAAATCACTTAAAGGGTCAGAATGATCGATCAGAATGCAGTTATGACCGATCAGAGTTGGTTATGATCGATCAGAATTGAATTATGACCGATCAGATCTGTTTCAATCGATTAAAACGCATTTCAATCGATTAAAACAACTTGGAAAAATTTGGTACAAAGTTTTAATCGATTAAAACTTCTTTTTATCAGCTAAAATAACTTGGAAAGTTTTATAAGAAAGTTTTGCAGTATATCAATCGATTAAAACAAGAAACAATCGATTAAAATTTCTTGACTGATGGTTGGTCATTCTTGTTATATTGAGTTGTATGACTGATATGTGCATCAATAGTTAGCAAAAAGTTCCTTAAATAACCTTTGATTTCATCAAACTGAAAAGATCTTCGTTTTATCAAATGATTCAATAAGATCTTCATCACTTTCAATTAATTGAAAAACTCCTAAGTTTCATACATTGAGACATTTCTTAACTAACACAATCTAATGATGCGAAGTAGATGTACATGCATCATTAGGACATGTTCTTCTGCTATGACCAGGGGTATGACAATATGAACATTTTTTAATCATACTTTGATGTTCTGTAATGTCCATCTCAGTTCTTATACGACTTGATTTTGGTCGGCCCTTTGAAGTTCTTTTCATTTCTGGATTTGCACACAAAGTAGGTCCTGTGTATGTTGGCCAATATTCTTCATTTCGCAATAACCCAAATTGTGTTCCGTATACCTTTGAAACTTGTTGTAAGGTATACACTGAATTAATATAGTTGTTGAAGTCATGGTGTGCATGCTTGCATGTAGCAAGAACATGTGAACAAGGCATGTAAAAATTTTGGAATTTCCCACAGTCATAGTGGACAATAGTAGACACTACACCCATTTTAGGAGTGTGGAACACAAAGAAGACTAAAGGTAAGAAGAAGAAATAATGCAAATAGCTTCAGAGATTTAGGAGTGTGCAATGTGAGAATTTCAAAGAATGAAAGTAGTCTATTTATAATGAAGTCCATTGCTTTGAATCCAATGCTCCCTCACATGGTTTCTGACGCACACAAAACCCAAGCAAAGTGGGTGGGTCAACATCTCTTTAAATATGTTTGGATTCTTCTGCTTTTGTCTAACCCAATGCAGGGAATCCAAGATTGGAATCCTAACTTAGGTGGGTAACTCAGCATTGGATTCTTTACTTGTGTGCATCAGAAAGACATGGGAATCCTGACTTGGGTGGGTGACTCAGCATTGTAAATAGTTGCAGGTTTTCTCGCTCAAGCGATGGTTTTCTCGCTTGAGCTAAAATTGACCAAGCTAAACGTCCAACGCAGTTAGCCACATAATGCAACTTGGGTCACCACATATTTCAATCACTTATCGCTCAAGCGAAAGTACCCGTCGCTTGAGCGAGACAGAACCCGAGAGTCCCCCTTGTTTGAAGGCTTCATCGCTCAAGCGATGACTTTGTCGCTTGAGCGAGTTTTGACCGAATGATGAAACGTCAAACGCAGGTAGCCAAATAATATAACTTGGTTCACCACATATTAGAATCACTTGTCGCTCAAGCGTTCATAACGTCGCTTGAGCGAGACAGAACCCGAGAATCACCCATTTTTCCAGGTGTCCTCGCTCAAGCGATGTGTTTTTCGCTTGAGTGACCTTAGATAGCGGTTCTAGAACAACCGCTATTAAAAGTATATTTTACATAGCGGTTAACGTGGAACCGCTATTATATGTCAATTATTTTTAAAACTATGATCGATTATTTCACGTTATAATCGATTATCAATTTATTCGCTCAAGCGATGAGCATCTCGCTTGAGCGAGAGTTGCCCACGGTCCAACTATATGTCTCACTTTTAAGAGCGGTTTATATTTTAACCGCTCTTAGAAGTGAACATATAATAGTGGTTCCACGTTAACCGCTATCTAAAATATATTTTTAATTGCGGTTAGTTCTAGAACCGCTATCTAAAGTCTCGGGTCAACTCTCGCTCAAGCGACGCATATTTCGCTTGAGCGAAAAGTGATTGAAATATGTAGTGACCCAAGTTGCATTATTTGGCTAAACGTCCAACGCAGTTAGCCACATAACGCAACTTGGGTCACCACATATTTTAATCACTTATCGCTCAAGCGAAATATCTGTCGCTTGAGCGATAGTTGACCGGAAATAACCCTTTCTTACGGATTTCCTCGTTCAAGCGAAGGGTTTCTTCGCTTGAGCGAGAGTTCATTGCGCGAAATAATATTATTTTAATACGTGAACGATGAAACGAGTTACGCAAAATAATATTATTTTATTACGTGAACGATAAACGAGTGCTAGTTGTGTAAATAAAGTTGCAGAGGTGCTATTTTGGAAAATATTTTTGAAAACAGTATTATTTATGAAAAAAAGCCTATATATATATATATTTTAATATTTCTATTATAATTTTTTGTTTTAATCATTAAAATATTTTTACAGGTAGACATTTTTCTTTTTTTTAGTATTTAATAGGGTTCGGGTCTAATAAATTTTAAAGTGCAACCATTTAGATCAAGTTGCTTGAATTCAGGAAGAGATCTTAGTTACCTTATTCATTATTTTAATTTTTTTAAGAAAGGTTAGGTCAAATTTCTTTTGCCCACATAAAATAAGAGCCTTGTTTTTTTTAAATCATCTTATCATTTTTAAACAAATATTAAAAAAAATATTTCCTTTATGAGAATGACAGTTTATATTTTTAAAGTTACTGTCATGAATTTTTTATGTCTTGAATCATTTAAAATTTTAAAAGAAAATATAAAATTTAATTCATCTATAAAGAAATTATTTCTTTTTATTATTCAATCTCAGTGAATATATTATTATCTTTTAAAGATATGTTATGAAGACAAAAGTTCAATATAAATATCAAAATTGGAAAATGAGATTTTCTCTATCAAATAAGGTGAGATATATGCTTAATTGCAATGATGAATGACCCTATTAAGGTCACTCAAATTAAATTATTTACACATAAATATATTTATATTGTGAATGGAAACAAAACCCAAATTATCGGAGAATAATATTTGAATCTTTCTTGTACTTTAAATAGTATTTTATCTTGATTGTTTATTTCTTAAATTTTAATATTTTATATGTAGGTCCAAGCTATTGTATTTTCAAATATATCCATAAAAAAAAATTGATTATGATATTAGGAGAGAGAACTTATATAAATTAGTTTTGACGTAAAACAATATATGTGTTGAAATTACAAAAAGTTTTAATGTAGACAACTTATAAGGGAATAAATAATTTGGAAGTTAATTTTGATATCAAGGTCTCAATCATGTCTCATGTGAGTATTTTTAAAAATTATTTCTTAGTTTATTTAGAAAACATGATTTTTTGGTTTTAATTGTGATACTTGTGAACTTGTATCGCAATCAGGATCACGATGGGATGGTGTAAAAAGTAAATTTAAAAATAAATAATATAAATAGAATCATCACCATAGTTTATTAAAGAAAACTATAGATTTTTTTTTGAGAAAAATGATCTTCGAAACCAAATTCGGGTTTAGAAGTCAATTACACGTAGGAAAGATATTAACACATTAAAATGTATGTATTAAGATGATTATCTTTAGCTAAATGTGCAAAATAATATCATTTTTTTAAATTTTTATTTTCCCTAATATCAAACAAAGAAATACAGAGAAAAAGAGAAAACAATATTTTTGAAAATTATCTATCTGACAATGATTAACCTTACATAGTTTTATAGAGAAATAGTTGTGTGTTATGCTAAAGTTTTGATATTTTTAAAAGAGATTTATATATTTCTTTTAAATAAGTTACAAAGTGTAAGGTAGTGTGAAGTATTGGATACACTTGTACATTGTTATTAGAAAATTTATTGAACGGGCATAAGACAATATAGGCAACCATACATGTACCTTGAACAATTTATTTTATCTTATTTATAAAAGTAATTTTATTTTGACAAGTAAGACCCTTGATAACGTGGTCATACACATGCCTTAAAATTTAGTTATTTTAAAAAGTAAGACATGTGATGACACATGTGAACCTCAAAATTCATTTATTTTAAAAATTAAGACACACAATAAGGCATGTAGCTATATTCGTGCCTCAAACAAATATTTTTAAAAAGTAAGACATGATGATACGTGCAATCATACCTGTATCTAAATAAATACTTTTGAAAAGTCAGATACATGATGACGCGTGTGACCATATCGTATTTAATTTTTTTTTCCAAAATAATAAGCACTAAATATAAGATGACATGTACGAATATACATACATCTAAGCAACTCTTTAACATACAAAGATAGTGTAAATTACACAGTTGTATTAAACTGATGCAAAAATAATTAAAAATAGTGCTAACATTTTAATTAGGTGATGTGTGCGACTACACTTATTTAATTAAATGAACTGTGTTTAAACTCTACAGAAAAATAGGAGAAACCAACTAAATACAAAGAAAAGGAAAGTTCATCCTAAATTAGGATGATCCATATAATTATTCTCCTACAAAACAATGCATACTAACCAGAAGAGCTATCCTAAAAATTGATACTTTTAACTTAGAATGATGTGCTAATAACCACATCAATAAGGTAAATTTATACCTCGTCAAAAATAATCTCTTAGTGAGAACTAGTGTGAAAGGGCAAAGTCTACCGAGCTTGTCATAATACATTTTCTACCTAGAAGTGAACTACTATGAAAGGTCAAACTATATCAAACTTTTCATAACAGAATTTTCGCTTAGTAAAAAGCTAAGGTGAGAGGGAAAAGTTAGCCAAACTCGCCATAACTTGTCAGAACATATCATTATGCCATAATAATTATCTTAACATATTATTGTACCTTAACATTTAATATCACTAAATCAAATACATTATCACAAATATAAAATAATTATCATGCTTCATGTTATTAATCTAACTGTACTTCAAAAGCATGTTTCTCTACTACAAAAACATGTTTCTCCATTTCAAATACAACATTCATGAATCTATTCATTATTATAATTTATTGGAAATTATTTTTTAATTCAATATAATAAAACTCCTTTATCAATTAATCTTATTTTTTAGTTTGTTTTTAAAATTCAATCATGATTATTTTCATTAGATTAAATCCTTTTAAACTATAATGTAAGTCAATTTTATTATGGTATGTTATTAAGAAAGGAGATGGGTTTGAAAATTTTATTTCCAGTTTTGGTATTTCCTCCTTATTTTATTCATTATTATGTTTGTATATGTTTCCATTTGTACGTTAATAGAGTATCAAGTTTAAAAATATTTAACTACCTCAATTTCTACTCCATAGTCATTTTAAGTAGAAAACAATTTGAATTTATTTTTAACACATGTTTTAACATTAAGTAAATTTTAGATGATTATTGAACATGGTAAGCAAAGGAAGCTCTACAACAACCCGCGACTGAAAGCAGGATCAACACAAATATTATTAACTATTTTATGATGTTTTGATGAGAAGGGAATACCTATCTTAAATAGGATTCCAAAAACCTTAAAAAAAAAAAGAATCCTAGATTACTACTAAATTAGTAATCATAACAACAAACAAAATAAACGGATCCAATAGTCTCCCCTCAAGCTAGAGATGATGGATGCTTATCAATTCAAGCTTGGAGATTATGGATCACAATTGAAGACAAAGAAGAACTTTGGTAAAAACGTCAACAAGTTGATCTTCCGATTGAATGGGCAAAAGATGGAAGAGATTAACTTGTATCTTCTCGTACACCACATCATAATCAATGTTGAAGTGTTTCGTGCACTCATGAAAACTCATGTTGTGGGCTATGTGACATGCTAACTTGTTGTCACAATACAACACAACAATGGTATTGGTTTGGACTTGTAGATCTTGGAGAAGATAACATACCCATTGAATCTCACAAGCGATAGTTTCTAGAGGACAATACTATGCTTCTATGGATGATCGAGACATAATACTCTATTTCTTTGATTTACATGATATTAAGGATGAACATACAAACACACAAAAACCAGTAATAGACCATTTGGTGTTTGGGCAGGTTGCCCAATCAGAGCCACTAAAAGTCTTTAACTATATTTGAGAATCAATAACAAAGAAGAGACCTTGAGATGGATTGGATTTAATATACCTAAGAACATGTTGTATGACTTGATGACGATGAGTAGTGGGTGCCTGAATAAAAAAACTTAGTAAATGAAAAGAAAAACACAAGTTAGGTCTAGTATTTGCTAGATATATGAGCTTCCCTATAAGCATATTGAAAGAGTTAGCATCTAGTAAGAGATCATTTGATTCAAAAGATTTTTTCTATTATTCATGAAAGGGCAAGCATTCATGTTTTCTCTAGAATGTCCAAAGCACATTTCCTTTGGCATAGATGTATTCCTTTCTTAGATCTTGCCACTTCAAATCGAAGGAAGTATTTAGGCTCTCCAAGGTCCTTGATGCAAAAATTATTGTGCAACAAAGTCTTTATATTCTCAATTTCAGCTAGGAAGTCGCCTATCAAAATAATATCATCTACATACACATGAAGAGTTATAAAATTTGTAGAAGATTTCTTAATAAAGAGAGAGTAGTGTTAAGTGGTAAAAAGTTGATATAATTATACTTTGAATTATTATGAAACCACTTAACTTATGTTAATTCTAATATATTTTTCTCTCAATGTAGGATGAATTCGAGAATACCATTGATACAAGAGTAAGGAGTATAATTGTCTGCATAATTGGAGCAAAACTGGAAGAAGGAAGAAGATTTTCAGCATGGAAGTCGCTCGAGCGAGATGGACTCTCGCTTGAGCGAATATCAGTTATTCTTCTCCAAAATTCAGTTGCTCAAGCGCAAGTAAATTCGCTTGAGCGAATGTTAGTTATTCTTCTCTAGAGTTCACTCGCTCAAGCGAGCAAAGTGTCACTTGAGCAAAAATAGGGAACTTTCACTTGAGCGAATTTTGTCGCTTGAGTGAAAGACACGAGACCAATTTTTTCTATAAAAAGATAAGATGTGTTTTGAGAAAAGCAAGCGGTTTTGGGGAGAAGAGGCGCGACTACTGCTAGGGTTTCGTCCAATCTTCATTAATTCTTCTCTTCTTCCACATTTGGAGCATTGTAATGGCCAACATGAGTGGCTAACTTCATTCCGCTTCCTTTGAACTCTTTTGTATCATGGTGATATTTGAGATATTAATCTATGTTTTGATGTTGTTATTCTTATCATTTGTGCTTTGGAATGATTTATTCTTGATGTTTGGGATATGATTGGAAAATATATCTTGAACCTTAGATCACAGTAAGAATATTTGTTACGTTAATTTCCAGGAATGGAATGAATGTATCAATTGCTTAACACCCTAAACCTAATGCTGGAAAATCTCTTAATTGTGTGAGGAATCAACATTTATTAGGTTTTCTTATGAATTTTATGTGTGAAGAACCAACATGGATGATTTGAGTAGGTGACATCAACATTGTTAGGTTAATTGACGTTCTTAAGTGATATAGCCATTACAAAAGAGGGAAAAGGAAGGAAACCAATCCTAAGTGCCTTTAATTGATAATTTCTACATAATTTAAAGTTCTTTGTCATTTAATTTCAAATATACTCTTTATGCAAAACCTATTTTGTTTTAATCTACTTAGTAAGCATATAATTGGGAATTTTCATTGAAACTGTTCCTCGTGGGATCGACTTTTATTTAATCAAAATACTATACTGCGATTGATAATTTTGGTATGCTTGCCAATAATTCAACAAGTATTTCTGGCGCCGTTGCCGGGGAACGGTGTTCTTTGAAAATTCTTTGTTTAGCTTATTAAGTATTTTATTTTTATTTCTGTTTTGTTTTATTTTTTAGTTTTATTTTGCTTAATTATTGTCTTGTGCTAATCTTTGCTTGAGTTACTCTTTTGATTTATGCGTTTAAGAGGACAAGTATCTTCAGAGTAGTTAGAATTTAATCCAGAGATTAAAAAAATCGCTCGGAGGAACCGAGGTAGAAGAAGAAGAGAAACTCAAGAACAAGCAACATGAGAATCTGTTAACCCTTCGCCTACACTCAATTTACCATACCCAATTATAGAAGACATGGCGGAAGAAGGAGCAAATCTAAATCCAAATCAAAATCCAAATCCAAATCCACCTAGAAGAACCCTCAGAAACTATGTTATGCAGCAAGGTCCGAGACACTTCTCCAGCATTGCAATACCATCCGACCAAACATTGGAGATGAAGCTAACTTTCTTAAGCTTGATTAGTGCTCATCAATTCACTGGATTGGATCACGAAGATCCATACATTCACTTGTCTGCTTTTTATGAATTGATTGGTACCATGGGATTTAGACAAACAGATATTGAATATGCATACCTAAGATTATTTCCTTTTTCTTTGGCTGGTAGGGCAAAGGAGTGATTAAATGCACATCCTAATCAAAGTTTGATTAACTGGGGTGATGTAGAAGAGAAGTTCCTGAACAAATTTTTTCTACCATCCCGCTATATCAAAGTGTAGACCCCTAATTTTGCCCGGGCCTCTCAAAATAAAGGCTAGAGGAACGTCGCCCAAAAAAGGAGTGCATCCGGCTTCCCAAAACTGAGGAAACCTCCCGCAACAAACACAGAGATCACTCATTCACACGATAAAAGCCAAAAGAGACTTCCTACACAAAGACAAAGCTCGCCCGGCATCTTAATGAAGGCCAAGAAGACTTCCTATATGAAGATAAAGCTTCAACGGACACACATCAGCATCAATCTACGCCCGAAAACAGCAAGGAAAGCTTCCCGGGGTCCCAAAAGCGCGAAAACTGGCCAGAACAGGTTGAGACGGCCGTCCCAAAGTGGGACGGCCGTCCCAACCCTCCAGGTTCAAGTGGGACGCGCGTCCCAAAGTTGGGACGGCCGTCCCAACCCCCAGTTTAAGTGGGACGGCCGTCCCGGCCTTCCTGGGGGTCCCGCTCTGTGTAAAAATGCCATTTGGGACGGCCGTCCCAGTCCGAGGCGGCCGTCCCACCCGGATGGCCGTCCCAAAGTGCGCCAGCTGCGAAAAACTATAAATAGGAGGCTCATTTGTCACTTTTTTACACACTTCGACACCCTAGTCACCACAGACACTCCAGAGAGCTCGAAACACTTTAGAGCACTCGTCTACTTCTCTCCCTCTCTCAAATGATCTTTCCGATTGCCTTAAATAGGTAACAATCGGTTAAGGAATTAGATTCCGGCATTTGATTCTTCTTTAAATTTTTAAGAGAGTCGTTCTTGTATTGGTGAGGAGAGTCTTGTGTAGAAAGAGGGGTTGCCAAAACGCATCCTCACGGTTCGAGATTCTCAATATAAAGCTTGCTACGGAGGTTCTTTTCAATTCCCTTCTCTTTTATTGCTTTATTTATTGTTTTATTTTATTTATTGCGTCATATAGAATAAAATCATGTAGATAGTCATTTTAATATTCCTTCTATTGCTTTATTTAGTTTTATTTAAAATTATGTAAATAGCTATTTCAATATTATGCAATAAAATAGGGTAATCGCGTAATTTCTCAAAGTCTTTTCTTTAAATGAATTAATCTGTCATAGGGAACCCGAAAGGGGCGTTGTGGGGTGCTAATACCTTCCCCACACGTAACTAACTCCCTTACCCAACTCTGGTTATAATGGCCAAGTGCGGTTTTTCTTAAAATCAATATTTTTCCCTTTTCCAATGTTTATGGTTAAAACATTGGTGGCGACTCCATAAGAACCCTTTTTCGAAAACCTTTTAAAACAAATACGCGAGTCTAAACCATCTTTCCGCGACCGCTCGCATTAACATCTCAAAGACGTTCCCTCCCGGACGTCGGAAAGGGACGGCGGCGACGGATGGCGACTCACGCTGGGAAGCTAGAGAGTTGATCCCATTTAGTGACGAGATAAATTCAAACTAAGTGAAGATTTGAAATTACGCCTTTACCCTTCCGTATGTTTTTATTGTATGGCTTTATATAACTGCTGTATGATTATTTCGCAATTGTTTGAAATATAAATTGCACACAAAAACCCTTGCACACAACGGTCCCTCTATACCCGGGGCAAGAGTGAATATCTATAGGGAGTGGGTGGCGGATACGATCGGTTAGTTGGCACACGGGGCTACTACCGTTGTCGGAAAACCACCAACTCAAGGTGATAACTCTCTTCTTTTGGTCTAAGGATGTCGACACGGAGTTCCGTGCATGACCCGAGGATTGAAAGTTGAGAGGTCCCTATAATGGGGGCACCTTGGGGACCTTTGGCCTGGTGAGAACAGTTAGAACCACCTAAACCAAACACGTTTCGCAGGAAAATCCTACCTCGTGATTAAATAAGCGTGGCTCTGCTCGCGGATGTATGAATTGTGTGTGCATACGTTTGCTGCATTTGTATTGATGCATTAGCATAGGGTAATCATACAACAAACAAAAAAGTGAAAAACCCTAAAAATCATAAAAAAAATATAAAAACAAATTAAAGCCATAAACATACCTTTTATAATAAAAAAAATTCTTGGCAAAGTCGTATCATTCATCATTCAATAAGTGGTAAAACCAAGAGAGAAAACCAATGCATTAAGAAAAGTATGCACAAACATCATCATAATAAAATCTCTCATACATAAACACATTCATCCTAGGGCATATTTATTCCACGCTAATCATTTAAAATAAAAAGTTATAATAAGAATCATTAAAATCATTTAGAAGGTGGCTGGTCTTCCGCCCGTCCTCACTCGTGCTCAAAAGGCTAGAAAGATGGAACAACTAGAAGAACAAAACCGAAAGCTCACCAGCCGAGCTTATTACGCTGAAAGAGCAAATGACTCAAATGTTAGAAATGATGCATCAACGGAATCTCCATCAAGAGGGTCCTCGGAATGGACAAGCCTCTCACCACGAAGAAGAAGAGGAACCTCGGAATGAGCATGATCAATCTGGTACAAGAGCGAGTACATATTCATGCTCCCGAAGTATCAAAACAACAAATCACCGCTCTTGAAGAAAGGCTGAGAGCCATGGAAGGTCATAACTTTGATATAAAAGAGGCGAGCTGATATGTGTCTCGTCAAAAATATCCAATTCCCTAACAAGTTCAAAACTCCGGAGTTCCCAAAATACATGGGAACGACCCGCCTAAGAAGCCATCTTACAATGTACTGCCGTAAGATGGCCGCACATGTCGATAATGAAAAACTCCTGATCCATTGCTTTCAGGAAAGCCTGGCTGAATCAGCCTTTAAATTGGTATATGCAACTAGAAGGGGGCAAATCCAAACCTGGAGACATTTGGCAGATGCATTTCTTCGTCGTTATAAATACAATATTGATCCGACCCCGAAAGAGCAGATCTACAATTATTAAGCAAGAAAAACGACGAATCCTTCAAAGCATATGCCCAAAGATGGAGAGAATTGGCAGCACAAGTGGAACCTCCTCTATCTGACAAGGAAACTACATCCATGTTCATCAATTCTCTGACTGGTCCTTATTACGACAAGATGATAGGAAATACATCAACTCTCTTTGCAGATATAGTCATCATAGGAGAAAGAGTGGAGCAAGGTTTGAAGAGTGGAAGAATTGTACAACAAACTTCCTCCAATTCCTCTACTCAAACTTTTAAAAAGAATTTTGGAAAGAAAAAGGAAGGGGACGTGAATGCAATTAATATTGCCATTCCTTCTGCCTCCTCGCAACAAACCAAGCCACGCAGACAAGAGAGGAAATTCACTTCCATACCTACCTCCTACGGAAGCCTGTTGATAAAATTGTTGGATGCTAAACTCCTTGTGCGAATTCCTCCCAAGAAGATGGAGCCACCCTATCCAGAATGGTATAAGCCAAATGAAAAATGCAATTATCATTCGGACGCTCCAGGACATTCGGTAGATAACTGCATAGCTTTGAAGCATAAGGTCCAAGATTTAATAGATGCGGGATGGATTACCTTTGACGCATCTACTCCAAAGGTGGACGGCCAGCCCTTATCAAAGCCCGAATAAAAGACGGGATAAGGAAGACCAGCAGATTAGGGCTCATCATTTTTACCATCTTTTGCAATAAAAAAAATATAAAAAAAATATATCAAAAAACTTCCGATGTATTTCCGTGATCTCGCCCATGATCACGAGATTTTTGGTTAATAAGGGCTTTGTAAATATTTTCTTCTATCAATACAATAAGGCATTTTTTTATATCCATATTCTCTTTCATTCTTTTCTCTCTCATACATCTCATAAAGAAATCTAAAACAAAGCATAACCCATACAGTCATGTCTCGTGATTGAAAACTCCTTGGAAGATCTCGAAAGCTCGAAGACGAATGGATTGAGTCGGACAGATGAGGAGGGGACCATTTCCCGGACATGCAAAGACTGCTAGAAAAAGAAGCGCAATCAATACAGCCCCATCGGAGAAAACTGAGGTTATCAATTTGGGACAAGAAGATAATAAGAAAGAAGTAAATATTGGAACCCAAATTGACGATGATGTCAGAGAAAAACTAATACAATTGCTAAGAGAATATATGGACGTGTTTGCGTGGTCCTACCATGATATGCCTGGAATCGATAAAAGTATAGTGGAGCATCGATTACCATTAAAAGAGGGATTTCGGCCGCTAAACAGAAACTCGAAGAGTAAAACCAGAATGGTCCTTAAAAATTAAAGAAGAAGTAGAAAAACAGTTGGATGCCAATTTCTGATCGTTTCAAAATACCTCGAATGGTTGGCAAATATCGTGCCAGTCGTAAAGAAAAATGGAAAAATCGAGTATGCGTAGATTATCGGGACCTAAACGTGCAAGTCCAAAAGATGATTTTCCCTTACCACATATTGATATGCTCGTAGATCACACTCGCTACAAATACTCTTTATTCTTTCATGGATGGATATGCGAGGTATAATCAAATCAAATTGGTCGTCGAAGACAGAGAAAAACTTCCTTCATTACACCATGGGGAACATTTTGTTATAGAGTAATGCCTTTTGGACTTAAGAATGCGGGGGCAACCTATCAAAGGGCTATGGTTACACTATTTCACGATATGATCCACAAAGAAATAGAAGTATACGTGGATGATATGATCGTCAAGTCCAAAAATGAAACAGATCACCTCCTACACTTAAAGAAACTATTCAATCGGCTTCGAAAATACCAGATTAAGCTTAATCCGGCTAAATGCACATTCGGAGTACGATCAGGAAAACTCCTTGGGTTTATCGTCAGTAAAAAGGAATCGAGGTGGACCCCGATAAGACAAAGGCAATCATAGAAATGCCCCCACCAAAAACAGAAAAAGAAGTCGAGGGTTCTTAGGCCGAATAAACTACATCGCACGGTTCATTGCGCAATTAACAGATAAATGTACGCCCATCTTCAAGTTATTGCGTAAAAACCAATCGACAGTCTGGAACTATGAATGCCAACAAGCCTTCGAAAAGATCAAAATATGCCTAACTAATCCTCCAGTACTGATACCACCTGTGGAAGGGAGACCCCTAATTCTTTACCTATCAGTACTCGATGAATCCATGGGATGTGTACTCGGTCAACAAGATGATACCGGAAAGAAAGAACAAGCCATATATTACCTCAGTAAAAAATTTCTAAATTATGAGACCCGCTATACACCACTCGAAAAGACATGTTGTGCATTGGTATGGGCAACTCAACGCCTCCGACAATATATGGTCAGGCATACAACTTGGTTAATTTCCAAAATGGACCCAATCAAATACTTGTTTGAAAAACCCATCTTGACCGGGAGGATAGCTAGATGGCAAGTACTCCTCTCAGAATTTGATATTATTCATGTCACTCAGAAAGCCATCAAAGGCAGTCCTTTGCGTAGACTACCCGGCACATGGGCCAACAGACGAATATCAATCCCTCCAAGATGATTTTCCGTGATGAGCATATAATGCATATCCAACATGAAGAGCTTAAAAATGACGAATGGATCATGTTTTTCGATGGAGCTTCAAATTTACCTGGGACATGGGATCGGAGTCGTTTTAATATCACCTCGAAAAGAAGCATATCCCGATAACGAGCTAGATTAACCTTTGACTCGTACAAATAATATGGCGGAATATGAAGCCTGTGCTCTAGGTATTCAAGCGGCCTTGGATCACGGGGTAACCAAACTCAAAGTATTCGGTGACTCATCCCTTGTTATTTACCAGCTCAAGGGTGAATGGGAAACTAGAAACTCCAAATTAATCCCCTATCCTGGAGCATATCCGTAAGATGACTTCACGGATGGAAAACATTAGCTTCGAGTATATCCCTCGGAGGATAACCAGATTGTGGATGCACCGGCAACATTATCATCCATGTTCGCACTAGGGCAAGAACATGAAATGCCCATCATCCAAGTCAAAAGGCACAACAAACAAGCCTTTTGTATGATGGTGGATAATGAAAAAGATAAAGCCCATTGGTATCGGGACATAAAACGGTACTTGACAAAGGGTGAATACCCGAGAGGGAATCGAGTGACAATGATAAAAGGACTATTCGGAAAAGGGCTATAGGATTTATGTTGATAGGAGAAACCCTCTATAAAAAGAATTGTGATTCTACTTTGTTAAGATGCGTCAATCCGAAGAAGCCCGAGATATTGATCAAAGAAATACACGAAGGAACCTTTGGGACTCATGCACCAGGGCATATCATGGCTAGGAAGATTCTCGAGCGGGATACTTTTGGTCCACAATGGAAAAAGATTGTTATCGGTATGCTAAAAAATGTCACAAGTGTCAAATACACGCAGATAATGTACATGTTCCACCGATACCTCTCAACGTTATGGCTATCCCTTGGCCGTTCGCTATGTGGGGTATAGATGTCATCGGACCTCATTGAGCCTAAGGCGTCCAATGGTCACAGATTCATTTTGGTAGCCATTGATTATTTCACTAAATGGATAGAGCGGCATCTTATGCACATGTGACTAGAAAAGCAGTGGTCACCTTTATTAAGAAAAATATCATATGCCGATACGGCATTCCACATCGTCTTATTACTCGATAACGGGACCAATCTGAATAACAAAATGATGGAAGAACTATGTTATGACTTCAAAATTCAACATCATAATTCTTCTCCTTATAGGCCTAAAATGAATGGCGCAGTGGAAGCGACCAATAAAAACATCAAGAAGATTGTTCAAAAGATGGTTAAAACCTATAAAGATTGGCATGAAAAGTTACCTTTTGCTCTTCATGGATATCGAACGTCCGTATCGAACCTCAACAGGAGCCACTCCATTTTCCCTTGTATATGGAATGGAGGCCGTATTGCCAATAGAGGTCGAAATACCTTCCTTGCGAATTATTATGGAAGCGAAATTAACAGAAGCCGAATGGATTCAAAGTCGATACGATCAGCTAAACCTTATCGATGAAAAACGGCTGGATGCCATATGCCGTGGACAAGCCTATCAAAAGAAAATAAAAAAGGCTTATGACAAAAAGGTCCGCCCTCATACTTATCAAGAAGGAGATTTAGTGATAAAGAAACTGCTCCCAGCCCAGAAGGATAAAATTGGAAAATGGGCGGCAAATTATGAAGGACCCTTTGTAGTCAAACGAGCTTTCTCAGGAGGGGCACTTATCCTCACTAATATGGATGGAGAGGAGTTTCGACACCCAATCAATTCTGACGCGGTAAAGAAATATTATGCTTGAAGACATTGCTCATGACCAGACAAGAATGAAAACCCGCAAAGGGCATCCCTGGGCAAAAGATAGGGTCCATATCCCTCGCTAGGATACGTCCTAGGCAAAAAGAAGAGGTGTAAAAAAAAAAAAAAAAAAAAAAAAAAAAAAAAAAAAAAAAACTAAGAGCAATGGTTACTTTAGCCGAAAACCGAAAAGACGGCTAAAGTAGCGTTCTTCCAAAAGCGAGCAGCCCGCATAGTCTTCACTCTGAGCTCAGGCATCTCAACTGAAGCAATTAGGAGAACCAGGGGGCAGATATCATGGACATGACTGTTTAAGCCTATACAGTATAGCCAACCTTGACTACCCATTCTTCTAAATACCTTTCGTAATCCTTCTGTAAAAGAAATAAACTTTTGCTCATTTATCAATAAAATTCCCTTTTATTTCCTTTCTCTTGACCAAATATTATGGAAATGCCTCTTTATTGATAAATCATAAATATGCGCAAAGACTTTTAATCAAAGATCAAACATGCATCTAAAAAAGGGAAGCATAACAAAAAAAGAAAATAATAAAGGCCTGCTAGTACATTCTTAGGTAAAAACTAGGGTAGCCCGCTAGATCGAAACCCCGAAAGAACGATCTAGGCAAAAGATAAGGCAAAAGCCCCCTAAGATATTCTAGGCAAAAATTAAGGCAGCTCGCTAGATCGAAAACCCGTAAAGGGCGGTCTAGGCAAAAGATAGGGCTAAAACCAAGAGATGGATAAAAAGAGGAGCCCATCCTCATGGTCATAAAGGAGGAGCCCATCAGCGTATTCGTAAGAAGCCAACGGGAGAAGGCCAGTTACTTTCTAAATGCATCAAAAATAAATAAACATTAGATTGCATTTAGGACATTCGCACACAAAGTAGTTGCATAATACGACTTTGTCAAAATCAAGAAAAATAATTTTTCAAATAAATAAAAATGCATATAAGGAGTCTAGCCTCCATACTTATAATTGAAAAACAGGAAACGCCAAAATCCAGTCTCCATATGAAAATAAAAACCGCGATGGAAAAAGGCGAAATCTAAACCACTTTAGCAAAATAAGGAGCTTCGAAGAAACTGGCCCCAATCACCAACCTTCTACACCAACAAGAGGAGGTATCTCAATAGGAAAAAGCCAACTGAAAGGCTTAATTATCCCCGAGAGAATCCTTGCCTACTCCGGAGGCAAAACAAAAAATACTTCCTGACTCAACATCACCGCATGAGTCGTCAACCATTCCAAATAAGGAGCTTCAAAGAAAATAGCTCTAATCAACACCTTCCATCCAAGAAAGAAGGAAAACCATCAAAAAGAAAATGACCAACGGAAAGGCTTAATTATCCCCAAGCGGATCCTCGCCTACTCCAGAGGCAAAACAAAAAGATTACCTCACGACTCGAAGACATCGCCGCAAGAGTCCTTAAGCACACTCATACAAGAGTATCCGCTTCAAAGAAGAACAAGGACTACATAAGAGTCTATCAAAGAAAAAACAGAGTCAAAATCCCCCACATCACCGGGAGCAACAAAAAGAAAGAAGAGAAGAGCCTTTCACCCTCTAACAAAGGCTACGACATGAAAGAGCCGAAAGAAATTTCCGTCCACAGGAAGCCAATAAAATTCCCCTCAGTGGATCGCCAAAAAGAAAAATTTTTCCCCAGTAAGCCTATCCGCAAAAGCAAATTACAAATCCACAGGGAGTTAAGCACCCAATATGAATATCCCCAGGAAGGTACAAAACCTTCACTCCCAAGAATGCCTATGCTTACTCAGAAACAAGCAAAGAGCCGATATCCCCAAGAAGCGGGAAATCAACCTATAAGAGGTAATACAAGCACAAAGCTTTCAAAAAACATCTACCTACTCAGAGGTATTATCAAGAACAGATATCCTCAAGAAGAACATCAGCCTATCCAGAGGAAAGCCTTCGTCGCTATTGAAGCACTCGCCTAATCAAGAGGCACAAAAAAAAATCAACGAATCCCCAGTAAATTCCCGCCTAATCAAGAGGCACAACAAATTCCCCAAATGGATCTCCGCCTAATCAAGAGGCACAATCAAGAAGAAAAACCAAAAACATCAAAAATCCCCGGTAAAACCGGATGACGACTAACAGCAAAGTCAAAAACAAATATTCCCTACGGAATGGGCGCATGAACAGAAAAAATAAGCCGCCAACACATCTCCAAAAACAGATAATCACAGGATTAACTACCAAAAAGTGCATTCTAAGAACCTTGCAGGAACGGGGTTCGACAGTGTGGGGGTAAGTACCCATCGGAATCTTGCAGAACTGGGATTCTGACTAAGGTGGGGGTAGGTACCCATCGGAACCTTGCAGAACTGGGTTCGGACTAGGTGGGGGTAGGTACCATCAGAACCTTGCGGAACGTGGTTCGGACCAGGTGGGGGTCAGTACCCATCGGAATCTTGCAGAACTGGATTCGACCGGGTGGGGGTAGGTACCCATCGGAACCTTGCGGAACAGGGGTTCGACCGTGTGGGGGTAAGTACCCATCGAATCTTGCAGAACGGGATTCGGACCGGGTGGGGTAGGTACCCATCGAATCTGCGTAACGAGATTCGGACCAGTGGGGGTAGGTACCCATCGGAACCTTGCGAACGGGTTCCGACAGGTGGGGGTAAGTACCCATCGGAATCTTGCAGAACGGGATTCTGGACCAGGTGGGGGTAAGTACCCATCGAGATCTTGCAGACCGGATTCTGACCAGTGGGGTAGGTACCCATCGGAATCTTGCAAACGAGATTCGGACCAGGTGGGGGTAGTACCCATCGAACCTTGCGGAACTGGGTTCGGACCGGGTGGGGTAGGTACCCATCGAATCTTGCAGAACGGGATTCTGACAGGTGGGGGTAGGTACCCATCGGAATCTTGCGGGGAACGAGATTCGACCGGGTGGGGGTAGGTACCCATCGGAACCTTGCGGAACGGGTTCGGACCAGGTGGGGGTAAGTACCCATCGAATCTTGCAGAACGGGATTCGGACCAGGTGGGGTAAGTACCCATCGTGAACCTTGCGAACGGGATTCGGACCAGGTGGGGGTAGGTACCCATCGGAATCTTGCAGAACGAGATTCTGACCAGGTGGGGGTAGGTACCCATCGGAACCTTGCGGAACGGGGTCCGACCAGGTGGGGTAAGTACCCATCGAATCTTGCGGAACGGGATTCGGACCAGGTGGGGTAGGTACCCATCGGAATCTTGCGGAACGAGGATTCTGACTGAGGTGGGGGTAGTACCCATCGGAACCTTGCGAACGGGATTCTGGACCAGGTGGGGGTAGTACCCATCAGATCTTGCAGAACCGGATTCTGACCAGTGGGGGTAGGTACCCATCGAATCTTGCAGAACGGGATTCGGACCAGGTGGGGGTAGGTACCCATCGGAACCTTGCAGAACGGGGTTCGGACCAGGTGGGGGTAAGTACCCATCGGAATCTTGCGGAACTGGATTCGGACCGGGTGGGGGTAGGTACCCATCGGAACCTTGCAGTAACGGGGTTCTGACCGGTGTGGGGTAGGTACCCATCAGAACCTTGCAGACCGGGTTCGACAAGGTGGGGGTAGGTACCCATCGGAACCTTGCGGAACGAGGTTCTGACCAGGTGGGGGTAAGTACCCATCGGAATCTTGCAGAACGGGATTCGGACCAGGTGGGGGTAGGTACCCATCGGAATCTTGCAGAACGAGATTCCGACAGGTGGGGGTAGGTACCCATCGGAATCTTGCGTAACCGGGATTCGACCAGAGTGGGGGTAGGTACCCATCGGAACCTTGCGGAACGGGGTTCGGACCGGGTGGGGGTAGGTACCCATCGGAACCTTGCAGAACGGGTTCGGACCAGGTGGGGGTAAGTACCCATCAGAATCTGCAGAACGGGATTCGAACCGGGTGGGGGTAAGTACCCATCGAATCTTGCAGAACGGGATTCTGACCAGGTGGGGTAGGTACCCATCGGAACCTTGCGTAACGTGGTTCGACAGGTGGGGGTAAGTACCCATCGGAATCTTGCAACCGGATTCGGACCAGAGTGGGTAGGTACCATCGAATCTTGCGGAACGAGATTCGACCAGGTGGGGTAGGTACCCATCGAACCTTGCAGAACGGGGTTCTGACCGGGTGGGGGTAAGTACCCATCGAATCTTGCGTAACGGGATTCTGACTAGGTGGGGGTAAGTACCCATCGAATCTTGCAGAACGGGATTCGGACCAGGTGGGGGTAAGTACCCATCGAATCTTGCAGAACTGGATTCTGACCGGTGGGGGTAAGTACCCATCAGAATCTGCAGAACGTGGATTCGGACCAGGTGGGGGTAAGTACTCATCAAAAAACTTTGCGTAAGGCATTAGGTGGAGTAAAAATACTCACCTAGAGCATTTCAAAGATGGGTTGCAAAGACCTTACTTCTATTAGGGGTTAGTTCAATGTTGAGCACCTCGAAGTAAGTACCCACAAGAGTCTAACAAAATGTAAATTCATACCGGGTGAGGGTAGGTACTCACCAAAACCTTGCAGTAACAAGGTTCATACCTAGTGGGGGTAGGTACCCACAAAAGTCTAATAAAATACAGACTCATACCAGGGTGAGGGTAAGTACTCACCGGAGCTTTATAAAAGGAGGCTCAAACCAGATAGGGGTTGGTACCTATCAAAATATTTATCATCCGGAGGACCGTGCAAAGGAGCAAGCATCCGAAGGATAACCGGCAAAGGGTTAACTCTTTCCCTACCAACTAATTTGTCGGCATATTAAAACCGACGAATTAGTTAGGCAGGGCGAAGGGGGCAGCCTAGAGACCCTCAATTTTGCCCGGGCCTCTCAAAATAAAGGCTAGAGGAACGTCGCCTAAAAGGAGTGCATCCGGCTTCCCAAAACCGAGGAAACCTCCCGCAACAAACACAGAGATCACTCATTCACACGATAAAAGCCAAAAGAGACTTCCTACACAAAGACAAAGCTCGCCGGCATCTTAATGAAGGCCAAGAAGACTTCCTATATGAAGATAAAGCTTCAACGGACACACATCAGGCATCAATCTACGCCCGAAACAGCAAGGAAAGCTTCCCTGGGTCCCAAAAGCGCGAAACTCGGCCGAACAGGTTGAGACGGCCGTCCCAAAGTGGGACGGCCGTCCCAACTCCTCCAGGTTCAAGTGGGACGCGCGTCCCAAAGTCGGGACGGCCGTCCCAACCCCCAGTCTAAGTGGGACGGCCGTCCCGGCCTTCCCTGGGGTCCCGCTCTGTGTAAAATGCCATTTGGGACGGCCGTCCCAGCCCAGCACGGCCGTCCCACCCGCATGGCCGTCCCAAAGTGCGCCAAGCTGCGAAAAACTATAAATAGGAGGCTCATTTGTCACTTTTTTACACACTTCGGACACCCCAGTCACCACGTACACTCCGAGAGCTCTGAAACACTTTAGAGCACTCGTCTACTTCTCTCCCTCTCTCAAATGATCTTTCCGATTGCCTTAAATAGGTAACAATCAGTTAAGGAATTAGATTCCGCATTTGATTCTTCTTTAAATTTTTAAGAGAGTCGTTCTTGTATTGGTGAGGAGAGTCTTGTGTAGAAAGAGGGGTTGCCAAAACGCATCCTCACGGTTCGAGATTCTCAATATAAAGCTTGCTACTGAGGTTCTTTTCAATTCCCTTCTCTTTTATTGCTTTATTTATTGTTTTATTTTATTTATTGCGTCATATAGAATAAAATCATGTAGATAGTCATTTTAATATTCCTTCTATTGCTTTATTTAGTTTTATTTAAAATTATGTAAATAGCTATTTCAATATTATGCAATAAAATAGGGTAATCGCGTAATTTCTCAAAGTCTTTTCTTTAAATGAATTAATCTGTCATAGGGAACCCGAAAGGGGCGTTGTGGGGTGCTAATACCTTCCCCACACGTAACTAACTCCCTTACCCAACTCTGGTTATAATGGCCAAGTGCGGTTTTTCTTAAAATCAATATTTTTCCCTTTTCCAATGTTTATGGTTAAAACATTGGTGGCGACTCCATAAGAACCCTTTTTCGAAAACCTTTTAAAACAAATACGCGAGTCTAAACCATCTTTCCGCGACCGCTCGCATTAACATCTCAAAGACGTTCCCTCCCCGGGACGTCGGAAAGGGACGGCGGCGACACAAAGCAAAATCCGACATTACTTCTTTCAGACAAGGAGTAGATGAACTTTTTGTGAAGCATGAGAGAAATTTAAATCACTATTGAAAAGATGCCCAAATCATGGATTTGATAACATTGCTCAGTTGAATATTTTCTATACTGGTTTGCAACATGATACAAAGATGCTATTAGAGGCTGTAGCAGGAGGATCCATGTTGGATGTAGAAATTGAACATACCACAAGAATTATTGATGCACTAGCTTTTACAGACCAACAAACCCAACATGATAGACATCCAGTTCAGAGGAAGGGAGTACTTGAACTTAGCACCTCATTTGCTCTCTTAGCCCAAAATAAACTTATAACCCAACAAATTGAAGCATTGAACCAGAAAATAGAGAAACTACCTCAACAAATGCATACAGTACAATCCATTCCTAACCAACATATGAGTTGTGACGTGTGTGGAGGTGATCATGCAAATGAACACTACTCTTATCAAGACAACCTACAACAACAAGAAGCTAATTATATGGGTGCTTTAGGTAACAGTAGTCAAGGTAGATAAGGTAATTTCCCTAGTTCTAATAACTATTAGAATAATTTTGCACAAGGATGGAGAGGGAATCAAAATCAGAACTTTGGATGGAAACAAGGTGCTAATTCATCCAATAAACCACCTCTATATCAGTAACAGTCATATCAGCAACCTCCGTATCAACATCAGCAACAATATTATCCTTCAATACCTAACATAATGAGAAAATTGGAAGGCACTTTAGAAAAATTCATGCAAGCTACTATGTCTAGTCAGAAAAATACTGAGGCTTCATACAGAAATTTAGAGATCCAGGTGGGCAAATTGGCTAAACAGTTAGATGAGCAGCAAGGAGGTCAATTTTCAGCTAACACTCAAACCAATCCAAAGAAGCAGTGTAAGTCAATAACTACAAGGAGTGGTAAGGTTATAGGAAAAGGGATTGGTGAAAACTTGGCTGTAGAGCAGGAAGTTTTACAAGGAAAAGAGGATGAAAAGAAAAAAAATTAGTGTGAAGGAGAAAAAGAGAAAAATAAAAGTGAGAGTATAGAAAAAGAAAAAAAATACTAAAAAAGAAGAAAAAAATAAAAATAGTGAGAAAAAGAGGGAGAAAGATGAGAATCAAATACCTCAACTAAAGGATTTACCATATCCTCGTCATCCTTCTAAGAAAGATAAAGAAAGACAATTTGCAAGATTCATAGATATTTTCAAGTATTTACAAATTAATATTCCATTTGTGGAATTTATGGAGCAGATGCCAACTTATAAAAAATTCATGAAAGAGATGTTAACTAAGAAAAGGAGATTTACTACAGAAACAGTGGAGTTAGAAGCAGGATGCAACGCTATAATTCAGAAATCATTACCTCAAAAGTCCAAAGATCCTGACAGTTTCACTATACCAGTCACAATTGGGACATTATAAGTAGGTAAGACATTACTTGATTTGGGTGCTAGTATAAATCTAATGCCTTTGTCTACGCTTAAAAGAATAGGAAACTTGTAAATAAAGCCTACAAGAATGACACTTCAGCTAGCTGACAGGTCTCTGAAATTCCCTTATGGTGTGGCAGAGGATGTTTTGGTTAGAGTTGATAAATTTATGTTTCCAGTTGATTTTGTTATTATGGATATGGAGGAAGACATTGAAGTTCCTCTTATAATGGGAAGACCTTTCATGAAGACAGCGAAAGTCATTATTGATGTTGATGATGGAAAGTTAAAAGTCAGAGTAGAAGATGAGGAAGTTAATTTTAATGTATTTGAAGCAATGAGGCATCCCACAGATAAACAACATTGTCTTAGGATGGATGTGGTAGATGATATCTTTCAAGCAGCAAGGAAGCAACTAACCAAAACAAGCCCATTAGAAAAAGCTTTGATAGGTGTTAATGACGAATTTGATGAAGAAGATGAAGAAGAAATGGAGAAATATTTAAAACATCTTGATTCAGCACAAGAAGTTGCTTCAAGAGAACAACAATCTGAGAAATTATAGCAAGAACATGAAACTGAGAGTCAGAAGCTGGAATTAAAGGTATTATCTCCTCACCTAAAATATGTTTTTCTTGCAGATGGAGGCAACAAGCCAGTGGTGATTAGCAATGCCTTAACAAATTCTGAAGAAGAAAAATTGATCTCAGTTCTGAAAGAGAATGAGAAGGCCATAGGGTGGACATTATCTGATCTCAAAGGAATCAGTCCGTCTTATTGCATGCATAAGATTCACATGGAAAATGATTTCTAGCCTATTGCACAACCTCAAAGACGTCTTAATCCAACCATGAAAGAGGTGGTAAAGAAAGAAGTATTGAAATTACTTGATGCAGGTATGATCTATCCTATCTTTGACAGTGTTTGGGTTAGCCCAGTTCAGGTAGTCCCGAAAAAAGGAGGTATGACTATAATTTATATTGATAAAAATGAATTAATACCTACTAGGACTGTCACAGGTTGAAGAATGTGTATAAATTATAGGAAATTGAATTAGGCAACTAGAAAAGATCATTTTCCTTTACCTTTCATGGATCAAATGTTAGAAAGGTTAGCAGGACAAGCTTTTTATTGTTTTCTGGATGGTTACTCAGGGTATAATCAAATAACAGTAGATCTAGAGGATCAAGAAAAAATTGCTTTTACTTGTCCTTTTGGTGTGTTTGCTTACAGGAAAATGTCATTTGGATTGTGCAATGCCCCAACAACTTTTCAAAGATGCATGCTAACAATTTTCTCTGATTTGGTGGAACAATGCATAGAAGTTTTCATGGATGATTTTTCAGTATTTGGTACATCATTTGAACAGTGTTTAAGGAACCTAAATACTATATTGAAACGGTGTGTTGATACCAATTTAGTTTTAAATTGGGAAAAATGTCATTTTATGGTAACTGAAGGTGTGGTGTTAGGCCATAAGATTTCTGCAAGAGGGATTGAAGTTGATAAAGAAAAAATAGAGATAATTGAGAAGCTTCCACCACCAACAAATGTGAAGGGCATAAGAATTTTTTAGGACATGCTGGATTCTATAGAAGATTTATAAAAGACTTCTCAAAGATTGCAAAGCCACTCAGCAACTTGCTCAATAAGGATATTTATTTTAATTTTAATGTTGAATGTTTGCGTGCTTTTGAATTGTTAAAACAAAAATTAATTTTAGCCCCTGTGATAATTGCACTTGATTGAAATTTAGATTTTGAATTAATGTGTGATGCAAGTGATTATGCTATAGGAGTAGTATTAGGCCAAAGAAAATCTAAGATTTTTCATGTTATACATTGTGCTAGCAAAGTTCTTAATGCAGCCCAAATTAATTATGCAACTATTAAAAATGAATTATTAGCTATAGTATATGCATTGGAAAAATTTAGAGCATATTTGATTGGTTTATCTGTTACTGTATATACTGATCATGCAGCAATCAAATATTTGTTAACCATATTAGATTCTAAACCCAGGCTAATTAGATGGATTTTATTATTACAGGAATTTGATTTGGTGATCAAGGACAAAAAGGACTGTGAAAATTTGGTAGCTGATCATTTGTCCAAATTAGTCAATACTGAAGTGACTAATAACCAATTAGAAGTGTAGGAGAAATTTCTAGATGAAAAACTGATGATGGTACAAGAAAGACCTTGGTTTGCTGACATGACAAATTTTCAAGTTGCAAAAGTTGTCCCAGAAGATTATACTTGGCACCAAAGGAAGAAATTATTTAAGGTTGCACATTATTTTATATGGGATGATCCTTATCTTTTCAAAATAGGAAGTGATAACTTACTGAGAAGATGTGTGACAAACAAATAAGCCAAAAGTATTCTCTGGCATTGCCACAATTCTCCTTATAGTGGACATTTTAATGGAGTAAGGACTGCTGCAAAAGTTCTCCAATCTGGTTTTCTCTGGCCTACTTTGTTTAAAGATGTGCACAACTTTGCACAATAATTTAGTAATTGCCAAAAAACAGGAGGAATATCAAGAAGACAGGAAATGCCCCTGAATATTATGTTGGAAGTAGAAATATTTGACTGTTGGGGAATTGATTTTGTAGGACGTTTTCCATCCTCATTCTCTAAAGAATACATCTTGGTAGAAGTAGATTTTGTGTCAAAGTGGGTGGAAGCAGTGACTACTATAAAAGCTGATGCCAAAACTGTGATAAAATTTTTAAAGAAGAATATATTATGTAGATTTGGCACTCCTAGATTCCTAATTAGTGATGGAGGGGCACATTTCTGCAATATTCAACTTCAAAAATGTTTAGAGCATTATGGGGTTAGACATAAAGTCGCATCACCTTATCATCCACAAACTAATGGGCAAGCAAAAGTTACAAACAGAGAAATCAAAAAAATATTAGAAAAGACAGTTTCATCTTCAATAAAAGATTGGTCAATAAAGCTAGATGATGCGCTTTGGGCTTATAGGACTGCATATAAAGTTCCCATTGGGTTATCTCCCTTTCAACTTGTCTATGGTAAGTCATGTCATCTCCCAGTGGAAATGGAGCATAAAGCGTATTGGACTTTAAAATTTCTAAATTTTGATCCAAAAGTTTCAGCAGAGCAAAGAAAAATTTAGATACATGAATTAGAAGAAATGAGACTTAATGCATATAAATCATCCAAGTTATACAAGGAGAAAGTTAAGACATATCATGATAAGAAAATTCTGAAAAGAGATTTTCATCCAGGCCAGTCTGTATTACTGTTTAATTCAAGATTAAGACTCTTTCCTGGAAAACTAAAATCCAAATGGTCAGGTCCATTCGTGGTAAGATCCGTTAGACCTTATGGTGCTATGAAATTGGAAGATCCAACAACAGGAAGAATATGGATAGTTAATGGGCAAAGAATTAAAGCATATTTGGGAGATGCAGTGGATAAGCTTCACTTCATCACTTACTTAGATGAACCTTAAAGCAAACAGGCGTTGAGCTGAAGACGTTAAACAAGCATTCCTGGGAGGCAACCCAGTGTTTTATCTTTATTTTCTTTTCTTTTTGCAATTTAAATTTTTTATTATTTTTTATTGCATTATAAATTGAGCATGAACAAATTTAAATAATGTTGAACTAGATCTATGTGAAAACTTTTTAAGTTTTTAATCATTGAATTGCATTTGAATATCATGTTATCAGTCAAAATTCACTGAAATTTGCTCAAGCGATAGATGATTTGTTCAAGCAAATTTACGTTGTTTCTCTCTGTTTCTCTTCGTTCAAACGAAAATTTTTGCCCAGACACATTCGCTTAAGCGACAAATTTTTGCTCAAGTGAATGTACATTATTTCTCTCTGTCTTTGGGTCGCTCAAGTGAAACTTAAGTACATTGATTTTTGCTTGAGCGAAAGAGCACATACATGGTTTTTAAAAAATGCGAATTGGGTAAATTTTCCATACTTCTGAAAAACCTATTTTGAACCCACTCTTCCCCAACTAATCTCTTCTCTAAATTAAGCCTAAATATTTCAAATTTTGGCTCCCAATTCATCATTCCAAGTATTTTAGAGTATTTGGGTAGCATTCCACGATTGAAATCTTCAAAATTTGCACATTGAATGATTCACGTCTACTTATGCATTTGTGAGTTTTTCAGAAAATCTGCAATTAAGGTAAGAATTGACCCTTTTTGCTTGAGGCTGGATTGATGGGTTAAGATGCATATTTATGAGATAACAATTCTGCTACATATCAACTATTCGATAAAATGCCTCAAAGTGATTTACTTAGTTTTCAGGTGATATAGACTATGTAATTACTCATGGTTTGCTTAATTGTTTAATTGGGAAAGGATACCTGCAAAAAAAATTGAGTCACAGGAGTTCCATTATTAAATGCATATCAAGTGTTTGTTGAAATGTTGCAATAGGAGCTATGAGATGTTATGATCAGAATGATCTCTTAGAATAATCAAAATGCATAAACATAATCCAAAATTTTCTTTATATGTTTGGTCATCATATATCCATCAACTAACTGTGAATATCCTGATGTTTTCATATGGGTCCAAGAAGAGAATCACATGGTGTGTCATCATCTGGAGCTGCTAGGAAGAGGCCCAGAGTTGAGTCTGAAGGCACTCAAGTGGATAGACGCAGATTTAGAGATGTCAAGAGACAGGCGAGATTTGAGAGAATCCGCAATTGGACATTTATCTTGGAAAGAAGAGTGGAACTAAATGAAGGCGAATTCCTAGAGTTCAACAATGAAATAACTCGCAGGAACTGGAGACAATTGGCACTCCCAATGCCAAAGTATGATCCTGCGATAGTAAAGGAATTTTACGCCAATGCCTGCTTAGTTGAAGGAGAACCATTTCGGGCACGTTCAAAAGTGAGGGGCCGGTGGGTTCCATATGATAGAAATATAATCAACGATCTGTTGGGAAATCCTCTCTTTTTGGAAGAAGGTCATGTCTGTGATTTTCAAGTCATCCGGAATAGCAGATGTCTAACTGAAATACATTTTAGAGATGATGACATAGCAAAGACCTTATGTTTACATGGGAGAACCATTGAGGCAAATCATGCTGGCAAGGCCTTTAGAATACTGAGGGCCAACATGACAACCTTAACTCAGATCTGGACTTCATTCCTGCTAGCTAACATAGTACCCATCAAGCATAGTTCGGATCTGAATATGCCCAGGTGTCATATTATCAAGAGCATTCTGGATGAGACTATCATAGACGTCGATGCAATTATCTCGGAGGAGATTTATCAGTTTGTGGTATTGGAAAGCAGGCGACAAGCAGAGCAAGCTAAAGCTCTTGGATTTTCTGCTCTCATAACAACTTTATATGTAGCCCATGGTGTGGATGTGAACCCATCAGTGAACATCCGTCCGCCCATTAATAGAAGATTTATAGAGTAGAACTGTGTGAATCCTGCAGAAGGGGAACCACAACCACTGGCGCAAGAACCACACCAACCAAGAAGAGCCCGACAGCCACCTCCACCACCTCAGCAGCCAGACTTTCAACGAATGATGCAATACATGAAACATTTAACATTACAACAATCAGCGACCCATAGGGGTCAATGCAGCATTAATGAGAATTTTTATAACTTGTCTTTGCAAATTGCTCAAGGTATGCATTGGACGTCACCACAGGAATTCGATGCCTTACTTCAATGGCCTGGGGACAATCCCAATTTTTAGGGAGGGGGTGAAGGTGCAGCTGGTGCACAGGGAGCACAAGAAGAAGAGGAGGAATCGCAAGAAGAAGAAGAAGGAGAAGCAAGTGAAGAAGAAGAATAAGAGGGAGGAAATTTTACTTTAAGTGATTTTTGTTATTTTGTTATTTTGATGCTTTATGTTTTTTTGTTTTAATTTGTTTTAAGTTATTTTGTTTTGAATATTTTGAATTGACACTTAATGTGATGAATGTCTTAAATTGATGTGATTAAATTGTTGTCCCATACAATTTGGATTAGAGCCAATTATGAAATTATTGTTTATTGTCTAATTTAAATCTGGAACTTGAAGAAAACCATTTTGATTGTTTCCAATAACAAGTGAATTTGGGATATTGTGTATGATAGTGAAAAAGGAATTGACGGGAAGAATTAGGAATTAACTGAATTGGAGAAGCTAGCCAAAACCCAAGCGAGGAGTTAACTAGAAATAGATAAATTGAGTGTCAATACTTTGTGATGATAACTGGTATTGATTGATTCTTTGATGTGATTGCATGTTAGTGAGACTTGAAAATGATAAAGATAATTTTTTTCTTTCTAATAGATATAACCCAGAACCAAATAACCAACCCTGCATTAATTATAGGACATCCATTTGAATCCCATCTGAGCCAAAAACAATATTGTTTCTTAAACAGAACCCCTGAGCCTAAACAATATTTGTTCACCTTCTTATATTTGACAAAGGAAATGTGTATGAATGTTATTATTCTTCCTATGGATATTTTTGGGTATTGTTATTGTTGTCCTATGGGTATTATTGGGGTGTTATTCTTAAAAAAAAAAGAGTGTAAAGAAAAAGGAAAAGCAAAGTATAAATATCGTGGCAAAGCCAAAAAGGATAAATGCAAAGCATGAGAAAAGAAAAAAAAAGTTCAAGGGGGGGGGGGTGAATGATAACTTATGAGGCTATTAACTCACTATCATTGTGTTAGGAGCAAAAGCATGAAGCTTGAAACCCGACTTGAGGAAATGTTAAACAAAAACCATTTATATGATTTGAATTTCTCAAATACTTTTGAATATCCCAGAAAAATCAATGATTCTTTCTCAGCCCAGCCCCATTACAAGCCTCAAAAGATCTTTTGATTTAAGTCTTGCTTAACAAATGCTGATTGCTTGAAGATGACTATCAATATTGGATTGTCTAAATGAAGTAATTGAATGAGATAAACACTTACCTGTGAGATGTGAGAAATCATGCTTCTCTGAGGATAGTTGATGATTAATTTTCCTTTATTAATTTCTGTAACTTAAATGCTTATGTATTCTATTTTCATTTGGAGTTGTGAGCATTGTATCTGAAAATTTTTTTATGCTATGGTCCTGGAAGAGAAAGTGATAATAGGTGGTGGTTTTGTTTTGGAAAAATTACTTTGCTTGGGACAAGCAAGATTCTAGGTTGGGGGGAGTCGTTAAGTGGTAAAAAGTTGATATAATTATGTTTTGAATTGTTATGAAACCACTTAACTTATGTTAATTCTAATATATTTTTCTCCCAATGTAGGATGAATTCGAGAATACCATTGATACAAGAGTAAGAAGCATAATTGGTGTAAAATTGGAAGAAGGAAGAAGATTTTCAGCATGGAAGTCGCTCGAGCGAGATGGACTCTCGCTTGAGCGAATATCAGTTATTCTTCTCTGGAAGTCAGTCGCTCAAGCCCCAGTAAATTTGCTTGAGCGAATATCAGTTATTCTTCTCTAGAATTCAATCGCTCAAGCGCAAGTAAATTCGCTTGAGCGAATATTAGTTATTTTTCTCTTGAGTTCACTCACTCAAGTGAGCAAAGTGTCGCTTGAGCGAAAATAGGGAACTTTTGCTTGAGCAAATGTTGTCGCTTGAGCGAAAGACGCGAGACCCAATTTTTCCTATAAAAAGATAAGATGTGTTTTGAGAAAAGAAAGCAGTTTTGGGGAGAAAAAGTGTGACTACTGCTAGGGTTTCATCCAATCTTCATCAATTCTTCACTTCTTCCACATTTGGAGCATTGTAATGGCCAACATGAGTGGCTAACTTCATTCTCTTGGGATTTGATGCACTTCCTTTGAATTCTTTTGTATCATGGTGATATTTTGATATACTAATCTATGCTTTGATGTTGTTATTCTTATCCTTTATGCTTTAGAATCATTTATTCTTGATGTTTGGGGTATGATTGGAAAATATATCTTGAACCCTAGATCACGGTAAAAATATTTGTTACGTTAATTGCCAAGAATGGAATGAATGTATCAATTGCTTAACACCCTAAACCTAATGCTGGAAAATCTCTTAATTGTGTGAGGAATCAACATTTATTAGATTTTCTTATGAATTTCATGTGTGAGGAATCAACATGGATGATTTGAGTAGGTGGCATCAACATTGTTTGGTTAATTGACGTTCTTAATTGATATAGCCATTACAAAAGAGGGAAAAGGAAGGAAACCAATCCTAAGTGCCTTTAATTGATAATTTCTACACAATTTACAGTTCTTTGTCATTTAATTTCAATTCTACTCTTTATGCAAAACCTATTTTTTTTAATCTACTTAGTAAGCATATAATTGAGAATTTCCATTGAAACTGTTCCTCGTGGGATCGAATTTTATTTAATCGAAATACTATACTGCAATTGATAATTTTGGTACTCTTGCCAATAATTCAACAAGTAGTTAGACTTGGATTAAGCAAAATGAATTGAAATAAGAAATGAGGATAGTTTAGCAAACTACTACTCGTTAACTTGTTTCAACCCATATAGGGACTTGGTTAATGTGCAAACTTGACCTTGTTTGCAAGTGTTAAATCTTGAAGGAGGTGTCATTTACACTTTTTCATTTAATACTCCATTTATGAAAGTGTTGTCCACATCAATTTGATGTAGATACCAATTCTTGGTGGCAATTAGGGCAAGAAGCAATCTAACATTAATATGTTTAACAACTGGAGAAAAAGTGTCCAAAAAATGGTGTCATCTGCTTTTGTTGGGTGTATCCTTTTGTTACAAGTTGTGCCTTGTACCTTTCAATGGTGTCATTCACTTTGTGCTTAACCTAGAGACCCATTTACAATTAATGGGGAGTTTTTTCTAGGTGGGAGTTGAGTCAAATATCAGGTTCCATTGTCTCGTAGGACTTTAATCTCCTTTTTCATAACATCAATCCACTTAGGTCGTGTGCTAGCTTCAACATAAGTTTGAGGCTCATTACTAGTAGATATGACAAAAGTATACTTTAAGTATTTTTCAGATAATGAGTTATATGACAGAACAGTAAAAATGAGATAAGTAGTTTTAAGAATATTCTTGTTCTGAACAAAATTATTGTTAATAGAAAAAGGAGTGATTGACCTGATGATGATAATCCCTTAAGTATCCAAAAGCTTTTCTAAATTTATTGAACCGTCTACAACTTTCTTCATCTTTAGGAGAGCCATGATATCCAATGTGACCATTTTTAGTAACAATAATTGAGTTTTCTCTAATGGAGGAATCACTATTGATGCTTGATTATTGGATTTTGAATTCCAATTTCATCATAATTATACAAGCATCAAGAGAATCAAGATTATTTCCTTTATCTTTGTTAGACTCATAATCATTATTACAAATTTTATAAGGAAAAATATTTTCATAAAAAATAATATTTTTATTTATGAAAATCTCTCTCATTTTAATATCAAGAAGAACATAACCTTTAGTTTCATCCTTATACCCAAGAAAAACACTTTTGGCCTGTTAAGTGGTAAAAAATTGATATAATTATACTTTGAATTATTATGAAATCACTTAACTTATGTTAATTCTGATATATTTTTCTCCCAATATAGGATGAATTCGAGAATACCTTGATACAAGAGCAAAGATCATAATTGTGAAGTAATTGAAGAAAAATTGAAAGAAACAAGAACGCTTAAGCGAATGAATGATGCGAGGCTTGACCCAAATTCTCTTATAAAAAGATAAGATGTGTTTTGAGAAAAGAAAGCAGTCTTGGAGAGGAGGAGTCATGACTACTGTTAGGGTTTTGTCTAATCTTCATCAATTCTTCACTTCTTCATCAATTAGAGCATTGTAATGGCCAACATGAGTGACTAACTTCATTCTCTTGAGATTGGGTGCACTTCCTTTGAACTCTTTTGTATCATGGTGATATTTTGATATATTAATATATGCTTTGATGTTGTTATTCTTATCCTTTATGCTTTCGAATGATTTATTCTTGATGTTTGGGGTATGATTGGAAAATATATCTTGAACCCTAGATCATGGTAAGAATATTTGTTACGTTAATTGCTAGGAATGGAATGAATGTATCAATTGCTTAACACCCTAACCATAATGTTGGAAAATCTCTTAATTGTGTGAGTAATTAACATTTATTAGGTTTTCTTATGAATTTCATGTGTGAGGAATCAACGTGGATGATTTGAGTAGGTGACATCAAACATTGTTAGGTTAATTGACGTTCTTAATTGATTTAGCCATTACAAAAGAGGGATAAGGAAGGAAGTCAATCCTAAGTACCTTTAATTGATATTTTCTCAACAATTTATAGTTCTTTGTCCTTTGATTTCAATTCAACTCTTTGTGAAAAACCCATTCTATTTTAATATACTTAGTAAGCATATAATTGGGAATTTCCATTGAAACCATTTCTTGTGGGATCGACTTTTATTTAATCGAAATACTATACTGCAATTGATAATTTTGGTACGCTTGCCAATAATTCAACAAGTATTTCTGGCGCCGTTGCTAGGGAACGGTGTTCTTTGAGAATTCTTTGTTTAGCTTATTGAGTATTTTATTTTTATTTCTGTTTTCGTTTTATTTTCCAGTTTTACTTTTACTTAATTATTGTCTTGTGCTAATCTGTGTTTGAGTTACTCTTTTGATTTATGCATTTAAGAGGACATGTATCTTCAGAGCAGTTAGAATTTAATCCAGAGATTGAAAAAACAGCTCGGAGGAACCGGGGTATAAGAAGAAGGGAAACTCAAGAACAAGTCACAAGAGAATCTGCTAATTCTTCTTTCACACTTGATTTACTAGACCCAATTATAGAAGATATGGTGGAAGAAGGAGCAAATCTGAATCCGAATCCAGATCCAAATATAAATCCAAATCAAAACCCAAATTCAAATCCACCTAGAAAAACTCTTAGAAATTGTGCTATGCAGTTAGGTCCAAGACATTTTTCTAGCATTGTCATTCCAGATGATCATACATTGCAGATGAATCCATCTTTCTTAAGCTTGATTAGTGCTCATTAATTCACTAGATTGGATCATGAAGACCCTTATATTCATTTGTCTACTTTTTATGAGTTGATTGGTACCATGGGATTGAGAGCAACAAATCTTGAATCTGCATATTTGATATTATTTCCTTTTTCTTTGGCAAGTAGGGCAAAGGAGTGGCTGGAAGCACATCCTAATCAGAGTCTGACTAATTGGATTAGTGTAGAAGAGAAGTTTCTGAATAGATTTTTCCCACCATTCCATTACATCAAAGCAAAATCTGACATCACTTCTTTCAAACAAGGAGCAGATGAACAATTTTGTGAAGCATGGGAGAAATTTAAATCACTATTGAGAAGTTTCTCAAATCATGGATTTGATGATGTTTCTCAGTTGAATATTTTCTATACTGGCTTGCAACATGATGCAAAGATGTTATTAGAGGCTGCAGCAGGAGGATCCATGTTGGATGTAGAAATTGATCATACCACCAGAATTATTGATGCACTAGCCTTTATAGACCAACAGGCCCAACATGATAGACATCCAATTCAAAAGAAGGGAGTTCTTGAACTTAACACCTCAGATGCTATCTTAGCCCATAATAAACTTATAACGCAACAAATTGAAGCATTGAACCAGAAAATAGAGAAATTACTTCAACAAATGCACACAGTACAATCTATTCTTAATCAACAGATGAGTTGTGATGTGTGTGGAGGTGATCATGCAAATGAACAATGTTCTTATCAAAGTAACATTCAACAAGAAGAAACTAATTATATGGGTGCTCAAGGTAGTAGTCAAGGCAGGCAAGGTAATTTCCCTAATCCCAACAATTATCAGAATAATGTTGCACAAGGATGGAGAGGGAATCAGAATCATAATCATAATTTTAGGTGGAAATAAGGTGTTAGCTCATCTACTAGACAACTTGCATTTCAACAACAGTCATATCAGCAACCTCCATACCAACAACAACAACATTATCCTTCAGTGCCTGACAGAATAAGTAAATTGGAGGATACTTTAGAAAAATTCATGCAAGGAACTATGGCTAATCAGAAAAATACTAAAGACACTTTAGAAAAATTCATGCAAGGCACTATGGTTAATCAAAAAAATACTGAGGCTTCATTCAGAAATATAGAGACCCAAATAGGCCAACTGGCTAAGCAATTATCTGAGCAGCAACAAGGAGGACAATTTTCAACTAACACACAAACCAACCCTAGGGAGCAATGCAATTCAATAACTACAAGGAGTGGAAAAGTTGTAGGTAAGGGGGTTGGTGACAATATAGTTGTTGAAGAAGAAGTTTTGGTAAAAGAAGATGAAGAGCAAGAAGAGGAGAATAATAAAGAAAGACATATCCCTAATAAGAAGACCAAAGAGGGAGAGAAAAAACAAAAGATAGAAAAAGGAGGGAGTAAAAAAACATTTGTAGAGAAGTTACCATATCCCAAGGTTCCCTCACAGATAGATAAAGAAAGACAATTCACTAGGTTTATGGATAATTTCAAGCATTTACAAATTAATATTCCATTTATGGAAGCTATGGAGCAGATGCGACTTATGCAAAATTCATGAAAGAGTTGTTAACTAAGAAAAGGACATTTACTACAAATATAGTGGAGCTAGAAACAGGATGCAGCGCTATAATTCAGAAATCATTACCTCAAAAGTCCAAGGATCCTGACAGTTTCACTATACCAGTCACAATTGAGACACTACAAGTAGGTAAGACATTACTTGATTTGGGTGCTAGTATAAATCTAATGCCTTTGTCTATGCTTAAAAGAATAGGAGACTTGGAAGTAAAGCCTACAAGAATGACATTGCAGCTAGCTGACAGATCTGTAAAGATTCCTTATGGAGTAGCAGAAGATCTTTTAGTTAGAGTGGATAACTTCATATTTCCTGTTGATTTTGTGATTATGGACATTGAAGAAAATGAGGAAGTCCCATTATCCTGGTAAGGCCATTTATGAAGAATGCCAAAGTAATTATAGATGTTGACATGGGCAAGTTGAAAATTAGAAGTGGCGAGAAGGCCGTCTCGACGTAGGTCCAAAACAAGACCGTCGTCTCGAAGTTCCAGACGGCGGTCCCGAGTCTCGCAAAATCGAGATCACTGTCTAGAAATCCCAGACGGTGGTCCCGAATTGTAGTGAGAATTCTATAAATAGGGGCCTTTGGGGGGGGGTTTCAACCATTCTCTCCTGCACTCCTACACACCTTTCTCCTATATTTGAGCACTTTCTCACCAAAATGCATAGAGGCAAAGCTTCAAGAAAGAGAGGGGTCCTTGAAAGAATTAATGGTTGAGTTCAAGAGGGGGGGTGAATTGAACTTTAAAACTTTTTCGCAAAACTTACTTTCTTTTGGAAGAATGAGTTATCTTTATTCAATTTTTGCAAAGGTAATTTGGTTTAAACACAACAAGTTTATAGACAGAAAATAAAAGAGATGAAAGAAGAAATTTAACACACAAATTTATACTGGTTCACTCTAATCCAGAGCTACATCCAGTTCTTGACAAACCTGTCAAGTTCCACTAATTCCAAGTGAAAATTACAACTAGTAGATACTCACCAATCTACCCCAAGAACTATCTTGCAAACCCACAAGATAGAATCTTGAAAACCACCCAGTAACCAAATCCAGTTACTGTACCAAGTGCAGATCACAATCCAACCTGCACAATCACACTTTTACAAAAGAGTATGGAAAGAAAAAACCTGGACTTGAAGTTCTAATTGTCCAGAACAAATTCTAACAACACTTTCTCTCTTTGATTGACCACAATTCTGATCACAACACCTTATGATATGAAAAGATTCTTGAATGCAGAGAAAGTCACGTATATGAAAGTTTCACAGATTGATTTCACAAGTTTTCTCAAGTAGTGTGTTGTATATTTCAAAAGATAGATCAATTATGTATATATAGAGTAAAACAAAGAATCAGAACATTTTATCTGTCAAAAACTGTTTCAGAGAGTCACAAGATCAATTAGTTTGAAGTATACCAGGTTAGAAGAGACTCTGATTGATTAGAACTGAAGTATGATCGATCAGACCGAGTTATGATCGATCAGAATGAAACTATGATCGATCAGATTACATTTCAATCGATTGAAACCACGATTCAATCAATTGATTTCATTTAAAAGTTCATTCAATCGATTGTTTTGAGTTTTCAATGGATTGAAACAGCTTTAGAAAAAATGATAGCTCTCTGTTTTAATCGATTGAAAATCATTTCAACAGATTGAAAATGCGAAACCATGATATTTGAAAAAATTCACTAAGTTATTTTAACTTGTTGATTCTGCGAATCAATCAATTGAAAATACGATTATGTATGACCACTTATTCTGTTAAGTGATTTTAATAGATTGAAAATCTTTTTCAACAGATTAAAAAAAACTTAGTTTGTTCTTTTAATACTTGAATGTGAGTTTTTCATGCAGAAAATGATTTTCAATGAGATGCAATGTTTTAAGGTGCTTATCACAAAATATAATGGACTATCAAGAGATTAAGTGCTTAAACTAAAAACCTAATCATCTAGACACCCACAACCTAAGCTATATCTATGTCTTCATCAAATCCACCAAGTGCTTCAATCTCCCCCTATTTGATGGAGACAAATAACCACTGCACCTGCATAAAAAATAACAGACCAGAGACATATATTTTGTGGTGTGTGTGTAGTGACAGTTTTAAGCAAAATACTTCTCCCCCTATTTGACTGCATCAAATAGGTTGTTTTAGTTACAGTCCAATGGGGCCACGTGGGTACCCCGAATATAAAACAGAACATTAAAAACTAAGAAAAGAAAACAGAATAACAGAAACATAAAAAGTCTTCATTCGTCCCCGGGGCCTTGATTGAATTGTAGTTCCACAATCCTGTTGTAAATGTCTTCTAGTTGATTATCAATATGCTGGAACCTTGCAATGAAATTTTCATCCAAATAATGTTGCCGAGCCCTTAGAGTAGCAGTCATCTGCATATGCCTCCTTTGGTCTGAATGTAGTTTGCTCATTTGATGTAACATTGTTCTTTCAAACTGAGACAGAGGCGTGCCACGGTCAGGCGGTGGATTGTATGGAATCATTTCCAGTGGGGTCACTTCTTCCATTGGATCAGACGGACGTGCTGCAGTAGCTTTCGAATGCCTCTGAATCCTTCGGCATCAAACCAGGAGAACTTTAACATCTTCGGAATGTTGACTTGCTTCCTGCTCAATTCATGGATAAACAAATCCATTTTCTCTTGGTCCCCATTGAACCAAGTTTCAATTCGACCTCCAACATTTGGTTCTTGCCTTGCATTAGAAGACTCGCCTCTGCTGGACTTCTTCCTACCGGATTTAGTACGTTTGAGCATGCTTGAATTTTTGGAATGAACAGAAAAGAACCGAGAAGAAAGGATGATTCAAGAAAAAAAAATACTACTTGTTTTCTTTAGAAATGAGAGCACACGAACTCTTCAACTTTACAGTTTTGTCTTTATTGCATTACTTGCTTCGCGCAGTGATGATAAAAGAGGAGAGAGAATTGCTACTTGTACACTTTAATTACCCTTACAGTAGATATCCAATCGGGGTCAATCGGCTTTTATTGGAAATCTTAGATATTAAAGAGAGTAGTTGAAGTTTATCTTGTTGTAAATGCTTTCAATTTACTCTGCAGAAATTGTTTAGAGACAAAGTACATACAACTAGCCCTAAAAAAAAATAATCAATTGATATTCTGTGAAACCAATTGATTTTGTAATCGCAGATACTCGAAGTAAAATAAACCGATTGAATCGAGAATTAAATCGATTGTTATTGTAAGAGACAATCATGCAGAGTATCATAAGTGAATTCAATCGATTGAATCGAAGATTTAATCGATTGATTTATAGAAGAAAGTATGCAGAGCTACAAGGTTAATGAAATAAATCGATTAAAAGCTTATCTAATCGATTGAACTGATAACATATCAATACCGAGAGTAAGAATCAGGAAATCAACAGATTATTTCGCAATTTCAATCGATTGAAACAAATAATATCAAGTTATTCATGCAATTATTAATCGATTGAACTTGTTATCGACTCGTTAAAAAGCATACAATCACTGTAAAGAATCGGTTATGCAATACTAGATATATCTAGAATTCCTAATTCAGTCCTAAGCATATTAAGTCTATCTCTAGGAAGTGGTTTAGTGAATAAATCAGCTAAGCTGTTTTTCAGATTCAATGAATAATATCTCACAGTCACCCCTAGATACGTGTTCTCTAATAAAGTGATGTCTAATTTCAATATGCTTAGTTCTAGAGTGTTGAATAGGATTCTTAGTTAAGTTTATTGCACTAGTATTGTCACAAACCGAGAGGTACCTTGTTTAGAGTCACTCCATAATCCGTCGGTTGTTGCTTGAGGTAGATGCTTTGAGCACAACAGTTCCCAACTGCAATGTATTCGAGCTTACGCGGTTGATAGAGCAACACACGCTTGCTTTTTGCTTGTGCCACGATATAAGAGCTTGCTCCCCGGTAAATGACAAGTACCAGAGGTACTTTTTCTGTCCAATCTACATCCTGCAAAGTCAGAATCAGAAAATCCAACAAGTTTAAGGGATGCACCTTCAAGATACCATAGTCCAACATTAACTGTTCCCTTAAGGTACTTCAGAATCCTTTTGGCAGCGGTAAGATGTGATTCCTTTGGATTTGCACTGAAATCTTGCACAAAGGCACACACTAAACATAATGTCAGGTCTACTAGCGAGTTAGATATAGTAGTGAACCAATCAAACCTCTATATTTAGTTTGATCAACAGGTTTTCCTTTTTCATCTAAGTCTAGACAACGAGTTAGTAGACATGGGTGTAGAGGACTCCTTGCAATTTTGCATATCAAATTTCTTTAACAATTCATTGCGGTATTTAGATTGACTAAGAAAAATGCCATTTCTTAATTGTTTAACCTGGAGACCAAGGAAGAAATTCAATTCTCCCATCATAGACATTTCAAATTCACTTTGCATTTCTTTTACAAACTTATTACACATGGCATTATTAGTAGAACCAGAAAATGATATCATCCACATACACCTGCACCAGAATAATGCCAGTTCCAGATTTCTTAATGAATAGAGTTTTATCAACCTCACCTCGCTTGTACCCTTGATCAATTAGGAAGTTACTTAACCTCTCATACCATTGTCTAGGTGCTTGCTTTAAACCATAAAGGGCCTTTTTCAATTTGTAGACATGGTCGGGATGCTTGTGATCTTCAAACCCAGGAGGTTGAGAAACATATACTTCTTCATTGATGAGTCCATTAAGAAAGACACTCTTTACATCCATCTGCGATAGTCTGAAACCACTTATACGAGGCATAAGCTAATAATAATCTAACGGCTTCAAGTCTAGCTACAGGTGCAAAGGTTTCATCAAAATCGATACCCTCTTGTTGGTTATACCCTTTGGTTACCAACTTAGCTTTATTTCTAGTAATAATGCCGTGTTCATCTAGCTTGTTTTTGAATACCCACTTAGTACCAATTACATTGATATCTTTGATTTTAGGAACTAATTCCCACACTTCATTTCTTTCAAATTGATTAAGCTCATCATGCATGGCACTAACCCAGTATTCATCATTTAATGCTTCTTTAAGCTGTCTTAGGCTCTATTTGTGAAATGAATGCCATATGATTACGGAATTGGTTAAGAGAATGTCTAGTAGATACTCCCTTATTAATTTGCCCGATGACATTGTCTAGAGAGAGATCTCTTGGGACAATCCACTCTTTAGGAAGCTCTTCCAGAACATCTTCTTCCTGTTCTTCGATAATTGTTGGTGACTCGGCTTTTGCAGGGTCCACCGATGGATCATCTTCTTCAACGAGTACATCGATCTGTGTTTCGGCATGTTTCAACCGATAAGAATTATCAGTTAATTCTTCTTCATCTACGAGTACTGTTGTTCTATTCTGCACCACTAGAGGAGACTCATTAAACACAACATGTACTGATTCTTCAACTGATTTCAATCTTAAATTGTAAACTCTATATGCATGGCCGTGAGTTGAGTAACCAAGAAAAATTCCTTTGTCAGATTTTTCATCAAACTTGCCAAT
This sequence comes from Sphenostylis stenocarpa, assembly GCA_963425845.1. NCBI lineage: Eukaryota > Viridiplantae > Streptophyta > Magnoliopsida > Fabales > Fabaceae > Sphenostylis > Sphenostylis stenocarpa. The sequence continues at coordinate 36,757,976 of OY731404.1, forward strand.
ATTTTCTTTCCCATTGTTTAAAACAAAACATGTACATCCAAAAACCACTGAAATAGTTTATGTTGGGTTTTCTTCCTTTGTACGAGTTCATATGGGGTTTTCTTTAGCATGGATCTAATCAAGACTCTATTCAAAACATGACAAGCGATGTTTACTGCATCTGCCCAAAAGTATTTAGGTAAAGAATTTTCACACAACATTGTTCTAGCAAGTTCCACAATGGATCTGTTCTTTCTTTCCACAACACCGTTACGTTGAGGAGTTCTTGGAGCGAGAAAAATTGTGTTTTATGCCAAACTTTTCACAAAATGATTCAAACTTTTCATTTACAAATTCTCCACCATTGTCACTTTGAATAGATGTAATGAAATACCCTTTTTCATTATGTAAAACCTTGGCAAGCTTTTTGAAAGATTTGTAAGAATCAGATTTGGCTTTAAGAAAAACAGTCCAGGTAAATCTGGAAAAGTCATCAACAATTACCATGATATAAAGATTTCCACCTAGGCTTTTATTCCTTGAAGGACCAACCAAATCCATGTGAAGTAGTTCCAAAGGTCTGGAAGTTGAAACAATGTTTTTGTTTGAAAAGGATTTTCTAGTTTGTTTGCCTTTCAAACAAGCTTCACAGATTTTGTCTTTCAGGATTCGAAGCTTAGGTAGCCCAGAAACTAAATTGATTAAAATCCAGAATTTAAATCGATAAAAACAAAAATGAATCGATTAAATTTGATATCATAGTGATTTTAGTTGATATAAATTCATTCTAATCGATTAAAACAGTTAAAATCAAATCCTGAGAACATTTTAATCGATTGATTCGTATTTCAATCGATTAAAACTGTACGGACAAATTTATTAATATCTTCTGTAAGTTATTTTAATCGATTAATACTGGTTTATATCAATTAAAACAATCAGTTTAGGAAAAACAGAACCTGATTCGTAGCTCTGAACTTCAAGGGATTCCCAGACTTTGTCCCTGCAAACAAATTAAGCATTTTTCTGGTACCCTTACGTATTTTGGGTCCTTAGGAGTCAAATTTTCTGTTTAACATGTTTTGGAACCCATCTCTTCCTACCTTGCGGCACAAAATATTTTCTAGCATGACAAAATTTTATAGTATGTCCTTTCTTCATGCAGTAATGACAAGATGAGAAAGGGGATGCTTGTTGTTTTTCTGTATGAAAAGAAGTTCAAATATTTTTTAGTTTTTACCCCATTCATAGGTTTGTACCCGATTCCAGAATGTTCAAACACACAGTTTTGAGACCCAAGAAGTGCATCTAAATTCTCTTTACCTTGAGTAAATTTTGTCAAGGTTTTAGTCAAGTAATCAACCTTATTTTGTAAAACAATACACTTTTCACAATTCTTATTAACAGCAACATTATCCGCAGATGAATAGATAATATCTAGATGTTCTAAATCTATTTTGCTTTCTAATAGTTCTTTTTCCAGAACTTTAACTCTATTTTCTAACCAGTTATTTAAACCTTTCAACCGATTATTTGTATGAGATAAATTTTTGGCTTCACTATGCATTTCATTGAAAGCATTTAGTAATGTGCTGTAATTCATTTCATTCTCTGTAGGAGTTGAACTTACATGTGATGAAGAGGATTCACGACCAGCCATCAAACACGGGTTCACCTCTTCACTTTCGGATTCGAAGTTGGAAGATGAATCATTGTCTTGCCAGGCTATATAGGCCTTTTTCCCTTTGTATCTTGATTCTTTCTTGTTCGATTCTTGGTCTTTTCAGGACAATCACTCTTTATGTGACCCTGTTTACCACAAGAATAACAAGTAATAGTATTTTGAACAGATTCGAGTCTTTTTATCATTGTACCTTTTTACTTGGCCAGTTCTTGTTCTTTCTTCTAAGAAATTTCCCAAATTTCTTAACCAACAAAGTCAGGTTCTCTGATTCATCTTCTTCAGATCCACTGTTTTCTTCAATCGTCTTGAGAACAATATTTCTACTTTTCTTTTCTGAATTCTCTTATTCTTTGAACCGATTGATTTCCAACTCATGTTCCCTTAACTTACCAAAAAGTGAAGTGGTAGACATTTCAATCAAGTCTCTTGATTCTGATATAGCTGTCACCTTTGGTTGCCACGTTCTGTCCAAACACTTTAAGATTTTGATGTTCAACTCTTCTTTGTCAAAAATCTTTCCTAACCCAATTAGATGATTGACTATGTGCGTGAACCTTTTCTGCACATCTGCAATTGTTTCTCCTTGCTGCATTTTAAACAATTCATAGTCCCTGATTAACTCATGCTTTCTTGCCCTTTTCACATCAGATGTTCCTTCATGTGTGACCTCTAAAATTTCCCACATCTCTTTGGCGGAGGCACACTTGAGACACCACTGAAAAACTCATCAAGATTTAAAGCGAGAGGTAATAATATTTTTGCGAGTATAATCATATTGGACTCTCCTATTTTCTACATCGGTTAATTCAGCCCAATCTTTTTCAACTACTTTACCATCTACTGTATGAGTTGGTTTGTAAGGACCATTAACAATTGTTTCCCAAATGCCTCTATCAAGAGATTCAATAAAGATTTTCATTCTAACCTTCCAGAAAGAATAATTCACACCGAGAAAAAGTGGAGGCCTGTTTATGGAGGCTCCTTCGAAAAATTCATCTTTCCCTCGGCCATTGGACCGATTTCTTGAGTAGCTTACAAGAACCAGCTCTGGTACCAATTGAAAGAATTAATGGTTGAGTTCAAGAGGGGGGTGAATTGAACTTTAAAACTTTTTCGTAAAACTTACTTTCTTTTGGAAGAATGAGTTATCTTTATTCAATTTTTGCAAAGGTAATTTGGTTTAAACACGAGCAAGTTTATAGACGAGAAAATAAAAGAGATGAAAGAAGAAATTTAACACACAAATTTATACTTGGTTCACTCTAATCCAGAGCTACATCCAGTTCTTGACAAACCTGTCAAGTTCCACTAATTCCAAGTGAAAATTACAACCGAGTAGATACTCACCAATCTACCCCAAGAACTATCTTGCAAACCCACAAGATAGAATCTTGAAAACCACCCAGTAACCAAATCCAGTTACTGTACCAAGTGCAGATCACAATCCAACCTGCACAATCACACTTTTACAAAAGAGTATGGAAAGAAAAAACCTGGACTTGAAGTTCTAATTGTCCAGAACAAATTCTAACAACACTTTCTCTCTTTGATTGACCACAATTCTGATCACAGCACCTTATGATATGAAAAGATTCTTGAATGCAGAGAAAGTCACGTATATGAAAGTTTCACAGATTGATTTCACAAGTTTTCTCAAGTAGTGTGTTGTATATTTCAAAAGATAGATCAATTATGTATATATAGAGTAAATCAAAGAATCAGAACGTTTTATCTGTCAAAAACTGTTTCAGAGAGTCACAAGATCGATTAGTTTGAAGTATAACAGGTTAGAAGAGACTCTGATCGATTAGAACTGAAGTATGATCGATCAGACCGAGTTATGATCGATCAGAATGAAACTATGATCGATCAGATTACATTTCAATCGATTGAAACCACGATTCAATCGATTGATTTCATTTAAAAGTTCATTCAATCGATTGTTTCGAGTTTTCAATGGATTGAAACAGCTTTAGAAAAAATGATAGCTCTCTGTTTTAATCGATTGAAAATCATTTCAACAGATTGAAAATGCGAAACCATGATATTTGAAAAAATTCACTAAGTTATTTTAACTTGTTGATTCTGCGAATCAATCAATTGAAAATACGATTATGTATGACCACTTATTCTGTTAAGTGATTTTAACAGATTGAAAATCTTTTTCAACAGATTAAAAAAAACTTAGTTTGTTCTTTTAATACTTGAATGTGAGTTTTTCATGCAGAAAATGATTTTCAATGAGATGCAATGTTTTAAGGTGCTTATCACAAAATATAATGGACTATCAAGAGATTAAGTGCTTAAACTAAAAACCTAATCATCTACACACCCACAACCTAAGCTATATCTATGTCTTCATCAAATCCACCAAGTTCTTCAGTCCTGGCCTAAGCGCTTCCACGGTCCCAATCCCACAGGACCCGACTCAGCTCTCGCCCCAACACCAGGCCCGCCTAGAGCACATCCAGGGGTACACATGGCATCCCATGCTGAAATTGGACTTCCGCATCCTCGCCGAATTCGGATGGGAGGATAATGTTCGTGCCTACCTCGACAACATCGGATGACGCTTCCTCCTCCAGTCTCCCCCCACCCACATCTACCCACAAGTGGTGATGGAGTTTCTCGCCTCCATCACATTTGTAAAGAAGTTACCATATCCCAAGGTTCCCTCACAGATAGATAAAGAAAGACAATTCACTAGGTTTATGGATATTTTCAAGCATTTACAAATTAATATTCCATTTATGGAAGCTATGGAGCAGATGCGACTTATGCAAAATTCATGAAAGAGTTGTTAACTAAGAAAAGGACATTTACTACAAATATAGTGGAGCTAGAAACAGGATGCAGCGCTATAATTCAGAAATCATTACCTCAAAAGTCCAAGGATCCTGACAGTTTCACTATACCAGTCACAATTGAGACACTACAAGTAGGTAAGACATTACTTGATTTGGGTGCTAGTATAAATCTAATGCCTTTGTCTATGCTTAAAAGAATAGGAGACTTGGAAGTAAAGCCTACAAGAATGACATTGCAGCTAGCTGACAGATCTGTAAAGATTCCTTATGGAGTAGCAGAAGATCTTTTAGTTAGAGTGGATAACTTCATATTTCCTGTTGATTTTGTGATTATGGACATGGAAGAAAATGAGGAAGTCCCATTATCCTGGGAAGGCCATTTATGAAGACTGCCAAAGTAATTATAGATGTTGACATGGGCAAGTTGAAAATTAGAAGTGGCGAGAAGGCCGTCTCGACGTAGGTCCAAAACAAGACCGTCTTCTCGAAGTTCCAGACGGCGGTCCCGAGTCTCGCAAAATCGAGATCACTGTTTAGAAATCCCAGACGGTGGTCCCGAATTGTAGTGAGAATTCTATAAATAGGGGCCTTTGGGGGGGGGGGGTTTCAACCATTCTCTCCTGCACTCCTACACACCTTTCTCCTATATTTGAGCACTTTCTCACCAAAATGCATAGAGGCAAAGCTTCAAGAAAGAGAGGGGTCCTGGCCCAAGCACTTCCACGGTCCCAATCCCACAGGACCCGACTCAGCTCTCGCCCCAACACCAGGCCCGCCTAGAGCACATCCAGGGGTACACATGGCATCCCATGCTGAAATTGGACTTCCGCATCCTCGCCGAATTCGGATGGGAGGATAATGTCCGTGCCTACCTCGACAACATCGGATGACGCTTCCTCCTCTAGTCTCCCCCCACCCACATCTACCCACAAGCGGTGATGGAGTTTCTTGCCTCCATCACATACCACGAACTCCCCACGATGGTACATGGACTCCCGCCAGTCAAGATGGTGTCCTACTACATGAATGGGTTGTACCAGATGACAACCCTATACGTATTCAACGTGTCTATTGGCTTCGTCCAGCTCGAGGACATCCTGACCCAGGAATACCGAGGGGCCATCTGTGAGCACCCCTTTACCCTCACAGCCGGTGAGATGTGGGAGGACCTCACCGGGATGCGCACCTTGCCATCCCTGCTGAAAGGGTCCGCACTCACTCCCGCTCTCTGCATCTGCCACAAGCTGCTGGCAAGAACTCTCCATGGGCGGATGGAGAGTCAGGGGAAGGTCACCTACCCAGACCTCTTCGCCCTCCACTGCATGAGCCAAGGGCGCCGGTGCAACCCCGACTACTTCTTCGTGAAGGCCCTCAAGGATTTTGGGTGCCGCCCTATGGGAGCCATCCTTATGGCTCCCCTCATCACCCCACTGGCAGAGAAATGGGGGTGCAGTGGAGGAGAGAAACTCTCCCCCGATCTTCGATCCGAGTCTACCAACGGGTCCATACTTGTCAGCATGGGGATGCTGATCCGCCAAGGATCCTGGTTGGCCCTCCACCCCTTGCTAGCCATGACTCTAGACCTCCAGGACCTGGTGGCGATGCAAGATCTCTCGACACCCCCGGAGTTCCAGCAACAACAACAATAGCAGCAACAACAATAGCAACAACAACAATAGTATGGGGACGACTTTGCTGGCATCAACCGTAACATCTACAGCTTGCGCTAACAATTCGACCAGATGTTCCTAAGGTAGGATGTCTTTGAGACGCGGATGGAGACCTTCGGCCAGGTACAAGAAGGGATGAGACAAGACCTGACACTGTTCCGACAAGAACATCTCGACTCAGTCCGAAGCCAGGCAGAGTTTTAGAGACATATGTACCAGCAATTCCCTCCTCCCGGATCGTCTCCCGACTCAAGCCCACCGTCTTAGGGATAGTACCCCAAAATAAATGTTGTAATCAAATTTTATCATAAATAAAAATTTCTTTCATTCGATTTTTTGCTCTCTTTCCGAAAAAAAAGTCAGCGTAACAAAAAGAGACTAAAAAAGTAAAAAGACTTACGCTTATGGAAAAGACAAAATCTGAAATCGCGAGAAAAAAGATAAAATTGCGGAAAAAGACAGGATTAAAAACAAGACAAGTCAACCACATTGACCAAGAGTTTTTCAACGACTAGCGGAGTCGAACTACAAAACAAGACTCCCCAACAACCAACAAGGTGGATGACCACCAGAAGGGTCAAAGTAAATCCCAGGCGCAAACCGAATGACTATCCCAGAAAAGTCAAAAATAAAATTGAAAAGCAAGAGAACACATCTCAACACTCGGCGCATGAGCTAGAGCAGTAAGTCACCACCACAGCCAAAGGGTCAGCTACCATATCGAAGGAGCATCCTGAGGTACCTAACCAGATGAGGGTTCATACTCATCAACCAAGGGGTCAGCTACCGCATCAAAGGAGCATCCTAAGGTTTCTCACTCGGCGCATGAGCTAGAGCAGTAAGCCACCACCACCAGATGGGGGTGTATACTCATTAGGCCTTACAAAAGGGGGCTTACCAAACGGGGGTTCATACTTGTCAAACACTAGATGGGGGTGTGTAGTCATCAAGCCTTACAAAAGGGGGCTTACCAGACGGGGGTTCATACTCGTCATACCAGATGGGGGTTTGTACTCATCAACCGAAGGGGTCAGCTACCGCAAGAAGGAGCATCCCAGAGGCATACACTTTTTTCCAGAGGATCAGCCACTGCGAGACGGAGCATCCGAAGGACAACCGGGCAAGAGGGTCAACTCCTTCACCCTCCAACTGATCCTTTTGGCATATTGAGCCAACATTCGACTAGTCAGGTGAAGGGGGGGGCAGTTGTAGACCCCAAATCTTGCCCGACCTCAAAATAAGAGCAGAAGACCTCCTATTCAAAGATGGACAAAGCCTAAAAAGCCACTAGGAGAGACTATTAGGCCCCATACTAGAGTAGGAAGACTGTTTTGTACAAAAAATAAGGGTTCCTGCCTTCAGGGGTAGAGACCGCCGTCTCGCTCTTCGGGACCGCCGTCTCGATCAATGGTAAGTTGAGACTACCGTCTCAGTTGGCGAGACGAACGTCTCGCCACTTACCATTGGCGAGACCCCCCTCCCATTTGGCGAGATGGCCCTCTCGCCATTTGGCAAGTCGAGACCACCGTCTTGCCACTTATCAAAGTCGAGACCGCCGTCCCGAATGGCGAGACCGCCATCCCGAATGGCGAGACCGTCGTCTCGACCTTGCCAGTCGAGATCACCGTCTCGACCTGATAGGCGCGAATCCCTATAAATAGGGGGCGCTCTCCCCTTCATTTCACACAATTCTTCCACTTCTCCTCCTGCATTTTCTCAAAATTCTTCTCTTAGAACCCCTCCGAAGCATTTTCGGAGTTTCTAAGTGTTTAAGAGAGCTTTTTATAGCGTTTTCAAGAGAGAATTCAACGTTGTAAGAGCGAAGGGCTACCAAAACACACTCTATTTTTCGAGAATTAATCAAAAGCTTGCTTCATAGGTTTCTTCACTCTCTCCTTCTCTTTTATTGTTCTTTTTACTTTTATTTAATTATGCAATAGCTATTAGGGTCATGTAGTCATTATTTTTAATTCCACAAATAAAAGGGTAAAAACGTCATTTTAAAAGTTTATTTATAAAATAATTGGCCTGTCATAGGGAACCCGAAAGGGGCGTCGTAAGGGAGCTAATACCTCCCTTACACGTAACTAACTCCCTTACCCAACTCTGGTTTTAACGACCGAAGTTGGTTTTTCTAAGAAACCAACACCATTTTATCCCCTTTGTCGATGTTTCTGGTAAAAACATCGGTGACGACTCCATAAGAACCCTTTCAAATTTGTTCTCAGGATAGCCCGGTTATCGGACAATCTAAGAACACCCTTTTGAAAACCTCGCCCTTAGGTTCAGCCCGGTTGTCGGACAGCCTAAAGGCGTTGTAATCTCACCCATAATTAAACGCAAAAAATGGAAAGTCGGAACCATCGCGTCGCTCCGACCGCCTCTTTTGACGGCGGTGACAAAGTCAAATCTCCATACCACCAAAGGTAACGAAAAAGAAAAAGAGAAAAACTTTATCCCTTGCGGATCCCCACAAAAGAAGAAAAAGCCTACGTGCACAAAAAAAACTAAGAAGTAAAAAGGTACACACATTATCCCCACAAAAAAGCCAAATTTCAAAGTCGCAAGAAAAAGAGATAAAATTACAGTAAAAGGCGAAATTAAATAAAAATCCTAACTTTTAGGTAACCAAATCAATCCCCAAGTGGGTCACCTTAGAATAAAGCATCCAAAACTAAGGAATTGGAAATTTCATTCCCCCAGCGAAATAAGAGCTTCGAAAAGCCAACTCTCACCGACCTCAATCAAGGAGCCAAGACTCCATCCCTCTAGAGGGCTACCAAAATTAGATCCCCAAGGAAACAAATAATTCTCCGGTGGATCACCAAAAAATAGAAGCACATCCCCAGTGAGCCTACTGCAAAGGCAACCTTCAAAACTCAAATCCTTAGAGAGTCGTTCGCCTGTGCATTGGCAAGACCTGGCAAGCGAGAGCCAATATCCCCAGAAAGTGATATTAGAGGCAAAATAGTGCAAACACTAAAGTCTTCACTTCAGATGAAGCATCGCCTACTCAGAGGCACCATCAAAATCAACAAATCCCCAGCGGATTCTTGCCTACTTCAGAGGTAATCCCCAGCAACCAATGAGATGGATGACTATTGGAAAAAGCAAAAAAAGAAAAATCCCCGACACACTGGATGACTATTCCGAAAAGTAAAAAAAAATCTTCAAACAAAATCACTCCGCATGGAGTTGGCGCATGAGCAAGAGCAGTAAGCCGCCATCACTTTACCACCCGAAGGATCGACTACCTCACTAAAGGAGCATCCTGCAAATCGAAGGATCGGCTACCTCATCGAAGGAGCATCTTGCAAACCGGCGAATGAGCTAGAGCAGTAAGCCACCACCACTTTTTCTATCAGAAGGATCAACCACCACAGCAAAAGGGACATCCAGAAGATAGAGTTTGACACATCGTCCGAAGGATCAGCTCCGTTGAAAAGGAGTATCTAGAAGACACAATCCGCCGTCATCGCCCGAAGGAATAACTTCGTTGCAAAGGAGTATCTTGAAGGCAAGATTTACACACATTGTCCGAAGGATCAACCCTGTTGCAAAGGGGTATCCAGAAGACACAACCCATCTTTACTATCCGAAGGGTCAGCTTCTGCAGCATGGGAGCATCCTGAAGACAAAAGTCTACTATGCATTCACCACTTGAGGGGTCAGGTGCCGCATCGAAGGAGCATCCCGAGGGAAAAACTTTCTTCATCAGCCGAAGGGTCAGCTACCGCATCAAAGGAGCATCTTGAAGCTTCACACATATCGTCTGAAGGGTCAGCCTCACTTTCCCTGAAGGTCGAGACGATCATCTCATTTGGCCAAATGGTCGTCTCGCCTTTCTCTGAGCCTGAGATGACCGTCTCAATATCCCAGACGGCCCTCTCGCCTGTCAGAAGTCCAGATGACCGTCCCAGCCTACCTAGCGCAAATTCCTATAAATAGGAGCCTCCCCCCCCCCTCATTTCACACACCTTTCGACTCCTACACTCTCTAGGAAGTCTTTTGACACTTGAGAGTGACTCTTGGCATTATTCCAGAGTCCGAGTGAGCTTTCCGATTTCCATTTAAGGTAGAAGGTCTCCTCTTTGGACATCCGATGCTCGGTAGAGTGATCTTTTTCTTTATTGCGGGTGAGGAGCGTGCTTGTAGAGCGAGGGGATTGCCAAAAAGCGTCCTCAAGTTTTGAAGAGTTAATAGAAAGCTCGCTTCGGAGGTTCCTTCACTATTCTCTCTCTTTTAGTGCTTTCTTTACTGCTTTCCTTGTATGCATTAAATATTAGGACCATGTAGATATTTAAATTTCGCTAGTAGATAAATAAATAGGGTAAAACATTCTTTCAATCTTTATTTCATGAACTAGTCCACCATAGGGAACCCGAAAGGGGCGTTTTGGGGTGCTAACACCTTCCCCACACGTAACTAACTCCCTTACCCAACTCTGGTTGTAACTACCAAAGTTGGTTTTTCTAAAACCAACGCCTTTTCTTCCTTTTTCGATGTTTATGGTAAAAACATCGGTGGTGACTCCATAGAACCTTTTTCGAAAACTTCATTCTTAAGGTCAATCCGGTTATCGGGTATCTTAAGAATGTTGTGTTGAAACATACAAGGATATGAATGTTGAACATACAGGGATATAAAGCTTGTTGATTTTGATGATGATTCAAGAATAAAGGACTTAAAGATTTGAAGACTTGTAATGTTATGTAATAACTCTGTTTTTATGATTTTGAGTTTGTAATATTAGAGTCCAAGATAGCCAGCACATAGTCCACTCTTTAAAGGCTTTAAAAACTCATTTTTATCAAAAACATACTGGATTAATTGATTAAATGGCAGGATAATCGATTATTACAGAGAGAAAACCATTTTCAGCATCTGCTCTCTAGAATAATCGATTAAACACCCTGTTAATCGATTAACTGGGCTGTTAATCGATTAAATGCCATGTTAATCGATTAACTGGAGCTGTTTTTGGTTCTCTGCAAATTTGGCTCTGAAATAATCGATTAACACTCAAGATAATCTATTATTTCAGTCAGATATGTGTTTTGAAATTCAAAATTGGACCAAGTTTCGAAAACCCTATTCCCAATTCATCTATTTTCGAAAATCCCCAATTCCCAAATCTTAATCTTTCTACTTAAGGTTCTCTAAGGCTCTCTGCAAAGTGAACAACCTTTTTCAAACAAAAGTTAAGAGTTGTGACTGCCAGAGAACTATTTGTTGGAGGAAAAAGGGGTTTTTGAAACCTAGTGTGGGCTAGAACGATAAGAATCACTGAGTGGGTTTTCTTGGTGGATTGTGTGTTGTGCTGTCTCTAGGGAAAGCTGTTCTTCATCCTTTGTGGATTCAAAGGAGGTGTTCATCTCTTGTGTGACTCAAGAGAGGTGTTTTCTTTACCTTATTTTTTCATTTGTAATCTATTTGTATAACGGTGATTATAGTGACAATGTTAATCCTCTGTTTGAGTGATTAACAACTGGATGTAGGGTCTTTTGATCCGAACTAGTATAAATCGACTGTGTAATCTTCTATCCCTTCTCTATTTACTTTACACAACATTTTAATCGGTGAAATTTGGAGAAAATTTTAAAACTCTAAGTTTTGTTTAAGAAACCAATTTACCCCCCCTCTTGGTTTTTGTCCGTAAACACAAACATTCCGCTGTGCGATTCTAACATGTTGACCACATAATTTTACAAAAATACAAGAATTTAGTCATCCATTGCAACCGTTCGCAAATATCAAAATCCTCACGCCTATCGATAATGGGAGACGGCGACGACAAACATCTTTGAAATAGATAATCTGTATCAAGAAAGTGCGAAAATCTTTCAAAGATCAATTCACCCCCCCCTCTTGATCTCAGCCTCCTTTTCTAACACTCTTGTGATTAGAGTTGACTGGGAACTGGATGTAGGGTTGACTATTTTAGAATCGCGCAGCGGAATGTTCGCGTGGTTGGACAAAAACCAAGAGGGGGGGGTGAATTGGTTTCTTAATAAAAATTAGGTTTTCAAAATTTTCCCCAAATTTTACCGATTAGAAACTATGTAAATGTAAATAGAGAAAGGGATAGAGTCTTACACAGGAAATTTATACTGGTTTGGATCAAAAGACCCTACGTCCATTTGCTAATCACTCAAACAAAGGATTAACGCTGTCACTATAAACAAAGTTATTACAAACAAGTTACAATGGAAGAGATAAAGTAAAGATAACACCTCTCTTGAAATCCACAAGAGATGAAGAACAACTTTCCCCAGAGACAGCACAACACACAATCCACTAAGAACTCCACTTAGTGATTCTTATCGCTTCTAGCCCACACCAGGTTCAGAAAGCCCATTTTTCTTGCAACAAACAGTCCTCTGGCACTCACAACACTTAACTTTTGTATGAAAAAGGTTGTTCTTATTTTCTGAGTGCCATAGAAGAGTTTAAGTAGAGAAATTAGGGTTTGGGAATTGGGATTTTCGGAATTAGGGTTCTTGGGAAAAGGGTTTTCGAAAATAGGTTTGATTTGAAGTTAAAAATCAAAATCTGATCTGAAATAATCGATTAAAAGAAGTATTAATCGATTAAAACAGAGCCAAATATCAACAGAACCCAAACCTCTCTGTTTTAATCGATTAAAAGGTGGTTTAATCGATTAAACCGCTGATAATCGATTAAAAGTTGGTTTAATCGATTAAACCGATGAGTTGTTACAGAAAATGATTTTTCTCACTTGTTTTAATCGATTATTTCCCTATTTAATCGATTAAAGCCGAGCTTGGATGATATATTTGAGCTTTTTGAAGCTTCTAAGGTGCGAGACTATGTACCGACTATCTTAAACTCTAATATTACAGACTCAATCTAATTGAAACAGAGTTATTACAATACAAAACAAGTCTTCAACACTCTAAGTCTTTGTGTTCTTGAATCATTATCAAAATGAACAATCTTGATGTTCATCAAGTGCAACATCAAGTCCTTGAATGTTCAACAATCTCCCCCTTTTTGATGATGATCAAAATTATCTTTTAAAGCCTTGTAATAACCTATTTTATCTGTCATACTAACAAACACATTAAACATACCAGATAATATTTAAATGCAATTCATAAGAGGCTTTAAATATTTCTCCCCCTATTTTTATTATAATAAAAAATAACTCTGCAATAACAATCATAAGAGCTCCCCCTCAAAATATGCATAAGTTGGAGATAACTCCCCCTCAATCAAAGCATTAAAGAAATATCATATTTTATTGCAGAAAACAATCATTCATTACAATAACAAGAAAAAATAACAAAAAGAAAATAATCAACAAAATTTAAAATTATGCACTATCATCATCATTAAAGTGTGCATCAAATCTATTTTTTAAACGACACACTTTATCATCTACATCAGATATACGGCGAATTATTTCCTCATGCCGTACTCCAGAAAGAGTGAAGAATGATTGCATCCTCTGATTCATGTCAGATAACATGTCTTCCATGGATTGTCGGGTTTCATGATGAGTAAAGGAAGTTCCAACACTTTGGATTTGATCAGAGGGAAACTCAGCAGCAGGAGGCATATCTTCATCAGAATCTTCATTAGCATCACCTTGATTAGGAACGTCATCTTTGTGAACATAAATATCATTGACACGCACCATTTGGAATTGAATCAATGTGCTGTCCAGCATGCGGTTCAAGTTATTTGTTCTAACTACTTGTTCACCTTCAACATTCACTCCTTTATACTCAAGAATACGAGAGACAAGTAGAGCATATGGAATTTTGAATGTGGGATGACGTTTTGCTTTTAACATGGTCATTGTGACAAGAATGCCCCAATCTAACGGCTCATTATTCATTATGGCATGAAGAATACGAAGATCAATGGAAGAACATTGGGCATGATTTGTAGCTCGAGGACATAGGATCCAAACAATTAGATGGAGAATCATGCGTTCCTCCTTCTTTAAAGGTCCAGCATGAAGGAGACGCCCAATCTCCATGGAGGGATTTCGCAGAAAAGAACGGTAAGCTAAGAACCTGTCAAAATCATCTAGCTCACCATAAATGTTAATAGCATCTTCTCTAATTGGAAAGTGAGCGACGTTTTCCCAAATATCATCGTCAAGAATAATTGTAACCCCTTTTACACGAGACGTAGCAATTTGATCTCTAAATTTGAATCTAGAGTAGAATACCCTAACAAGGTCAGGATAATACGTACCTTGCATTTGGATGAAGGGAAGAACTCCTTGAATTTCAAGAAGGTTGGGAAAATTGAATCCCCTATTGATGAATTGCTCACCAATAAGAAACTTGGGAGAAATAATAGCCCGTTCTTTCCAGTAGGTCAGAAATTCTTGTTGGCCATCTGTATCAAAAATCCATCCTTCTACAGAATTAGGACGGGGTCGAGATGAGGGTGCAGATCTTCTTCTAGTAGGGATCTTAGCACGAGAAGATGAGGCCATTGAAAGATTAGAAGAGTAACAAGAAGATTTAGAAAGCTAAGTGTATTGAGAAGAGGGCAAGGTAGCTAGAATAAGGCAAGATAGCTTGATTTCAAGAGATAGAAGTGAGTAGAAGTGAAATGAAGTTCCCTATTTATAACCAAGCATCTCCAACGTTCATATAGAAGGGAATAATGGTCAAAATATCCGTTGGCAACAGCTAGGAAGCAAACTTGGTCGGATTTAATCGATTAAAATTCAAATTAATCGATTAAATCACTTCCAGACCCGTTTAATCGATTATTTTGGGTTGTTAATCGATTATTACTGGTTTTAATCGATTAATGGACGAATTAATCGATTATTCCAGAGAGGAATACCCTATTTTAAGTGTTTTGGATGCAAATAGTCGATTATTACTCCAATTAATCGATTATTCCAGAGAGGAATGCCCTGTTTTGAGTGTTTTAACACATGATAACCTATGAACATCCTACAAAATGAATTATAACATTACAACCATCCAAAAACAGTCAAATTAAGCAAAATTTAAGCTATTTCTAATATCCCTAAGTCTCTTCTAAGATCATAAAATCTATCCTTGTGTAGAGGCTTAGTAAAAATATCTGCTAATTGATTCTTTGTATCAACATACTCTATTTTACAGTTTCCTTTGCTGATATGATCTCTCAAAAAGTGATGTCTTATTTCTATATGTTTAGTCCTAGAGTGCATTACTGGATTCTTAGTAAGATTTATTGCACTCGTATTATCACACATCAACGAAATGTCATTTAAAAAGATACTATAATCTTCTAACTGTTGTTTCATCCATAGAATTTGAGCACAACAACTACCAGCTGCAATATATTCAGCTTCAGTGGTAGATAAAGCAACACATGCCTATTTCTTAGAATGCTAGGATATTAAGGATGAACCTAACAAATGACATGTCCCACTAGTACTTTTCCTATCAATTTTACATCCACCATAATCAGCATCAGAATATCCTATTAAACTCATACAAGCATCAGACGGATACCACAAACCAAAACCAGTAGTTCCTTTTAAGTATTTTAAAATATGTTTCACTACAATTAGATGAGATTCTTTAGGACACGCCTGAAATCTAGCACACACATAGACAGAATGCATAATATCAGGTCTACTTGCAGTTAAGTATAACAGTGATCCTATCATACCTCTATACATAGTTTGATTAACTTCCAAACCTGATTCATCCTTGTCTAGATAGCATGAAGTTCCCATGGGTGTGTTTGCTTCCTTTGAGGTGTCCATTCCAAATTTTTTAAGGATCTCTTTGTTGTATTTGGTTTGAGAGATGAAAATGCCATCTTTAAGTTGCTTGATTTGTAGTCCAAGGAAGAATGTCAATTCTCCATCATAGACATTTCAAACTCTCCCTGCATTATCTTAGCAAATTCTACACATAACGAATTATCAGTTGATCCAAAAATAATATCATCAACATATACCTGGACCAATGAGATATGTTCTTTAACTCTCTTTATAAATAGTGTATGATCAATTTTTCCTCTAGAAAAATCATTTGAAGTTAGGAAATTACTTAACCCTTCATACCAAGATCTAGGAGCTTGTTTCAACCCATATAATGCTTTCTTTAATTTAAAAACATGATTAGGAAAACTAAAATCCTCAAAACCAGGGGGTTGCTCCACATAAACTTCTTCTTTAATAAAACCATTCAAAAATGCACTTTTAACATCCATTTGATATAATTTAAATTTCATTAAAGATGCATAAGCAAGAAGTAGGCGTATAGCCTCTAACCTGGCAACAGGAGCATAAGTTTCATCATAATCTATACCTTCCTCCTGACAATAGCCTTTGGCAACAAGTCTAGCTTTATTCTTTGATATGTTCCCATCTTCATCAAGTTTATTTCTAAACACCCATTTGGTTCCAATAACTTGATGTGATTCTTCCCTTGGGATTAATTCCCAGACTTGATTCCTTTCAAATTGGTTAAATTCTTCTTGCATGGCTATGCACCATTGGTCATCTTTAAGTGCTTCCTCAACATTCTTGGGTTCAATCTGTGACACAAAAGCTACAGACATACAAAAATTAGTCATGTTTCTAGTTCTTACCCCTTTTGAGATATCACCAATGATATTGTCCATTGAGAGTCCTCTAGGTGATTGCCATTCTTTTGCTAATTCAGGCGTTTGAGAAGGCTCATTTTCTTCCAAATATAATTCATCAAGAGCCTCTCTTATATATTCATCATCACCTGCAAGTTCTTTATTTGACTCAAGAGGATTTCCCCCAAGGTCTACAATCTCATCAAAGGTAACATGTATAGATTCTTCTATATTCAAAGTTCTCCTATTAAATACCCTGTAAGCCTTACTAGTTAATGAATAACCTAAGAAAATGCCCTCATCGGCTTTAGAGTCAAATTTTCCTAAGTTATCTTTTCCATTATTCAACACAAAGCACTTACATCCAAAAAATTTTCAAATGAGCAACATTAGGCTTTCTACCATTTAACAATTCATAGGGAGTTGATTTTATAATTGACCTAATGAGCATTCTATTCAAAACATACTAAATGATTAATTTTCTTTGAATAAATACAAGAGACAAACAATTCATTTAATTATAGGAACCCAAATATATTTTCCTTTAGGAACACCAAAATGTTTTATTTTACATCTATTTGAAGTATGACCATGTTTCATACAATAAAAACATGCATTAGATGTAATTTTAGAATATGATACATTTCTAACTATTGAAGTTTTGGTTCCTTTTTCAATCCATACTCTTCTATTTTTACTTTTAGGCTTTTTCAAAGGAACATGACAATTTTCTTTAATTTGAACACTATCCTTATTCTTATAACTATCACTTAATTCCTTTTTAGCTTTATCAAGCAAATGTCTAAGTAAATCAATATCATGTTCATACTCTTTACATGATGCACATGCTATATTCTTATCATCATTCTCATCTAAACATACAATTTTCGTTTCTAAGGTTTCCTTTTCCTCTAAACATGCAATTTTCGTTTTTAAGGACTCTACCTCCTTTTCGGATCTACTTAAACTCTTTTTCACTGCTTTGTATTCATTTTTCAAGTCCTTAAAAGCACTAAACAATTCATTATAAGCATTTTGCAATTCATCATAGTTATTATCCTCATCACTAGAAGATGTGTCGGAATCACTTACCTCAAAATCGGAAGAAATGATGTCATTTGCCAACAAGCAAATGTTAGCTTCTATTTCCAAATCACTTGACTCCGAAATCGAGTCATTGTTGTCCCAAGCAATGTAGGCTTTCTTCTTGAAGTGCTTTTTTCCTTTAACTTCATCGTTCTTCTTATTTGGACATTCGGTCTTTACATGTCCTGTTTCACCACAACCATAGCATTTTATATTTACGGAAGAATTTTCCCTTACCTTTCCTTTACCTTTGAAGGGATGTCTTCCTTTTGCTTTCATGAATTTGGTGAACTTCTTTATCATTAGACTCAATTCTTCTTCTTCATCGTTTGAGTCTTCTTCTTCCCTTTTATTTTTACCTTTTGAGATTTCGATTTTGAAGGCTAGATTCTTCTTTTGAAATTGACCTTCTTCTTCGTTTAACCTTCCAAGCTCTAACTCATGTTCTCTAAGTTTTCCAAAGAGCGCCGCCATAGACATAGTGGCAAGATTTTGTGACTCCGAGATGGCCGTCACCTTAGGTTGCCATTTCCTATCCAAAGATTTCAAAATTTTAACATTCAATTCATCAACGTCAAAGATTTTACCTAGTCCGGTGAGATGGTTCATGATATGAGTGAAACGCTTTTGTACGTCAAAGATCGTTTCGCCTGGTTGCATCTGGAACATCTCGTATTCTTGGATTAGAGAATTTTTGCATGCTCTTTTAACGTCGTCAATTCCTTCGTGGGTCACTCTAAGCATTTCCCACATTTCTTGTGCACTTTTACAAACAGAAATTCTATAAAACTCGTCAAGGGTTAGAGCAGATGAAATAATATTTCTAGCCCTAACGTCAAATTGGGCTTTCCTATTTTCTTCTGCAGTCCATCTAGAAAAAGGTGTAAGAACGTCAACACCATTCTCAGTAATTTTAGGAACAAATGGACCGTTTAAAATAGCATCCCAAACGCCTCTATCAACAGACTCTAAAAATATTTGCATACGTACCTTCCAGAAAGGATAATTTTGACCCGCAAAAAGTGGGGGTCTGTTGATAGACGCACCTTCGACAAAAGTTTGATTTTGTCCGGCCATTTTCGAAAATTTGAATGACTATCAAAGCAAGCTCTGATACCACTTGTTAGAATCGCGCAGCGGAATGTTCGCGTGGTCGGACAAAAACCAAGAGGGGGGGGGGGTGAATTGGTTTCTTAATAAAAAATAGGTTTTCAAAATTTTCCCCAAATTTTACCGATTAGAAACTATGTAAATGTAAATAGAGAAAGGGATAGAGTCTTACACAGGAAATTTATACTGGTTCGGATCAAAAGACCCTACGTCCAGTTGCTAATCACTCAAACAGAGGATTAATGCTGTCACTATAAACAAAGTTATTACAAACAAGTTATAATGGAAGAGATAAAGTAAAGATAACACCTCTCTTGAAATCCACAAGAGATGAAGAACAACTTTCCCTAGAGACAGCACAACACACAATCCACTAAGAACTCCACTTAGTGATTCTTATCGCTTCTAGCCCACACCAGGTTCGAAAGCCCCTTTTTCTTGGAACAAGCAGTTCTCCGGCACTCACGACACTTAACTTTTGTATGAAAAAGGTTGTTCTTATTTTACGAGTGCCGTAGAAGAGTTTAAGTAGAGAAATTAGGGTTTGGGAATTGGGATTTTCGGAATTAGGGTTCTTGGGAAAAGGGTTTTCGAAAATAGGTTTGATTTGAAGTTAAAAATCAAAATCGATCGAAATAATCGATTAAAAGAAGTATTAATCGATTAAAACAAAGCCAAATATCAACATAACCCAAACCTCTCTGTTTTAATCGATTAAAAGGTGGTTTAATCGATTAAACCGCTGATAATCGATTAAAAGTTGGTTTAATCGATTAAACCGATGAGTTGTTACGAGAAAATGATTTTTCTCACTTGTTTTAATCGATTATTTCCCTATTTAATCGATTAAAGCCGAGCCTGGATGATATATTTGAGCTTTTTGAAGCTTCTAAGGTGCAGACTATGTACTAGGCTATCTTAAACTCTAATATTACAGACTCAATCTAATTGAAACAAAGTTATTACAATACAAAACAAGTCTTCAACACTCTAAGTCTTTGTGTTCTTGAATCATCATCAAAATCAACAATCTTCATGTTCATCAAGTGCAACATCAAGTCCTTGAATGTTCAACAGACTATACCCGAACCAGTATAAATTGTTGTGTGCTCCTCTCTTATGCTCTTTTCTTTTCCCTATATCTCTGTGCTTACATCCTCCCTTTTTATCTCTCTGATTATATTATCGCTTCTGCTTTATTTGTGTTCAATTCAATAATTAAAATTGAATTAATAAATTATTAGACATCTTAAAATAAAATTTTAATTTGGCATCTATTTCAATTTGTGCATCTATTCACCCCCCTCTAGATGTCATTTGTCTAACACAAAGTCTTGTGGAGAAGTCCACGGTGTACCTAGAGCAATCTGCAAAGAAAGTCTATGAAAATCTGCATTAATGCTGCATTGACCCCTATGGGTAGCTGCCTGTTGCAATGTTAAATGCTCCATGTACTGTAGTAGCCTTTGCTGGGTGTCATCTTCATGTGGAGGTGGTGTGGTTGGTTATCTAGCTCGACGTGGTTGGCGGTGTTGCTTTTGTAGTGTTGGCGCTGCTTCTTCCGTAGAATTTACACAATTTTGCTCTATGAACCCCTATTTATGGGCGACCGGATCTGCACTGAAGGGTTTACCTTTACACCATTTTCTGCACACAGGACGGTGATGAGGGCATGGAACCCTAAAGCTTTGGCTTGCTCTGTGTGTTGCCCACTTTCTAACACTGCAAATTGATATATTTCTTTTGATATAAGTGTGGTGACATCAATTTGGACCCCCTTAAGGATGCACTTGATGATGTGACATCGTGACATGTTGAGGTCGGAGCTGTGTTTGATCGGTACAATGTTAGCTAGCAAGAATGAAGTCCAAATCTGAGTCAGGGTCGTCATATTGGCCCGAAGTATTCTCAGGGCCTTACCAGCATGATTGGCATCATAAGATCGCCGTGGTATGCACAGGACCCTGACAGTATCCTCATCACCAAACCTGGCTAAGGATAGACGCCGACTGTTCTTGATAGTTTGATACATGCAGATTTCACCATGTTCCAAGTGAAGGGGGTTGCCTAGCAGATTGTTGATGAAATCTTGATCATAAGGAATCCAACGACCTCTCACTTTAGAACGAGAACAAAATGGTTCTCCTGCCACTGGCCACACATTAGAATAAAATTCTTTGACCACGTCTAAGTCATATTTTGGCATTGGAAGCGCTAGCTACCGCCAATTGCGGCGAGTAATCTCATCATTAAATTCTGGAAATTCACCGTCATTTAGCTCCACTCGCCTTTCAATAATAAAAGACCAATGACTGATCTTTTCAAATCTTCCTTGTTTCTCAACGTCCCTAAATCGACTTCTATCTACATAAATATCTTCAGGCTCAGTCCTGGGTCTCTTCTCAGCATCCTTGGAGGATGAAGCACCATGTGATTCTCTTCTTGGACCCATCTGTAAACATCATGATAATCAAAGATAATTAATGGTTAATTGAATATATTGATCCTATCATGAATAAAATGAGACTTTGGGTTATGGTCATGCATTGTGGTTTATGTTAGAGGGTCATTTTCAATTCATACTGAGACATTTCATCAAACAGTTGGTGTACGTCTAATTTTGGGACCCTTGTGACTCAAATTTCTAGCATTTACACTTTTTCAATGAAACATTTAAACAAACAATTCGCAAGAACAACTTTGATATCACATAAAAAGTAAGTCATTTACTTTGAGCCATTTTATCAAACAGTAGGTGTGCACCAAAAAATCTAACAAATAGATATGCATTCTAAAGTCCAATTCCAACCACAATCACAGATCAAAATTCATGCTTAATTTCAACAATGAAATGAGAATTAAAATGGAGAAAGAATGACATACGAATCATAGTTGAAATTCAAGCTAGAGGAAAAATGCTTCCAATCATGTAATTGTAATGCAAAGAGTAATTAAAATCACGAAGGAGGGTTTCATATGTCACCTTAGTTACAGAATCAGGCACAAATGAGATGCAAGGAGAATGAACAGATAAAGAAGTGAAACTTCTGAGTTTTTAATCGATAGAATGTGGCCAAAATAACCCAGAATATTTGGAATGGGGTATGAGATACTTAATTCTAAGCACCATAGTCACGGAATGGAGAGGAAAGGTCTGGAGCAAAGTGTAGGCACAAAGGGAATTTTGAGAGAATGAAAAAAACTGAGCCAGGTGTTAAGTTTATAATGAATTTCTGGGATTATTCGCTCAAGCGAAATAGCCTCGCTTGAGCGAAAGTGCCTAGGTTTCACGTTCGAGAGAACAATGAAGATTCACTTGAGCGAAATTTTATTCGCTTGAGCGAACGAAAACCCGAGAGGTTACACTAAATTTTGCTCAAGCGAATCCTTGGTCGCTTGAGCGAATGATGACAAAATTTTGAGCGAAAGTGGGTTTTCGTTTGAGCGACGAAAAAACAGAGAGAAACAACATAGTTTCGCTTGAGCGAATAAACTTTTGCCTGAGCAAAAATATCAGTGAAAGTTAACTCTCAAACATGATGCTCAAATTCAAAACTTTGAATAACCAAACTTCAAAAATTATTTCCTCTCCCCTTCTATACTGACTCAACAATAACTTAACAACCAAACCAAATATTGTTCAAACAAACCCAATTCAAAATTTCCACAATTCACAATTAACTAATAATGCACCAAAAACTTAAAATGCAAAAAGAAAAACAAATTCAAAACACTGGATTGCCTCCTAGGAGCGCTTGTTTAACATCTTTAGCTCGACCCCTGTCTACTTTATGGCTCATGCAGGTGAGTGATCAAGGTGAGTCTTTCAACTTCACCTCCCAAATAAGCTTTGATTCTTTGCCCATTGACTGTCCATGTTCTTCCTGTTGTTGGATCTTCCAATTCCAGAGCACCATAAGGCTTAACACTTCTTATCAAGAATGGCCCTGACCATTTGGACTTTAATTTCCCAGGGAAAAGCCTTAACCTTAAGTTGAACAACAACACATACTGACCTGGATGAAAATCTCGTTTCAAAATTGTCTTATCAAGATATGCCTTAACTTTCTTCTTGTACAACTTGGAGGATTCATATGCATTGAAACTCATCTCTTCTAACTCATGCATTTGGGTTCTTCTTTTCTCTTCTGAAACTTTAGGGTCGAAATTGAAGAATTTTAAAGCCCAATAAGATTTGTGCTCCATTTTCACTGGGAGATGACATGACTTGCCATAAACAAGTTGAAAGGGAGAGAGCCCAGTGGGAGATTTGTATGCCGTTCAAAGCGCATCATCTAGCTTCATTGACCAATCTTTCCTTGAGGACGAAACAATTTTCCCTAAGATTCTTTTGATTTCTCTATTTGACACTTCTTCTTGTCCATTCGTTTGTGGATTGTAGACCCTAAATCTTGCCCGACCATACAACAAGATCATAAATCCTCTGTTTTGAAGATGGACAAGGCTTCATAAGGCCCCTAGTAGTGTTCACTAGGCTCCATTTAAGAAAGGGATGGTTTTCTTAGAAAATAAAAATTAGAAATTGTCAGAGAAGCCGGGACGATCGTCCCAAAATCCAGACGGTCGTCCCACCTGTTTCGCTTGCCTGAGACAACCGTTCCACCTTCCTTAGTGGTATGGGACGACCGTCCCAAATTCCAGACACTCGTCCCACCCTCTTTGGTAGCTTGGGACGACTGTCACATATTCCCAGACGGTCGTCCCGACTGACAAAATCCAGGACGGTTGTTCTGGCCTCCTAGGTGAGTGAGCCTATAAATAGGACTCTGATTCTCACCATTTGACACAGCTTCTCAGACTCTCTCATATTTTGAGACACTTCTGGGCATTTATGCGCTGTTCCAGAGGTCTGAGTAGTCTTTCCGATAGTCCATTTGGGAAAAATATGTTAAGGAAGTCTCCTTTTGAGACATCCAGCTCTCAACAGTTTAAGAATTTTATTGTTCGAGGGAATAGTGCTCTTGTAGTGGGAGGGGACTGCCAAAAAGCATTCTCAAGTTCGAAGATATATAAAAAGATTGCTTCGGAGGTTCTTCTCAATTTCTTCTCTTTTATCGTTTTCTTTTATTGCTTTCCTTTATGTGCATTAGAAATTAGGGCCATGTAGATATTTAAACATTGCAAGTAAATAAATAGGGTAAAAGGCATAATTTTTGTATCTTTGTTTTAGAATTAATCCGTCATAGGGAACCCGAAAGGGGAGTTGTGGGGTGCTAACACCTTCCCCACACGTAACTAACTCCCTTACCCAACTCTGATTATAATGGCCAAAGTTGGTTTTTCTAAACCAACGCCTCTTCTTTTTCCTTTTCCAATGTTTATGGTTAAAACATTGGTGGCAACTCCATAAGAACCCCTTTTTACGAAAACCTCACTCTTAAGGGTAGTTCGATTATCGAGCATCCTAAGAGTGATGACCACCTTTTAGAAAACGCGAGTCACAAACAATCGCGTCACAACCGCTCGTATTTATAGTTTCCCCGTGCCTAGCGGCGCGGGGAGGACGACGGCGACAAATGGCGACTCCACTGGGGAAGCCTAGAGAGTTTATCCCATTTAGTGATGGATTAATTCAACATAAAATAAAAGATTTGAAATTATGTCTTTACCCTTCTTTGTTTGTAAAATATGTTTTATCTGTATGGCTTTAATAACTGTTGTATGTTTATTTCTTGCAATTGTTTGAAATACAAACTGTACACAAACCCTTGCACACAACGGTCCCTCTATACTCGGGGGCATGAGTGAATAACCATAGGGAGTAGGTGGCATGTACGACCGGTCGTGGTAATGGCCTTAGTGCCAGCAGGTCGTTGTCGGAAACCACCACTCAAGGTGATAACCCTCCTCTCTCAGTCTGCAGGACATCAGCAAGCCCTTGAACTACACATAGTTTGAGGGCTGAGAGACCGTGGGAACCCTATAATGGGGGACCTTGGGGGCCTGGCCTTTGTGAGAATAGTTAGAACCTACCTTGATAATGGACTTTTCTGCAAGATACCCCTACCTTGTGATTAAACATCGTCACTTTGTTTGCAAATGAGTGAATTGTTTGTGCATATGTTTGTTGCATTTTGTTTGTTACATAGCATAATCATACAACAGCTAAAATAAACAAAAAATTCTTAAAACACAAAAAAATATAATAACCTTTTGGCTACAACCAACTTTATCTCGGACAGTCTTCATTTAAGCTAGCCTGGTTACAGGTTCTTTGAAAGCTAAGTAGCCACGTTGACTAACAGAAGAGATAAAGGGGTTACAAAAAACATAAATAATAACAAAATTTAATAAAACGATTTTGACAAAGTCAAATCATTCATATCCTCATCATTTCAAGAGTGGTAAAAATAAGAGAGAAAATAAATGCATAAGGGAAGAATGCATACACATCATCCTAATAAAGTCTCTCATGCATAAGTACATTCATTGTAGGGGCACTAGATATCCTTAAGAGAAAAGCGAAAGAGACCCAAGTACGTTTGAAACCTTCTTCATTGTCACCGCCGTCCGTTCTGACGTCTAGGGACATCTCGAACGTTTATGCGAGCGGTCGCAAAAAGATGGTTTAGACTCGCGTTTTATGTTAAAATATGTTCATTGCTTCCGAGGTGCTCAACAACTGAACTATCCTCTAATAAAAGCAAGGTTTTCGAAAAGGGGTTCTTATGGAGTAGCCACCAATGTTTTGACCGTAAACATTGGAAAAGGATAAAAAGGCGTTGATTTTAATAAAAACCAAACTTGGCCATTATAACCAGAGTTGGGTAAGGGAGTTAGTTACGTGTGGGGAAGGTGTTAGCACCCCACAATGCCCCTTTCGGGTTCCCTATGACGGATTCATTCATTAAGTGAAGATTACGAGAAATTACGCTATTACCCTATTTTATTGCATAATATTGAAAAAAATGACTATCTACATGACTTCATTTCATATTGCATACATAAAGCAATAAATAAAGCAATAAAAGAGAAGAGAAGTGAAAAGAACCTCCGTAGCAAGCTTTGTATTACAAATCTTTAACTGTGAGGATGCGTTTTGGCAATCCCCCGCTCTACAAAGACTCTCCTCCCAGAATACAATATTGACTCGACTAAATTTAAAGAAGAATCCAATGCCGGAATACAATTCCTTAACCGATTGTTACCTTTTTAAGGCAATCGGAGAGTTCATTCGAAGTAGGGAGAGAAGACAAGTGTCTGGAGTGTGAAAAAGTGGCAAATGAGCTTCCTATTTATAGTTTTCGCAGCCTGGCACTTTGGGACGGCCGTCTAGGGCTTGGAAAACCAGGATGGGCGTCTAGGGAGGCCGGGACGGCCGTCTGGGACTTGGGACGACCGTCCCAAGCATCAAAACAGGCTGAGACGACTGTCTGGCATGTGGGACGGCCGTCTGGGCTTGCTGGGACGACCGTCCCGACTTCTAGGACGGCCGTCTCGATTGTTCTGGCCAGATTTTGTGTTCTGGGACCTCTGGGAAGCTTTCCTTTCTTTATTCGGAAGTCGTTTAATGCCGTTGGACGTCCATCGAAGCTTTATCTTCAAATAGGAAGTCTTCTTGGCGTTTATTGAGAGGCCGGGCAAAATTAGGGGTCTACAGTCATACTTGTCAATCTATGACAAGGAAGGGACAAGTGTGCTAAGGAGTGGTAACCTTCGTTATACTTGTCAATCCATCATGGGGAAGGAACCATTACACCAAAGTGGGTGTGTTGCTCCATGAAGCGTAAGCTTTAAGGAGAATACCAAAGCCATTGTCTTAAGGCATATCCATCCCATATTAATCATTCATTCATTTCAAAAATAAAAATCCTTTAATTCATTTGCATTATAGAAAGTGGTTGTTCTTCTCCATGAAGATGGAGCAATTGGAAGAGCAAAACCGCAAGCTCACCGCTGAGCTTAACTCCATGAAGGAACAAATGATGCAGTTAATGGAGTTAATGCGCCAGCAAAGCTGACACAAGGAGGGCCCCAACAGTGACCATGTCTCTCATCGTGAGGAAGAAGAGGGGTCCAACCATGAGCTTGAGCATGGAGCTCACGTGCAGCCCAACAGTAGGGCAATTCATCCATCCCCCAAGGTCTCCAAGCAATAAATTTCTGCCCTTGAGGAGAGACTAAGGGCTATGGAGGGACACAATTTTGACATGAAAGAGGTGGCCGACATGTGCCTCGTCAAGAATATCTGTTTTTCCCCCAAATTCAAGGTTCCAGACTTTCCCAAGTACATGGGAATAACTTGTCCCAAGATCCATCTTAAAATGTACTGCCGTAAGATGACTCCATATGCCGATAACAAGGAACTCCTGATCCACTATTTTCAAGAAAGCTTGGCCAATTTGGCCTTGAACTGGTGTATGCAACTAGAATATATAACATTGACCTAAATTCGAATAGGTCAGATTTACAAGCTCTGAGCAAGAGAAACAATGAATCCTTCAAGGCATATGCTCAGCGTTGGAGGGAGTTGGCCGCCCAAGTAGAGCCCCCGCTATCGGATAAGGAAACCATATCCATATTCATCAATTCGTTGACGGATTCCTATTATAATACTATGATAGGAAACATGTCAACCCTTTTCACGGATGTGGTGACCATCGATGAAAGAGTGGAGCAAGGACTAAAGAGTGGGAGGATTGCACAACCTTCCTCATCCGGTGCATCATTCAAGAAGTTTCTTAGCAAGAAGGAGGAGAGAAGCATGAACGTCATCAACCTTGCTACTCCTTCTTCCTCTTCGTGACCAGTTAGGCAGCCATGCAAACAAGAGGGGAAATTCACTCCCATTCCAATCTCCTATGGGAGTCTGCTGCTAAAGTTGTTAAAGGCCAAAATCCTAGCACGTGTTCCTCCGAGAAGGATGGATCCACCCTACCCCGAGTAGTACAAGCCTAACGAAAAATGTGTTTATCACTCAGGCGCTCCTAGGCATTATGTGGAGAATTGCTTGGCCTTGAAGTATAGGGTCCAAGATTGGTTGAATGTCGGGTGGATCACTTTCGACGCTCCCACTCCTAATGTTAATATTATGTCTTTGTCACAATCAGAATAATGGGATTGGATAAGAGAAGACCAGCTGATTAGGGCTTTTTATTTTAGTTTTCATATATTTTTAAGCTTCTTGCATATCTCTCGCAGTCTTCGCCCGTGGCCGCAAGATCTTTGATTAAAAAGGGCTTTTGCATAACATTCATATTATTTTCATTCTTTCCTCCCTTACTATTCTTTCAAAATAAATGATAACAAAATCTAAGTCTAAACAAAACCATAAAAACAATCATGTCTGTGATGGATGACTCTTTGTGGGATCCGAAAGCCGAAGGCGAATGGATCGGGTCAAACAGTGAGAAGGGGACTGTCTTCCCGGACATGCAAAGGGCTACTAGAAAAGGAAGCTCGATCTATATAGCCCTACCAGTAAAAAACCAAGGCCATTGATTTGGGGGGGGCAAAGAGATGATAGGAAAGAAATGAGTATTGATACCCAAATCGATGATAATATCAAGGAAGGGTTAGTACAACTAATAAGGGAGTAGGTAGACATATTCGCATGGTCCTACCATGCTATGCCAAGACTTCAAAATTCAACATCATAATTCCTCTCCCTACTGATCGATGTCGTACTCGGTCAAATAATTAAAATAGATAAATGTAGTACTAGGAAACTTCCCTAGGTCGTCTCCCAAAGACCATGAATTTCTATCAAAGCTTATCAATTTTTCGAATTGGAACAACAACAAAAGGGGGGGTTTTGCAGAATTAAAATATTTAATGAAACAAAATAAAAACAGATTATAAAATGCAGATTAAAAACATATTAGAATGCAATTGATTTCCTGATTCTAATGCAGTGTCACTTATCCTAGGTTACGAAATTAATTTGAAATTAACCAACTAAGCGAAGATAAATCCCAAATTATATTCCAATCCAAAATTAATCAACTAAGCGAAGATTAATCCCAAATTAGCTTTAACCCTTATTCTAATATGAAATTAACCAACTAAGCGAAGATTAACCCCAAATTATCCTTAACCCTTATTCCAATATGAAATTAACCAACTAAGCGAAGATTAACCCCAAATTATCCTTTTACAATTAAGCATTGCATACATCACATAATCTCATCTCTGACACAAAATTAAGCAAACTGTGATATTAGTTTCGGTTTATTAAGCATAAACAAATTATAATTCAATACTGAGATTAGAAGATGAAGAGTTAAGAGAATAAATGAAATTAATTGAAGAACAAAACCTCAAAGATCTACTTGCATTCTCCTTATAAAATCAATACAAAGATTTAGCTATCCATGGAAAATAAAAAACGCAGAAGAAGAGACATAATTAAAATTGAAACAAGAATTTAAAAATAATGATAGAAGAGTAAACAAACTTGAATATAAATTGCAGAAGATGTAAGGCGGCTGTGTAGCTGTTGCGTGGTGTCATCCTATCTTAACCCTACATCTCTAACAAATAAATAACCTTAACCCTAATCTTCATATAGGTTTTGGGCCCAACTGGTCCATAAAACACATCATAAGTTGGCTTCAGTGCAAGTCTGCCAACTTCAAACACGTACAGTGTTTTCAATACTTATCCAAATTAAGAGATTCTGGTCTCCTTTGAAATTCTTTTGAGTTAGCTTTAAAGCACAACAATTTCTACTATTTTCGGAGGTCTAATGAATTTAGGAGACTTAAATTACTGAAGCATGTCCATTGGGTCGGCCTGGTGCGCTTGACCCGTTTTGGATAATTTATGTAAAATCCAATTTAGCTCTTAATTGAATGATTATGGATCCTCTAGAAATCTGAATGTGTCTAGTTTATAATGCTTCCATAATTATGATTTTTGGAGCTATGTAAAAAAATGATAAATAAAACAGTGAACCAATGTTAGTTCCCGTATAGAATAAAATATGACATTTGACCCAATTTTCCAAGTTCAAAATTGCTTTAAACTGTAATAAGGCATCTAGCCCAATCTTTTAGGCCCAAAATTTTTTAAACTGTCTTGAAAATAATGATGAGCAAAAATTAGATCAAATAGATTCAAATTAATTAAAATCTGAATTATTGGCCCAATAAAGCCCAATTAATAAAAATTCACTAATAACAGAAAGTTAAGCCCAAAACACTAATTAAAATAAGTTTAGAAAGGGAAGAAAATATGGGAATATAATGACTCATCACCTACCGACCTAAAATGAACGGTGCAGTAGAGGTAGCCAATAAGAACATCAAGTAGATAATCCAAAAATGGTCCAAACCTATAAGGATTTGCATGAAATGTTGCCCTTTGCCCTTCATGGCTATCAAACTTCCGCACGGACCTCCACAGGAGCTACTCCATTTTTCCTTGTATATGGAATGGAGGCCGTACTTCCAAAAGAGGTCAAAATACCTTCCCTGCGAGTTATCATGGAAGCAAAAATGACAGAAGCTGAATGGGTCCAAAGGCGATACGACCAGTTGAATTTAATCGAAGAAAAATGGTTGGACACCATATGTCGTGGACAAGCCAATCAAAAGAATATCAAAAGGGCTTACGACAAAAGGTCAACCCCCATATTTACCATGAGGGGCATTTAATGGTAAAGAAATTGCTTCCGGCCTAGAAAGACAAAATTGAAAAATGGGCGGCAAATTATGAAGGACCCTTTGTGTTTAAGCGAGCTTTCTTGGTAGGAGCTCTTATCCTCACCGACATGGATGAAAAGAAACTTCGACACCCAGTCAATTTCAATGTGGTAAATAAGTATTATGCTTGAAGGCATTGCTCATGACCCGCCAAAATGAAAACCCGCAAAGGACATCCTGGGCAAAAGTTAGGATCCACAATCCTCGCTAGGATACATCCTAGACAAAATATAGTGGTATAAAAATTAAAAAAAAATCCCCTAAGAGCAATGGTTATCATAGTCAAAAACCGAAAGGCGACTAAGGTAACATCCTTCCATAAGCAGACAAATTTGCATAGTCTTCACTCTAGGCTCGAGCATCTCGACTGAAACAACTAGGAGAACAAGGGGTCAGATATCATAGACATGATTGTTGAAACCCACACAGTATAGCCAACCTCGGCCAACCATTCTTCTAAATTCCCTTGTAAATCCTTCTATAAAAATAATAAATCTTTTGCTCATGCATATCAATAAAATTCTCTTTCATTTCTTTTCTCATGACCAATTTATGGAAATGCCTCTTTATTCATGAATCATAAATATGCGCAAAGTCTTTTTCTCAAGATCAAATAATGCATCTAAGACAAGGAAGCATTGAAAAAGAAAAAATAAAAATAAAAAAAAAAAGAATAATGCCTACTAGGAGATTCTTAGGCAAAAATTAGGGCAGTCTGCTAGATCAAAAACTCCTAAAGGGCGGTCTAGGAAAAAGTTAAGGCACTCATAAAAAAGGAAAAAACCCGCTAAGATATCCTAGGCAAAAATTAATGTAGTCCGCTAGATCGAAAAACCCCAAAAGGGTGGTCTAGGAAAAAGTTAGGGCTAGACCAAAAAATGAATAAAAGAGGAGCCCATAAGCATAATCATGAAAATCCAGTAGGAGAATGCTAGTCACTTTTCTAGATGCATCAAATAAAAAAATGTTGAACATTCAAGGACTTGATGTTGGACTTGATGGACATGAAGCTTGTTGATTTTGATGATGATTCAAGAACACAAGACTTAAAGAGTTGAAGACTTGTTTTGTAGTGTAATAACTCTGTTTTGATTAGATTGAGTCTGTAATATTAGAGTTTGAGATAGCCGTACATAGTCTCGCACCTTAGAAGCTTCAAAAAGCTCAAATTTATCAAAGAGGCTCGGCTTTAATCGATTAATTGGTGAAATAATCGATTAAAACAGTGAGAAAAACCATTTCTGTATCTGGTCACTGGTTTAATCGATTAACAGGCCATTTAATCGATTAAAACAGAGAGTTTTGGGGTTCTGTTGATTTTGGCTCTGTAATAATCGATTAACACTCCATTTAATCGATTATTTTATTCAGATTTTGATTTTTAACTTCAAATCAAGCCTATTTTAAAAAACCCTATTTCCAAGAACCCTAGTTTCGAAAATCCCAATTCCAAAACCCTAATTTCTCTACTTAAGCATCTCTATGGCACTCTGAAAAGAAGAACAACCTTTTTCATACAAAAGTTAAGTGCTGTGAGTGCCAGAGAACTGTTTGTTGCAAGAAAAAAGGGCTTTTGGAACCTGGTGTGGGCTAGAAGCGATAAGAATCACTAAGTGGAGTTCTTAGTGGATTGTGTGTTGTGCCATCTCTGGGGAAAGCTGTTCTTCATCTCTTGTGGATTTCAAGAGAGGTGTTTTCTATACTTTATCTTTTCCATTGTAATTTGTTTGTAACAAACTTTGATTATAGTGACAATGTTAATCCTCTGTTTGAGTGATTAGCAACTGGACGTAGGGTCTTTTGATCTGAACCAGTATAAATCTCCTGTGTAAGATTCTATCTCTACTCTATTTACATTTACACAATTTTTAATCGGTAAAATCTGGGGAAAATTTTGAAAACCTAATTTTTGTTAAGAAACCAATTCACCCCCCCTCCTGGTTTTTGTCCGACCACGCGAACATTCCGCTGCGCGATTCTAACAAGTGGTATCAGAGCTTGCTTTGATAGTCATTCAAACTTTTCGAAAATGGCCAGACAAAATCAAACTTTTGCCGAAGGTGCGTCTATCAACAGACCCCCACTTTTTGCGGGTCAAAATTATCCTTTCTGGAAAGTAAGAATGCAAATCTTTTTAGAGTCTGTTGATAGAGGTGTTTGGGACGCTATTTTAAACGGTCCATATGTTCCTAAAGTTACTGAGAACGGTGTTGACGTTCCCAAGCCTTTTCCTAGATGGACTGCAGAAGAAAACAGAAAAGCACAATTTGACGTTAGGGCTAGAAATATAATTTCATCTGCTTTAACCCTTGACGAGTTTTACAGGATCTCTATTTGTAAAAGTGCTCAGGAGATGTGGGAAATGCTAAGAGTGACCCACGAAGGTACCGATGACATTAAAAGAGCAAGGAAAAATTCCTTAATCCAAGAATACGAGATGTTCCGGATGCAACAAGGCAAAACAATATTTGACGTTCAAAAGCGTTTCACTCACATTGTGAATCATCTCACCGGATTAGGTAAAATCTTTGACGTTGATGAATTAAATGTTAAAATTTTAAAATATTTGGATAGGAAATGGCAACCTAAGGTGACAGCCATCTCGGCGTCACAAAACCTTTCCACAATGTCTATGGCGGCGCTCTTTGGAAAGCTTAGAGAGCATGAGCTAGAACTTGGAAGGCTAAATGAAGAAGAAGGTCAATATCAAAAGAAGAACTTAGCCTTCAAAATCGAAATTTCCAAAGGTAAAAATAAAAAGGAAGAAGAAGACTCGGAGAACGAAGAAGAAGAATTAAGTCTTATGATTAAGAAGTTCACCAAATTCATGAAAGCAAAAGGAAGGCATCCATTCAAAGGTAAGGGAAAGGTAAGAGA
Source organism: Sphenostylis stenocarpa (assembly GCA_963425845.1). Taxonomy (NCBI): domain Eukaryota; kingdom Viridiplantae; phylum Streptophyta; class Magnoliopsida; order Fabales; family Fabaceae; genus Sphenostylis; species Sphenostylis stenocarpa. Next base: position 36,791,436 of record OY731404.1, read on the forward strand.
AAGTACTTCCGTAAATATAAAATGTTATGGTTGTGGCGAAGCAGGGCATGTAAAGACCGAATGCCCAAACAAGAAAAATGATGAAAACAAAGGCAAAAAGGTCTTCAAGAAGAAAGCTTATATTGCTTGGGACAACAGTGATTCAAGTTCGGAATCAAGTGACTCGGAAGTAGAAGCAAATATTTGCTTAATGGCAAATGACAACATATCTTCCGATTTTGAGGTAAGTGATTCCGACTCATCTTCTAATGATGATGATAATGACCATGATGAACTGAAAAATGCTTATAATGAATTATTTAGTGCCTTTAAGAATTTGAAAAATGAATATAAAGTTGTAAAGAAGAATCTAAGTAGATCCGAAAAGGAAATTGACTCTTTAAAAATGAAAATCACATGTTTAGAAGAAAAGGATTTATTAGAAACGAAAATTGTATGTTTAGATGAGGATAATGATAAGAACTTAGCATGTGCAACTTGAAAAGAGCATGAATATGACATAGATATTCTTAACCATTTGCTAGACAAAGCCGAAAAGGAAATAGATGATCTTAAGAAGCATGAAATGGTGTTTGCTCAAAATAGTGTAAATCAACAAGTTCCTTTGAAAAAGTATAAAAAGAAAAATAAAAGAGTATGGGTAGAAAAAGGAACTAGAGCATGTTTTGTAAGTAATGCATCTTATTCTAAAGCTACATCAAAAGCATGTTTTTATTGCATGAAACAAGGTCACACTTCAAATAAATGTAAAATTAAACATTTTGGTGTTCCTAAAGGTAAATATATTTGGGTTCCTATTGTTAAATAATTTATTTGTCTCTAACCCCAAGGACCCAAAAGTTATGGGGACCTAAGTTTTCTATGTTCTTGTTTTGTAGGAAAGTTCCAAATCTAAGAAGTCTATGTGGTATCTTGATAGTGGATGCTCAAAGCATATGACCGGTGATAAAACTAAATTTGTGAGTTTCAAAGCTAAGGAACAAGGATATGTAACTTATGGGGACAACAACAAAGGAAAGATTCTTGGAATTGGAAACATAGGTGGTGCAAACACTTTGGAGATTAAGGATGTGCTTCTTGTTGATGGACTAAAGCATAATCTCCTTAGCATAAGTCAACTATGTGACAAAGGATTTAAGGTAATCTTTGAAAGTAAATTTTGCACCATACATTTGATAGATTCCGAAAATGTAGAATTAAAAGGCATTAGGAATAACAACATATATTTGATTGATTTAGATTGTTTACATGATTCTAGTATAACATGCTTAGTTGCTAACGAAGAAAACCCTTGGTTATGGCATAAGAGAGCAACTCATATAAATATGCATCATTTGAATAAATTGATTTCAAAAGACTTAGTTATTGGTTTTCCTAAATTAAAATTTGAAAAAGATAGATTGTGTGATGCATGTCAAAAGGGTAAACAAGTAAAATCATCATTTAAATCAAAGAATGTCATTTCCACTTCAAAACCTCTAGAATTATTACATTTAGATTTATTTTGACCTTCTAGGATAAAGAGCTTTGGTGGAAATTATTATGGCCTTGTGATTGTTGATGATTACTCTAGGTATACTTGGACATTTTTCCTAACTATGAAAAGTGAAGCATGTAATATCCTAAATTTTGCAATCAATTATATAAATAAATTTTGTAAGTTATAAATATGTACCGAATATTATGTAGAGTTATTATAAAAATAAAACATGATTTTTATAGTAATTTTGTCTTAAGAAAATTATAAAATAAAATCCAAGGTTAATATTGTGTCAAATAATAATTTAATAATAATTCTTAATAATAAAATTAAATAAATGAATAAATAAATATTTAGAAATTTAATACTATAAAAAAAATTATATATATATATATATATATATATATATATATTAATAATGAACTTATTCATTTAAATATTATGTAAACTTTCTAAAAATAATAATAATAATAATAATAAAAATCACGAAAAGAGAGAAATGGTATTCAGGAACCGTAGTTTTAGATCAAGTCAATAGAACCTTTGAATTGAGTCGGTGAAATAAGGCGGTGGAGAATAAAATTAAAAAAAATTCGAGAAGGAGTATAAGCTCGGTAAGATAAGTGTATAAATAGGAAGAAATTTGAAAACTTACTTACACAAAAACATACAATTCCCGTCACTTACAAATCCAACAAAGAGGCACCAGAATTCTGAGAAGAAGAATTCGAGAGAAAGGAGGAAAGGGGAGCATAAGAAATTAAGAGAGTAATAAGATTTTGAAGGAACCAGGTATGGGTTAGACGTTTAGTTTTATTCATACGAATGTCTGTAATTTTGAAATTGGAGATTACTATTGATCAATTGCAAAGTTTGAAATATTTCTGAAATTCTTTTAATTAAGGATGAATTATATAATAAAATTGTTTTTTAACTTAAATTGAGCATGTTTATAGTTTAATTTTGATTTGGAACTAATTTGGGTGATTGAAACTGAGAAAATTGAAATCTGGATTTTGAAAATGGCGTACTGGAGATGATTACTATTCATATTTTGCAAAGTTTTAAATATTGATGAAATTCTTGAAATTAAGGATGAATTATATAGTAAAATTGTTGTTTTTGACTTAATTTGGACATATTGCATGTTTAATTTTGATTTAGAACTAATTTGGGTGCTTTAAATTGAGAAATTGGAAAATCTGGATTTGAAAATGGCTTACAGGGGAGCGAATGAAGAAGAAAGGACTAGGTGGGAATTTTTGCAAAAGATCAAGGGTAAAATAGTCATTTCACATATTAGGGACATAAATGGAATTTTGAAAAAGATTAAGGGTAAAATAGTCATTTCACATATTAGGGACATAAATGGAATTTTTGAAAAAGATTAAGGGTAAAATAGTCATTTCACAGGGTAAAATAGTCATTTCACAGGGTAAAATAGTCATTTCACAGGGTAAAATAGTCATTTCACATATTAGGGACATAAATGGAATTTTGAAAAAGATCAAGGGTAAAATAGTCATTTCACATCTTAGGGATATGGATGGAATTATAGGAAATGTTCAAGGGCAAAATGGTCATTTTAGGCCTTGTAACTTGTTGTACACCCTAAATCTTGTCCGGCCTCAAAATAAGAGCAGAAGACCTTCTATTCGAAGATGGAGAGAGCCTAAAAAGCCACTAGAAGAGACTATTAGGCCCCATATTAGAGTAGAAATGCTTTTTTGTACAAAAATAAGAATTTTTCGCATTTAGGGGTCGAGACCGCCGTCTCGCTTTTCGGGACCGCCGTCTCGACCAATGGTAAGTCGAGACGGCTGTCTCGTTTGGTGAGACGACCATCTCACCACTTGCCATTGGCGAGACCCCCCTCCCGTTTGGCGAGAAGGCCTTCTCGCCACTTGGCAAGTCGAGACTGCCGTCTCGCCACTTATTCAAGTCGAGACCGCCATCTCGACCTTGCCAGTCGAGACCACCATCTCGACCTGACAGGCGCGAATCCCTATAATTAGGGGGCGCTCTCCCTTTCATTTCACACAGTTCTTCCACTTCTCCTACTGCACTTTCTCAAAATTCTTCTCCTAGAGCCCCTCCGAAGCATTTCCAGAGTTTCTGAGTGTTTAAGAGAGCTTTTTATAGCATTTTCAAGAGCGATTTCGACGTTGTAAGAGTGAAGGGCTGCCAAAACGCACCCTATTTTTCAAGAGAATTAATCAAAAGCTTGCTCCGGAGGTTTCTTCACTCTCTCCCTCTCTTTTACTGTCCTTTTTTATTCATATTAAATTGCGTAATAGATATTAGGGCCATGTAGTCATCATTTTAATTCCGTAAATAAAAGGGTAAAAGCGTCATTTCAAAAGTTTATCTATAAAATAACTGGCCTGTCATAGGGAACCCGAAAGGGTCGTCGTAAGGGAACTAACACTTCCCTTACACGTAACTAACCCCCTTACCCAACTCTGGTTTTACCGACCAAAGTTGGTTTTCAAAAAAGAAACACCTTTTCTCTCCTTTTTCGATGTTTCTGGTAAAAAAATTGGTGGCGACTCCATAAGAACCCTTTCAAACTTGTTCTTAGGTCAGCCCGGTTATCAGACGATCTAAGAACACCCTTTCAAAAACATCGCCCTTAGGTTCAGCCCGGTTATCGGACAACCTAAAGGTGTTTTAACCTCACCCATAAAAATGCAAAAAAAGGAAAGTCGAAATCATCGCGTCGCTCCGACCACCTCTTTTTGATGGGCCAGTTCAATAAATAAACTAAGAAATTTCGCTTTTACCCTACCTTGTATTATAACATGCTTTAATTGCTTGACTTTAATAACTGTTGTTTGTTTATTTTATGCAATTGTTTGAAATAAAAACAGTACACAAACCTTTGCACACAACAGTTCCCTCTATACCCGGGGGCAAGTGAGAAATCCATAGGGAGTGGGTGGCAGGTACGGTTTGCCATAGTGAGGGCCATGTGCCCACCGGTATGATCGGAAACCACCACTCAAGGTGATAACCTTCCTCTTTTGGCACAAAGACTGACTATGACCTTAGTGCTAAGCATGGTCGGAAGGCTGGAGAGTGGGGACCCTATAATGGGGGCACCTTGGGGGCCTAAGCCTTGGTGAGAACAGTTAGAACCTACCTTCGCCAATGCACTTTTCTGTAGGAAAACCTTACCTCGTGATTAAAACGACTTCTCGCCTGTTTGTGGATGAGTGAATTGTATGTGCACTTGTTTGTTGCATTTGATTGCATAGCATAACCGAACAATAGATAAAAACAAAAATATCTTTTATAATAAACACCCTTATCTCGGACAGTCTGCCTTTTAGCTAGCTTGGTTACAGGTTCTTTGTAAGCTAAGTAGCCATGCAGTCCGAAAGAAGAGATAAGGGGCGCTAATATTATTCTTTTGTAATAAACCATTTTATCTCGGACAGTCTGCCTTTTATCTAGCCTGGCTTCAGGTTCTTTGTAAGCTAAGTAGCCACGCAGTCTGACAGAAGAGATAAAAGACTCTAAAAATAAAATAAAACCAAATAAAGACCCAAATCAAATAAATGGGACCTTGTTTACAAACATTAAATTCATAAATCATCCATATAGGTAGTTTATTAAAAAAAATAAAAAATAAACACGCAAATACTATCATACATCATGTAGAAATAAAACATGATAAATAGAAAAAAAAAAAAAAACACTCGCATGCATACCCACAATAAGCATCATGTTCATAAAGCATGCATTTTGGTTTTTAGAAAATGGAGGGGACTAGTAGACAATTGAAGAAAGTGGACATTCCCCGGTACCATACTGAGAAGCTGGAACGGCTTTGCGCGATAATGTCATCGGAGGTCCGCTCTGACTTCGAAAAATCCTATGGACGGATTCTCAACCTGTTGAAGATCTGTGTCGATCCCATTTTTATCAGGGTTCTAGTTCATTTTTGGAACTCTAGTCTGCACTGCTTCGAATTTCTGCAGTTCGATATGGTGCCCACTTTGGAGGAGTATGAGATTATGCTAAAATGGCCCAAATCAGCCGGAGTCCATATTCGCCACGAGGTATATACTTCTGCAGCACAAGTCGCTGCCATCATCTGATTGCCATTCTGGCAGACTACCCTGATAGAAAAAGGGAACATCTAGGGTTAGAAAGTCTCAATGTTAGAAGACCATCTGTCCTCTTTGGCTGAAAGGGCAGAATGAGCCGCTTTTAACAAAACCCTGGCCTTGATTATGTTATAAAAAGAGGCTGAGATCAAGAGGGGGGTTGAATTGATCTTTGAAAGATTTTCGCAATTAACAGATTATCTATTTCAAAAGTTAAGATTTCAGATTTGTTTATGAATCACACAGCAAGCAATCAAAAAATAAATGCAACAACAGAATTAAAGAAGAGAAAGGTTTAGAAAGATATCACCAAGGTTTATACTGGTTCACCCAATCCCAGGGCTACGTCCAGTCTCTAGCCAAATTCCAGCTGGGTTCCACTAGATTGAATGTTTTACAGATTACAACCTTAATCACACACTCAATCTACCACAAGAACCACAATTCCAGTTCTTGCTCCTAACCTTTCACCAAGAACCAAATTCTAGTTCTTGACAACCTCTACAACCAAATTCCAGCTGCAGAGAAACCAATGCCCACAATTTCGGGCACCAACAATATAGAAAAGAATGTCAAGAAACAAACAGAAGAAACTAGAATGCTCAAACCAGTTTTATGCAATTCTGCAGTAACTTGTTTCTTCTCAAAAGAATGCAATTTTGCCTCAAGAAAGAATTCTTTTGAACTTCACAAAAACTAGCGTGAATCTTTCTTGAAAGAAGTACTTTTGATTGCTTGAATGATTGCAAAAGGATGTGTATCAGATGTATTTTAAAATGATCAAGCACCTCTATTTATATAGAAGATTTTCAAAACATCTGGTTTAATTAATCTGTTAAATAATCTTTTAATCTGTTAAAAGCCTTGTTTTAATCTGTTAAAACTTCTTTTAATCCATTAAAACGTTCTTGATTGTAGACCCCAAATCTTGCCCAGCCTCCAAATAAAGAGTAAAAGACCTCCTATTCGAAGATGGAAGAAGCCTAACAAGCCACTAGGAGAGACTATTAGGCCCCATACTAGGATATGAGGGATTTTCGGCACGAAAATAAGGTTTCTCTCCTTTTTGGGGACGAGACCGCCGTCTCAAAATCGAGACCACCGTCTCGCCTCATGCAAGTGGCAAGACCGCCGTCTCGTTTGGCGAGACGGCGGTCTCGCCACCTGCGAAGGGCGAGACGGCGGTCTCGCCACTTTGGCATGGCGAGACGGCGATCTCGCCACTTTGGCATGGCGAGACGGCGGTCTCGACCCTGTCAGACGAGACGGCGGTCTCGACCTGTCAGGCGCGAAAAACTATAAATAGGGGGCTCCATCCCCTCATTTCGACACACCACACAGAGTTTTCTCCTCCTTCTCTCTAGAAAATCAATAGTTTCTCTCTCTAGAATCCCTCCGACGCATTTCCGGAGCTTCTGAGTGTCTTAAGAGTATTTTTGAGCGTTTCGAGAGGTTTACGAAGCTGTGTAGAGTGAAGGGCTGCCACAAAGCACCCCATATTTTTAAGAATTAATATAAAAGCGTGCTTCAGAGGTTTATATTCTCTCTCTCTACTTTTATCGCTTTAATTTTAAATTATGCAATAGATACTAGGGCCATGTAGTCGTAATTTTAAATTCCGCAGAATAAAAGGGTAAAAGCGTAATTTTCACCAGTTTAAATATTTTTAAATAAGTTGGCCTGTCATAGGGAACCCGAAAGGGGCGTCGTAAAGGAACTAACACTTCCTTTACACGTAACTAACTCCCTTACCCAACTCTGGTTCTAATGACCAAAGTTGGTTTTTCGAAAACCAACGCCTTTTAATTCCTTTTCCGATGTTTCCGGTAAAAACATCGGTGGCGACTCCACAGAACCCTTTCAAAACTAGCTTTTGAATTAGCCCGGTTATCGGACAATCCAAGAGCGCCTTTTCAAAAAACTCACCCCTAGGTTCAGCCCGGTTATCGGACAACCTAAAGGCGTTGTAACCACCAACAAAAAACGCAAAAATCAAGAGGGTCGAAACCATCGCGTCGCTCCGACCGCCTCTTTTTGACGGCGGCGACAGATGGCGACTCCACTGGGGAAGCCTCGAGAGTTGATCCCATTTAGTGATGGACCGACTTAAAAAATAAATAAACCAAGAAAATAATGCTTTTTCCCTTACCTTGTATTATAACAAGTTTTAATGCTTGGCTTTAATAATTGTTGTTTGTTTATATTTACGCAATTGTTTGAAATATAAATTGTACACAAACCCTTGCACACAATAGTTCCCTCTATACCCGGGGGCAAGTGAGAAATCCATAGGGAGTGGGTGGCAGGTACGGTTCGTTGTAGTGATGGCCTTGTGCCCACCAATGTGATCGGAAACCACCACTCAAGGTGATAACCTTCCTCTTTTGGCACAAAGACTGACTATGGCCTTAGTGCTAAGCATGGTCGAAAGGCTGGAGAGTGGGGACCCTATAATGGGGGCACCTTGGGGGCCTAAGCCTTGGTGAGAACAGTTAGAACCTACCCTTGCCAATGCACTTTTCTGCAGGAAAACCCTACCTCGTGATTAAAATGACTTCTCACCTGTTCGCGGATGAATGAATTGTATGTGCATTTGTTTGTTGCATTTGATTGCATAGCATAACCAAACAACAAATAAAAACAAAATTTTACAATAAACACCCTTATCTCGGACAGTCTGCCTTTTAGCTAGCCTGATTTCAGGTTCTTTGTAAGCTAAGTAGCCACGCAGTCCGACAGAAGAGATAAGGGACACTAATATTATTCTTTCGCCAATAAAACCATTTTATCTTGGACAGTCTGCCTTTTAGCTAGCCTGGTTTCAGGTTCTTTGTAAGCTAAGTAGCCACACAGTCCGATAGAAGAGATAAAAGGCTAAAAAAATAAATCCAAAATAAATAAAATAATAATAACAAAATCAAAACATTTATAAAAAGAATTTTGACAAAGTCGTATCATTCATATTGCATCATGTTATAAGTGGAAAAATCAAGAGAAAAAAAATAAATGCATAAGGAAAGTATGCATACGCATCATTTTAATAAATCCCTAAAAAATGGGTCTTAGAAGCGTTTTTTGGGAAAATTACTGGGCCAAATCCCCTTTAGGTATTTATTATCTGATTCCTCACCTTTTTCCCTTTGTTTTGATATGTTGTGCGTCCAAATCAGACATCTCAGTCAAAAGTTATGCCACTTTGAACATCTACCGCCCTTTTGTACTGGTGCATGCATAAATACATTCATTCTAAGGAATATCCATCTCATAAATCATTTGTTTTAAACAATAAAAATCTTTTTGCATTCTAGAAAGCGGCTAGTATTCTTCATGCCCTCATCCACATACAAAAAAAAAAACACAAAATCCCAAACACTATCATACATCATGTTAGAAAATAAAACATGATAATGTTTAGGAAAAAACAAACACTTGCATACATGCATCCACCAAACTTCATCCTCATAACATGCATCTAATAATAGACAATCGAAGAAGTGGACATTCCTCAATAACATGAAAAGAGGATTAGGGCATTCACATGCCATGCACGGGAAGTAAAAAAGAAAATAAATAGAAATTCTAACCTGCCTATGGGTTCATTTAGGCTTCTTCACTTAAAAAAAAATGTACTTCAAAACATTGCATTGAGGAATGTACACTGTCTGGATGAAATAAATAAAATTGTTTGTTTTCATCATCTCTTCAAGTGTCTATTGTATTTATAAATTGCATTCATAAATTGCATTCATTCTCACTTTAATAATAATAAGATAATAAAAAGAAAGGATTAATTGATGTGCTTTCCATGAATTGGAATAAGATGAAGAGGAAACCTTTTGTCGTCAAGTTCTCTCCAACGGTTGATCCGCATAAAGAGGATAATAAGCCTCAACCGTTGGGTATCCGAGTTAATAAGGAATAAGGGGCAAGGATGTCGTTACATTTGTTCACCCCATACATTAAATAAGGCTGCACCATGGAGATACGCAAAAACACCGCCCTAACAAGGATATCTCCAGCATAGCTGGCATTGGGGGCAAAATTAGAAATGGAAGAATTTATTCCCCCAAGGAGCTATAAGATGACGCTCTTACAAATAAAGAGAAAATAAAAAGACCGAAGAAAAACATAATCCAAAGAGGAAACTGAGTAGACTTTGGATTCACGACGCTATGACAATTCTCTCAATGCTTCGCCAAAGAGACAAACTCACGGTAGGCGACAAGCTGGTCATGGTTTGAGCTAAAATCGGCATTCGGATCAGTAAGTCGTCTGCCCTACCTTGAATGGATGCGACTGAAGAGGACTCTTGAAATATCTTTTGCCAATATGAGAAGACTTCCCCAACAATATGAAGGTGACCCACATGATGGGAAAATATGGATATCGCCCAAACCAAGGGCTCATTAGAAACTCTCAAGGAATAAGGGAGCCACCAGATTTTAAAGACAATCCTTTGAAGCTTACCCTACAAAGGATCAAGCTGCACTGAGAAAAGGGAAGTCTCCCCTCCGCAGCTCGAATCATATTTTCCCAAACAAAGGGGTTCAAGCGTCAAAAGCGACTTTAGTCATTAGGTGTTCTCCTTCTGATTCTTAGGGTTTGTAAATCCAATGACTATTAGAGATTACTCCTCGGGCCTGGCCCAACCCCCGAGCATAGTAGGGCACATATTTCCCTATTAATTACAAAGAATGTCATTCTTATTATCTGCTTCTCTTCCTACTATTCATATCTAAACCTCATTAATAACCATGTTTAAACAAACGTTTCAAAAATGCGTCAAAATGCGCCATCGTCAAAATAATCAAACCACTCATCACCACTGATTGACTAGAAACACAATAAAGTTTTACCTCGTCATAAATAAAGCCGTGTTTCGGCAATGTTGTGCAAAAAGAAAACAAAAATCAAAAGAAGCCCATAAAAGCTAAAGGCCAAAAAGAGAGGGCAAGATACCCGGTAGGAAACCCACAAAGGGGGCTACGCAAAAGTTAGGGTAAACCCGCTAGGAAACCTGAACAACCATAAAGGGTAGCCTAGGCAAAAATTAGGGTTACAAAATAAAGTCCACTAGGTTTCCAAAGCAAGAAAAAAGAAACCTAGACAAAAGTTAGGACAAAACAAAACACAACATCTTAGACTGAGAATCCAAAGGGCGAACTAGGGAAGTCAATCAGTCATAGCAAGCGCCATAGAATAAGACGCCACTCCATAAACAAAACGTTGTTTAAACTAGCCTAAACACTCTAACCAACCTTGGCTAGCCGTGCTTACAAAAACCATTTTTTGTCAAAATAAAACAATTCTAAAACACAAGCCTTTGAATTAAATATCCTCTTCTTTCTCTTCTCTTGACCCTTACCACTACGGCATTCTAGTAAGTAGTAGGGAAATGTGGAGATAGTAATCAATAGGAGGATTGGCATCCCCGAGGAAAGGGAGGGGCGCACTGACATGGCAAGTCGCTCTACAATCAATACAATCATTCTTCGGTCATGAAAAAATCGAGACGACAAAATTGGTACAGCCTATCATGTCGATAAAGCACATAACGTCAGAAGCTCATCAGAAGTAAAAGCACATTGGTTAATCCTTTTGAAAAATTAATTGAAATAGTATTATAGGATGCATATCGCAAACATTGCATGCATATGATAGGCTCCTATCTCTCAAAAAAGAAGAGAAAGAAAAATGACAATAAAAAGAATAATGCCTGCTAGGAAATTCTTAGGCAAAAGTTAGGGTAGCCCACTAGATCGAAAACCCGCAAAGGGCGGTCTAGGCAAAAGTTAGGGCATTCATAAAAAAGGAAAAAGCCCGCTAAGATATCCCTAGGCAAGAATTAAGGTAGCCCGCTAGACCGAAAACCCCTAAAGGGCGGTCTAGGCAAAAGATAGGGCTAAACCAAAAAATGAATAAAAGAGAGGGGTCCTTCATCATAATCATGAAAGTCCAGCAGGAGAATGCCAGTCACTTTTCCAGATGCATCGATAAAAAAGGATAGATTGCATTTAGGGCATCCACACACAAGTAGTCGCACAAAAGGACGTTGTCAAGATAAAAAATGAAAGAAATAAAAATTACTTCAGACAAATAACAAAAAATGAAAAGCATTCATGCATATAAGGAGACTAGCTCCATGTTTGTGATTGAAAATAGGATCACTGAGACTGAGTCTCCAAATAATGCCCTCAAGAAAACGGAGCAAGTCGTCAATCAAGCGACTCATCAAAATAAGAGCTTCTGAAAATCAAAAGCTTCAGCTACCATCCTTCTACCCAGAAAAAGAAGGCACAAGAAAGTAATAAGTCTCCAAACATTGCTCTCCCTCAAGAAAGAAAAGCGAGTTGTCATCAACAAATAAGCTCAGAAGAAATAAGAAGCTTCCAGAAGCCAAAGCTCCAATCATCACCCAATAAAAGAGGGCACAATCATCAGACATCATAAAAGAAAAGCCGACGAAAAGGCTTAGTCATCCCCAAGAGGATCCCTTCCTACTCCGAAGGCAAAACAAAAACACTCCTCATAGCTTAGCATTACCACTACATGAGTCATCAAGCATACTCACCCAAAGTCTCCTCCACACTCCCCAATGGAGAATAAAGGCTTCAAGAGCCCATCATCATCAACAGTAAAAAAGAGTCCAAACCACCAAGGGCTCAACAAAAAGAAAGAAGAGAAAAGAAGAGAAAAGAAAACTCTTGCATCCCCAACGATGTCCAAAAAGGCCATGGCAGAGAGGGCCGAATAAAAATCCTCAAGTGGATCTCCAAAAAATTCTACAAAAAAGAATCAGAAATTCCCATTCTCCAATGGAATAAGAGCTTCACAAGTTTAGCTCGCATCAACATTAATTAAGGAGCCAAGACTCCATCCCTAGAAAAGAAAAATCAAATCCCCAGGGAGTCAACTAATTCCCTGGTGGATCACCAAAAAAAAGAAAACTTCATGGACCTCCCAAAAAGAAGGGAAAAAGCCAGCGTAATAAAAAGAGACTAAAAAGTAAAAAGGCTTACGCATTATCCCCATAAAAAGCCAGATTTCAAAATCGCGATAAAAAAGAGATAAATCGTGAGAAAAAAGGCGAAATCAATCCTAACTTTTAGGCAATCAATAAAATCCCTAAGTGGGTCACCGCAGAAAAGGGAAAATCAACGAAAAAGAAGGAATCGGAAATCCCAATGAAACAAGAGTATCGGCAAAGCCATCTCATACCAACAACATCCAACAAGGAGTCAAAACTCCATTCCCTCAAAGGAGAAATCAAAATTAGATCCCCAGGAAGGCAACCAATTCCCCGGTGGATTAATAAAAAAGAAAGATCATCCCAGTGAGCCTACTACAAAGGCAAAACTTCATATTCATCCTCAGAATGTCATTTGCCTACGCATAGGCAAGACCTGGCAAGCAAGAGCCAGCATCCCCATATCAGCCTAGTAAGAGGCAAAACAAATGCAGCCAAAAGTCTTCACTTCCGATGAAGCATATGCCTACTCAGAGGCATTACCAGAAACTCAATGGACTATCTCCCTGCTCAGAGGCACCATTAAAATCAGCAAAATTTTCAAGAGGATTCCTGCCTACATAAGAGGCACTCATCAAAAATCCCCGACAACCAGCAAAGTCGGATGATCACTACCAAAAGGATCAAAACAAAGAATCTCCAGTAATCAACAAGCTGGATGGATCAAAAACAAAGAATCCCTGGCACAAGCAGGATGACTATCCCAGAAAAGTCACAAGAACAAAAGACAAGAGAACGCATCTCAGTACTCAGCGCATGAGCTAGAGCAGTAAGCCGCCACCATAGCCAAAGGATCAGCTACCGCAAGAAGGGGCATCCAGAGGCACCAAACTAGACGAGGGTTCCTACTCGTCAACCAAGGGGTCAGCTACCGCGTCAAAAGAGCATCCCGAGGTTTCACAACGGTGCATGAGCTAGAGCAGTAAGCCGCCACCATAGCCAGAGGATCAGCTGCCGCAAGAAGGAGCATCCGGAGGCACTTCACCAGATGAGGGTGTGTACTCATCAGGCCTTATAAAAGGGGGCTTACCAGACGGGGGTTCATACTCATCAAACACCAGATGGGGGTGTATACTCATCGGGCCTTACAAAAGGGGGCTTACCGGACGGGGATTCATACTCGTCAAACCAGATGGGGGTTCGTACTCATCAGCCGAAGGGGTCAGCTACCGTTAGAAGGAGCATCCTAGAAGCACACAACATTTCCCCAGAGGACCATCCGCCACAAAGACGGAGCATCTGAAGGGTGACTGGGCAAGTGGGTCAACTCCTTTACCTTCCTGTCAATCTGTCTGGCACAACAGGCCAACAGTCGACAAGTCAGGTAAAGGGGGCGGGGGGCAGCTGTAGACCCCAAATCTTGGTCGGCCTCCAAATAAAGAGTAAAAGACCTCCTATTCGAAGATGGAAGAAGCCTAACAAGCCACTAGGAGAGACTATTAGGCCCCATACTAGGATAGGAGAGATTTTCGGCACGAAAATAAGGTTTCTCGCCTTTTTGGGGACGAGACCGCCGTCTCGAAATCGAGACCGCCGTCTCGCCTCATGCAAGTGGCGAGACGAGACGGCGGTCTCGCCACCTGCGAAGGGCGAGACGGCGGTCTCACCACTTTGGCATGGCAAGACGGCGGTCTCGTTTGATGAGACGAAGGTCTCGACCCTGTTAGACGAGATGGCGGTCTCGACCTGTCAGGCGCGAAAAACTATAAATAGGGGGTTCCATCCCCTCATTTCGACACACCACACAGAGTTTTCTCCTCCTTCTCTCTAGAAAATCACTAGTTTCTCTCTCTAGAATCCCTCCGACGCATTTCCGGAGCTTCTGAGTGTCTTAAAAGTATTTTTGAGCGTTTCGAGAGGTTTACGAAGCTGTGTAGAGTGAAGGGCTGCCACAAAGCACCCCATATTTTTAAGAATTAATATAAAAGCGTGCTTCGGAGGTTTATATTCTCCCTCTCTACTTTTATCGCTTTAATTTTAAATTATGCAATAGATACTAGGGCCATGTAGTCATAATTTTAAATTCCGCAGAATAAAAGGGTAAAAGCGTAATTTTCACCGGTTTAAATATTTTTAAATAAGCTAGCCTGTCATAGGGAACCCGAAAGGGCGTCGTAAAGGAACTAACACTTCCTTTACACGTAACTAACTCCCTTACCCAACTCTGGTTCTAATGACCAAAGTTGGTTTTTTGAAAACCAACGCCTTTTAATTCCTTTTCCGATGTTTCCGGTAAAAACATCGGTGGCGACTGCACAGAACCCTTTCAAAACTATCTTTTGGATTAGCCCGGTTATCGGACAATCCAAGAGCGCCTTTTCGAAAATCTTGCCCCTAGGTTCAGCCCGGTTATCAGACAACCTAAAGGCGTTGTAACCACCAACAAAAAACGCGAAAATCAAGAGGGTCGAAACCATCGCGTCGCTCCGACCGCCTCTTTTTGACGGCGGCGACATTGATTATTTTCCAGATTTGTTTTAACTAATACGACAACGTTTATATCAATTAAAACTCTTTGTAAAAAATCTTCTAATTTGTTTTAATCGATTGTTTCGTGTTTCAATCGATTAAAATAATGCAAAACTTTTTTGTAAACTTTTCCAAGTGATTTTAACTGAAAAAAACTCATATTTGAAAGAATTAATGGTTGAGTTCAAGAGGGGGGGTGAATTGAACTTTAAAACTTTTTCGCAAAACTTACTTTCTTTTGGAAGAATGAGTTATCTTTATTCAATCTTTGCAAAGGTAACTCGGTTTAAACACAGCACAATTAAAGACAGAAAATAAAAGAGATGAAAGAAGAATATTAACACACAAATTTATACTTGGTTCACTCTAATCCAGAGCTACATCCGAGTTCTTGACAAACCGAGTCAAGTTCCACTAATACCAAGTGAAAATTACAACCAATAGATACTCACCAATCTACCCCAAGAACTATATTGTAAAACCCACAAGACAGAATCTTGAAAACCACCCAGTAACCAAATCCAGTTACTGTACCAAGTGCAGATTACAATCCAACCTGCACAATCACACTTTTACAAAAGAGTATGGAAAGAAAAAACCTGGACTTGAAGTTCTAATTGTCCAGAACAAATTCTAATAGCACTTTCTCTCTTTGATTGACCACAATTCTGATCACAGCACCTTATGATATGAAAAAGATTCTTGAATGCAGAGAAAGTCACGTATGAAAGTTTCACAGATTGATTTCACAAGTTTTCTCAAGTAGTGTATTGTTTGTGTATTTTCAAAAGATAGATCAATTCTGTATATATAGAGTAAAGCATAGAATCAGAATGTTCCAACTGTCAAAAACTGTTTCAGAGAGTCAAAAGATCGATTAGATTGAAGTAAAACAGTTTAGAAGAGACTCTGATCGATTAGAACTGAAGTATGATCGATCAGACCGAGTTATGATCGATCAGAATGAAACTATGATCGATCAGAATAAAACTATGATCGATCAGAATATATTTCAATCGATTAAAACATCGATTCAATCGATTGATTTCATTTAAAGCTCCATTCAATCGATTGATTCGAGTTTTTAATGGATTGAAACAACTTTATGAAAAATGACAGCTCTCTGTTTCAATCGATTGAAAATTATTTCAACAGATTGAAAACCTGCAAACACTTAGTTAATAAAATAGCCTCTCTGTTTTAACAGATTAAAAATTATTTCAACAGATTGATTTTCTGAAAAACTCTTGGACTGAAAAAAAAAATCTTTCTGTTTCAACAGATTTAAAAATCATTTCAACAGATTGAAAATGCGAAACTTTGATATTGAAAAATTCATTGAGTTATTTTAACTTGTTGATTCCGCGAATCAATCAATTGAAAATACGACTATGTATGACCACTTATTCTTTTAAGTGATTTTAACAGATTGAAAATCCTTTTCAACAGATTGAAAAACTTAGTTTGTTCTTTTAATACTTTGATGTTAGTTTTTCATGCAGAAAAATGATTTTCAATGATATGCAATATTTTAAGGTGCTTATCACAAAATATAATGGCCTATCAAGAGATTAAGTGCTTAAACTTAAAAACCTAATCATCTACACACCCACAACCTAAGTTATATCTATGTCTTCATCAAATCCACCAAGTGCTTCAATCTCCCCCTATTTGATGGAGACAAATAACCACTGCACCTGCAAAACAAAAATAACAGACCAGAGACATATATTTTGTGGTGTGTGTGTAGTGACAGTTTTAAGCAAAATACTTCTCCCCCTATTTGACTGCATCAAATAGATTGTTTTAGTTACAGTCCAATGGGGCCACGTGGGTACCCCGAATATAAAATAGAACATTAAAAACTAAGGAAAAGAAAATAGAATAGCAGAAACATAGAAAATCTTCATTCGTCCCCGGGGCCTTGATTGAATTGCAGTTCCACAATCCTGTTGTAAATGTCTTCTAGTTGATTATCAATATGCTTGGAACCTTGCAATGAAATTTTCATCCAAATAATGCTTGCAGAGCCCTCGGAGCGGCATTCATCTCCATATGCCTCCTTTGGTCGATTGCGGTTCGCTCATTTGATGTAACATTGTTCTTTCGAACTAAGACGAGAGGCGTGCCACGGTCGGGCGGTGGATTGTATGGAATCATCTCCATTGGGTTCACCTCTTCCATTGGATCAGACGGACGTCTTTGCAGAAGTTCCGGGAATATCGGTGTTGATTCCTTCCTCTTGCTCTTCTTCTTCACTTTCTTCACTTTTTCCGAGCTTCTTCTTTGGAAATCCATTCACCATCAATTTTGATGAACCCCATTTTGTGAAGAACGGAATTGTTTATTTCATTTGTTGGTTGAACAGTTTCAACAAGTTCCCCTTCCAGATCAACACCAAAATGTGTTAAAAACTTAGAAATCAGAATAGCATAAGGATACCTGAAATCACTTAGCCTCTTGGCTTTGATCATGTGGTCCTTGATGACGAAGACCCAGTTCACCCGTATCCTGTGGTGAATGCAGTACATTAGTACTAAATCTCCTTCGTTTAGCACCACATGATTGCTTCCCCTGGGTGTGAGCTGCCAGGAAATGATGAAAGCGAGAATCCTTTCTTCCAGTTTCAACTTCCCAGTGTTGAATGAACTTACAGAATCATGCCTATTCTTCAGGCAAGAGCGGAAATACTGAACTTTATTAAATTCTTCAACATCCGAAGTACACCCTTTGGTGACTTTCACACCTACATCCTTTATTCCAGCAACCTCCTTCCGGACATTAGGTGTTATCTCAATGTCTACTCCTTTGACTTGAGTTATTAGAGTGGAACCTTCAAAGGACAAGTTAGTGAAGAAGACTTTAATTAAGTCGGGGTAAATCTTACCATTCAACTCCGAAACTTCGAAGTTTTTGATGTTGCGAGTAACTTCAGAATGCCTCTGAATCCTTCGGCATCAAACCAGGAAAACTTTAACATCTTTGGAATGTTGACTTGCTTCCTGCTCAATTCATGGATAAACAAATCCATTTTCTCTTGGTCCCCATTGAACCAAGTCTCAATCCTTCCTCCAACATTTTGTTCTTGCCTTGCGGTAGAAGACTCGCCTCTGCTGGACTTCTTCCTACCGAGACTTTGTGCGCTTGAGCATACTTGATTTTTTTGATGAGCGGAACAAAGTAGAAGCGAGAAAAGAGAAAGTTCAAAGAAGGAAATAATACTACGGGAATAAGAATACACAAACCTTTCGGCTTCAAAAATTTTTGTCTTTACTTGTTTTATTGTTTCTGCGCGGTGATGATAAAGGAGGAGAGAGAATTGCTACTTGTACACTTTAATTACCCTCACATCGATATCCAATCAGAGTCAATCAACTTTTATTGGATATCTTTGATATTTAAGAGAGTAGTTGAAGTTTATCTTGTTGTAAATGCATTCAATCCACTCTGCAGAAATTGTTTAGAGACAAAGTACATACAACTAGCCCAAAAAAAATAATCAATTGATATTCAGTGAAACCAATTGATTTTGTAATCGCGAGATACTCGAAGTAAAATAAACCGATTGAATCGAGAATTAAATCGATTGTTATTGTAAGAGACAAGCATGCACAGTACCATAAGTGAATTCAATCGATTGAATCGAAGATTTAATCGATTGATTTATAGAAGAAAGTATGCAGAGCTACAAGGTTAATGAAATAAACCGATTAAAAGCTTATCTAATCGATTGAACTAATAACACATCAATATCAGTGAGTAAGAATCAGAAAATCAACAGATTATTTCACAATTTCAATCGATTGAAACAAATAATATCAAGTTATTCATGCAATTATTAATCGATTGAACTTGTTATCAGCCTGTTAAAAAGCATACAATCACTGTAACGAATCAGTTATGCAATACTAGATATATCTAGAATTCCTAATTCAGTCCTAAGCATATTAAGTCTATCTCTAGGAAGTGGTTTAGTGAATAAATCAGCTAACTATTTTTCAGATTCAACGAATAATATCTCACAGTCACCCCTAGATACGTGTTCTCTAATAAAGTGATGTCTAATTTCAATATGCTTAGTTCTAGAGTGTTGAATAGGATTCTTAGTTAAGTTTATTGCACTAGTATTGTCACAAACCAGAGGTACCTTGTTTAGAGTCACTCCATAATCTGTCAGTTGTTGCTTGAGGTAAATGCTTTGAGCACAACAGCTCCCAGCTGCAATGTATTCAACTTCTGCAGTTGACAGAGCAACACACGCTTGCTTTTTGCTATGCCACGATATAAGACTGCTCCCCAGTAAATGACAAGTACCAGAGGTACTCTTTCTGTCCAATCTACATCCTGCAAAGTCAGAATCAGAAAATCCAACAAGTTTAAGGGATGCACCTTCAGGATACCATAGTCCAACATTAATTGTTCCCTTAAGGTACTTCAGAATCCTTTTGGCAGCGGTAAGATGTGATTCCTTTGGATTTGCCTGAAATCTTGCACAAAGGCACACACTAAACATAATGTCAGGTCTACTAGCAGTCAGATACAGTAGTGAACCAATCAAACCTCTGTATTTAGTTTGATCAACATGTTTTCCTTTTTCATCTAAGTCTAGACAGCAGTTAGTAGACATGGGTGTAGAGGATTCCTTGCAATTGAGCATATCAAATTTCTTTAACAATTCATTGCAGTATTTAGATTGGCTAAGAAAAATGCCATTTCTTAATTGTTTAACCTGGAGACCAAGGAAGAAATTCAATTCTCCCATCATAGACATTTCAAATTCACTTTGCATTTCTTTTACAAACTTATTACACATGGAATTATTAGTGGAACCAAAAATGATATCATCCACATACACCTACACCAGAATAATGTCAGTTCCAGATTTCTTAATGAACAGAGTTTTATCAACCTCACCTCGCTTGTACCCTTGATCAATTAGGAAGTTACTTAACCTCTCATACCATTGTCTAGGTGCTTGCTTTAAACCATAAAGGGCCTTTTTCAATTTGTAGACATGGTCAGGATGCTTGTGATCTTCAAACCCTGGAGGTTGAGAAACATATACTTCTTCATTGATGAGTCCATTCAGAAAGGCACTCTTTACATCCATCTGTAGTAATCTGAAACCACTTATACAGGCATAAGCTAATAATAATCTAACAGCTTCAAGTCTAGCTACAGGTGCAAAAGTTTCATCAAAATCGATACCCTCTTGTTGGTTATACCCTTTGGCTACCAACCTAGCTTTATTTCTAGTAATAATGCCGTGTTCATCTAGCTTGTTTTTGAATACCCACTTAGTACCAATTACATTGATATCTTTGATTTTAGGAACTAATTTCCACACTTTATTTCTTTCAAATTGATTAAGCTCATCATGCATGGCACTAACCCAGTATTCATCATTCAATGCTTCTTTAACTGTCTTAGGCTCTATTTGTGAAATGAATGCCATATGATTAGAGAATTGGTTAAGAGAATGTCTAGTAGATACTCCCTTATTGATTTGCCCAATGACATTGTCTAGAGAGAGATCTCTTGGGACAATCCACTCTTTAGGAAGCTCTTCCAGAACATCTTCTTCCTGATCTTCAGTAATTGTTGGAGAATTAGCTTTTGCAGGGTCCACTGATGGATCATCTTCTTCAACAGTACACTGTTTTGAATTTCTGACATGTTTCAACTGATAAGAATTATCAGTTAAATCTTCTTCATCTGCAGTACCTGTTGTTCTATACTGCACCGCTTGAGGAGACTCATTAAACACAACATGTACTGATTCTTCAACTGATTTCAATCTTAAATTGTAAACTCTATATGCATGACCGTGAGTTGAGTAACCAAGAAAAATTCCTTTATCAGATTTTTCATCAAACTTGCCAATATTTTCTTTCCCATTGTTTAAAACAAAACATGTACATCCAAAAACCCTGAAATAGTTTATGTTGGGTTTTCTTCCTTTGTACAGTTCATATGGGGTTTTCGTAAGCATGGGTCTAATCAAGATTCTATTCAAAACATGACAAGTAGTGTTGACTGCATCTGCCCAAAAGTATTTTGGTAAAGAATTTTCACACAACATTGTTCTAGCAAGTTCCACAATGGATCTGTTCTTTCTTTCCACAACACCATTCTGTTGAGGAGTTCTTGGAGCAGAAAAATTGTGTTTTATGCCAAACTTTTCACAAAAGGATTCAAACTTTTCATTTACAAATTCTCCACCATTGTCACTTTGAATAGATGTAATGAAATACCCTTTTTCATTATGTAACACCTTGGCAAGCTTTTTGAAAGATTTGTAAGAATCAGATTTGGCTTTAAGAAAAACAGTCCAGGTAAATCTGGAGAAATCATCAACAATTACCATGATATAAAGATTACCACCTAGGCTTTTGTTCCTTGAAGGACCAACCAAATCCATGTGAAGCAGTTCTAAAGGTCTCGAAGTTGAAACAATATTTTTGTTTGAAAAAGATTTTCTAGTTTGTTTGCCTTTCAAACACGCTTCACAGATTTTATCTTTCAAGATTTGAAGCTTAGGCAGCCCAGAAACTAATTCTTTTGAAATCAGTTTGTCAAGATGGTTAAGATGAATATGAGCAAGCCTTCTATGCCACAACCAAGATTCTTCTTCTTTAGTAAGAAGACAATGTGACCAAGATCACATAACTGACTTATGCTTATCAGATTGTGCTTGAGACCTTCAATAAGAAGAACATTGTGAATGATTACTGATTCACCATCACCAATATCTCCAGAACCAAGAATTCTTCCTCTGTTGTTGTCTCCATAAGTCACATGACCTCCATTCTTCAATTTCAGCTTCTGGAATTTTGAAATGTCACCTGTCATGTGCCTTGAGCATCCGCTGTCTAGGTACCAAAGTGACTCTTGTTGCTGTTCCTGAAAGATCAAACATCAAGTATTTGGTACCCTTACGAATTTTGGGTCCTTAGGTGTCAAATTTTCTGTTTAACATGCTTTGGAACCCATCTCTTCCTACCTTGCGGCACAAAATATTTTCTAGCATGACAGAATTTTATAGTATGTCCTTTCTTCATGCAGTAATGACAAGATGAGAAGGGGAATGCTGTTGTTTTTCTGTATGAAAAGAAGTTTAAGTATTTTTTAGTTTTTACCCCATTCTTAGGTTTGTACCCGATTCCAGAATGTTCAAACACACAATTTTGAGACCCAAGAAGTGCATCTAAATTCTCTTTACCTTGAGTAAATTTTGTAAAGGTTTTAGTCAAGTAATCAACCTTATTTTGTAAAACAATACATTTTTCACAATTCTTATTAACAGCAACATTATCCGCAGATGAATAGATAATATCTAGATGTTCTAAATCTGTTTTGCTCTCTAGTAGTTCTTTTTCTAGAATTTTAACTCTATTTTCTAACCAGTTATTTAAACCTTTCAACCGATTATTTGTATGAGATAAATTTCTGGCTTCACTATGCATTTCATTGAAAGCATTTAGTAATGTGCTGTAATTCATTTCATTCTCTGTAGGAGTTGAACTTACATGTGATGAAGAGGATTCACAGCCAGCCATCAAGCACAGGTTCACCTCCTCACTTTCGGATTCAGAGCTGGAAGATGAATCATTGTCTTGCCAGGCTATATAGGCCTTTTTCCCTTTGTGTCTTGATTCTTTCTTGTTCTGATTCTTGGTCTTTTCCGGACACTCACTCTTTATGTGACCCTGTTTACCACAAGAATAACAAGTAATAGAATTTTGAACAGATTCAGTCTTTTTATCATTGTACCTTTTTACTTGGCCAGTTCTGTTCTTTCTTCTAAGAAATTTCCCAAATTTCTTAACCAACAAAGTCAGGTTCTCTGATTCATCTTCTTCAGATCCACTGTTTTCTTCAATCGTCTTGAGAACAATATTTCTAATTTTCTTTTCTGCATTCTCTTGTTCTTTGAACCGATTGATTTCCAACTCATGTTCCCTCAACTTACCAAAAAGTGAAGCGGTAGTCATTTTAGTCAAGTCTCTTGATTCTGATATTGCTGTTACCTTTGGTTGCCATGTTCTGTCCAAACACTTTAAGATTTTGATGTTCAACTCTTCTTTGTCAAAAGTCTTTCCTAACCCGATTAGATGATTAACTATGTGCGTGAACCTTTTCTGCACATCTGCAATTGTTTCTCCTTGCTGCATTTTAAACAACTCATAGTCCCTGATTGAGCTACCGCGTCAAAGGAGCATCCCGAGGTTTCACAACGGTGCATGAGCTAGAGCAGTAAGCCGCCACCATAGCCAGAGGATCAGCTGCTGCAAGAAGGAGCATCCGGAGGCACTTCACCAGATGAGGGTGTGTACTCATCAGGCCTTATAAAAGGGGGCTTACCAGACGGGGGTTCATACTCATCAAACACCAGATGGGGGTGTATACTCATCGGGCCTTACAAAAGGGGGCTTACCGGACGGGGATTCATACTCGTCAAACCAGATGGGGGTTCGTACTCATCAGCCGAAGGGGTCAGCTACCGTCAGAAGGAGCATCCCAGAAGCACACAACATTTCCCCAGAGGACCATCCGCCACAAAGACGGAGCATCTGAAGGGTGACTGGGCAAGTGGGTCAACTCCTTTACCTTCCTGTCAATCTGTCTGGCACAACAGGCCAACAGTTGACAAGTCAGGTAAAGGGGGCGGGGGGCAGCTGTAGACCCCAAATCTTGGTCGGCCTCCAAATAAAGAGTAAAAGACCTCCTATTCGAAGATGGAAGAAGCCTAACAAGCCACTAGGAGAGACTATTAGGCCCCATACTAGGATAGGAGGGATTTTCGGCACGAAAATAAGGTTTCTCGCCTTTTTGGGGACGAGACCGCCGTCTCGAAATCGAGACCGCCGTCTCGCCTCATGCAAGTGGCGAGACGAGACGGCGGTCTCGCCACCTGCGAAGGGCGAGACGGCGGTCTCACCACTTTGGCATGGCAAGACGGCGGTCTCGTTTGATGAGACGAAGGTCTCGACCCTGTTAGACGAGATGGCGGTCTCGACCTGTCAGGCGCGAAAAACTATAAATAGGGGGTTCCATCCCCTCATTTCGACACACCACACAGAGTTTTCTCCTCCTTCTCTCTAGAAAATCACTAGTTTCTCTCTCTAGAATCCCTCCGACGCATTTCCGGAGCTTCTGAGTGTCTTAAAAGTATTTTTGAGCATTTCGAGAGGTTTACGAAGCTGTGTAGAGTGAAGGGCTGCCACAAAGCACCCCATATTTTTAAGAATTAATATAAAAGCGTGCTTCGGAGGTTTATATTCTCCCTCTCTACTTTTATCGCTTTAATTTTAAATTATGCAATAGATACTAGGGCCATGTAGTCGTAATTTTAAATTCCGCAGAATAAAAGGGTAAAAGCGTAATTTTCACCGGTTTAAATATTTTTAAATAAGCTAGCCTGTCATAGGGAACCCGAAAGGGGCGTCGTAAAGGAACTAACACTTCCTTTACACGTAACTAACTCCCTTACCCAACTCTGGTTCTAATGACCAAAGTTGGTTTTTTGAAAACCAACGCCTTTTAATTCCTTTTCCGATGTTTCCGGTAAAAACATCGGTGGCAACTGCACAGAACCCTTTCAAAACTAGCTTTTGGATTAGCCCGGTTATCGGACAATCCAAGAGCGCCTTTTTGAAAATCTCGCCCCTAGGTTCAGCCCGGTTATCAGACAACCTAAAGGCGTTGTAACCACCAACAAAAAACGCGAAAATCAAGAGGGTCGAAACCATCGCGTCGCTCCGACCGCCTCTTTTTGACGGCGGCGACATTGATTATTTTCCAGATTTGTTTTAACTAATACGACAACGTTTATATCAATTAAAACTCTTTGTAAAAAATCTTCTAATTTGTCTTAATCGATTGTTTCGTGTTTCAATCGATTAAAATAATGCAAAACTTTTTTGTAAACTTTTCCAAGTGATTTTAACTGAAAAAAACTCATATTTGAAAGAATTAATGGTTGAGTTCAAGAGGGGGGGTGAATTGAACTTTAAAACTTTTTCGCAAAACTTACTTTCTTTTGGAAGAATGAGTTTTCTTTATTCAATCTTTGCAAAGGTAACTTGGTTTAAACACAGCACAATTAAAGACAGAAAATAAAAGAGATGAAAGAAGAATATTAACACACAAATTTATACTGGTTCACTCTAATCCAGAGCTACATCCAGTTCTTGACAAACCAGTCAAGTTCCACTAATACCAAGTGAAAATTACAACCAGTAGATACTCACCAATCTACCCCAAGAACTATCTTGCAAAACCCACAAGACAGAATCTTGAAAACCACCCAGTAACCAAATCCAGTTACTGTACCAAGTGCAGATTACAATCCAACCTGCACAATCACACTTTTACAAAAGAGTATGGAAAGAAAAAACCTGGACTTGAAGTTCTAATTGTCCAGAACAAATTCTAACAGCACTTTCTCTCTTTGATTGACCACAATTCTGATCACAGCACCTTATGATATGAAAAAGATTCTTGAATGCAGAGAAAGTCACGTATGAAAGTTTCACAGATTGATTTCACAAGTTTTCTCAAGTAGTGTATTGTTTGTGTATTTTCAAAAGATAGATCAATTCTGTATATATAGAGTAAAGCATAGAATCAGAATGTTCCAACTGTCAAAAACTGTTTCAGAGAGTCAAAAGATCGATTAGATTGAAGTAAAACAGTTTAGAAGAGACTCTGATCGATTAGAACTGAAGTATGATCGATCAGACCGAGTTATGATCGATCAGAATGAAACTATGATCGATCAGACCGAGTTATGATCGATCAGAATAAAACTATGATCGATCAGAATATATTTCAATCGATTAAAACATCGATTCAATCGATTGATTTCATTTAAAGCTCCATTCAATCGATTGATTCGAGTTTTTAATGGATTGAAACAACTTAATGAAAAATGACAACTCTCTGTTTCAATCGATTGAAAATTATTTCAACAGATTGAAAACCTGCAAACACTTAGTTAATAAAATTGCCTCTCTATTTTAACAGATTAAAAATTATTTCAACAGATTGATTTTCTGAAAAACTCTTGGACTGAAAAAAAAAAATCTTTCTGTTTCAACAGATTTAAAAATCATTTCAATAGATTGAAAATGCGAAACTTTGATATTGAAAAATTCATTGAGTTATTTTAACTTGTTGATTCCGCGAATCAATCAATTGAAAATACGACTATGTATGACCACTTATTCTTTTAAGTGATTTTAACAGATTGAAAATCCTTTTCAACAGATTGAAAAACTTAGTTTGTTCTTTTAATACTTTGATGTTAGTTTTTCATGCAGAAAAATGATTTTCAATGATATGCAATATTTTAAGGTGCTTATCACAAAATATAATGGCCTATCAAGAGATTAAGTGCTTAAACTTAAAAACCTAATCATCTACACACCCACAACCTAAGTTATATCTATGTCTTCATCAAATCCACCAAGTGCTTCAATATTAATAGATTAAAACGCGTAGTATGAATTTTCTTAAGTTGATTTAATCGATTAAAACGTAATTTAATCGATTGAAATAATTCTGATCGGTCATAACTAAGTTTTGATCGATCATATCCGATTATGATCGGTCATAATCGTGTTCTGATCGGTCATATAGTATACCAAATGAAATTAATCGATTAAAACAAAGTTGTATTGATTAAAATACTGCCAAAACACTTCTCTGAACATTTTAAGTGATTTTAATCGGTTATTTCGAAGTTGTATCAGTTAAAATACTGGAAGAAGGTTTTCAAAACTTCTTTTAATGAAATCAATCGATTATTTCGAAGTTATATCAGTTAAAAACCTGTTATAAAAGTGTGAAGAACATTTTAGTTGATAAAGCTTATATGCTATTAGTTAAAATAGTTGATTAAGAAAGCTTTTATCAAAATACTTTGGTTTTGACCGTTTAAACATTTTTAGAGGCATTTTGCAAAATCTTTTAAGTGAAGAAACCTCATGCAGCAGAAAAGATAAAAATGATTATACCTAAGCAGAGCTGCAGACACACTAATCCCTCTACTCTTTTATCTAAGTGACTTTTGACTTCCACAAGGTTGCCTTGACTTCATTCTTGACTTCATCAAATCAACAAGATCTTTGCCAGAGTATTTCAATAAGATCTTCATCACTTTCAGTCTCCCCCTATTTGATGAAGACAAACACCAGTTTGAATAAAAAATCTGCAAAAGAAGTCACTTGATAATATAGATTAGTGAGTAATCAAAAATGAATTATTTTCCTATTTCTCCCCCTAAATTGTTGCTCCCTTTAAATTTACTAAATTTAAAAAGTAAAGCAACTATTTCTCCCCTTTTGACTTCATCAAAAATAGGGAACGAGAAGAAAAACAATGCATGGTATGTATCATGTCTTAGATTTCGAAAATAGAAAAAAAATGGAGACGATACTTTACCCATGTAAAGACAAATCAAAGTTGATTCAAGCTTATCTTCATTAACACGTTTGTAATGAATACAATTAACACGTGTAAAGATAAGGGAACCACACTTTAGTAGCATGTTACAAGAACAACCATTAACTAAAGCCTTTAATTTTTCTTTCCAGAATAAAAATCGATTAAAAACAGGACAAAATCAATTAAAAAGTTCTTTGTTAATGGTTTTAATCGATTGAAATAAAGGTTTAATCGATTAAAACAGTGAAGGAATTCAAAAGTTTGAAACATAAGTTCATTTAATCGATTAATTCGACATTTAATCGATTAAAACAGTAAGAAAAATGATGTATAAATTCTTTTAATCGATTTAAAAGATTTTTTATTGATTAAAACAACCAGTTTTGAAAAATAAGTAATGTTTGATGCATCTAAAATGCCTAATTCATTGCGAATTGTGTAAAACCGATTATTTCGATAATATCAACTACATTGATTAAGTTTTAACCAATGGAACCATAAAAATCAGAGTAGTATCTTATCTAGCTGATTTAACTGAGGTAAACTGATTTTAGTTGATACAAACATATGACATAAAGGTTTAAATCGATTGATATGCTGGTTAATCGATTGTTTTGATGTGAATTTCCTATGTAAAGGTTTAATTGATTAAATCTATATTGTATCAGCTAAAATTATCTGAGTTTTATGTTTAATTTTATCTAGGCTATCTTACTTCAACTTAAAACCTTAATCATATTAAGCAAAGTAAAAAGATTGTGCCTGGTATAAAACCAGTAAATATTACAGACGAGAAAAATAGCAGAAATAAGCCATAAGAAAAAAAAGATAGGAAGGGACCCTTTTTATCCACAAATTAAATCATCCCAGTTTCCTTGGTTGAGCTGCATATCTTCCAGCTTGGTGTAGATATCAACAATCTGGTTTCCAAGGGATGTGAATTGACTGTTTGTTTGCTAGAAATGTTGATAAGTCATCTGCATATGCTTTCTCTGATTTTCCTATATTGCAACCATTTTGAAAGAATTAATGGTTGAGTTCAAGAGGGGGCGTGAATTGAACTTTTGAAAACTTTTTCGCAAAACTTACTTTCTCTTGGAAGAATGAATTATCTTTATTTAATTCTTGTGTAGATAGGTTGATTTTAATTACATCAAGTATATAGACAAGAAATAAAGGAGATGAAAGAAGAAATTCAACACAACAATTTATACTGGTTCACTCTATACCAGAGCTACATCCAGTTCTTGACAAATCTGCCAAGTTCCACTAATACCAAGTGAAAATTACAACCAGTAGATACTCACCAATCTACCCCAAGAACTATCTTGCAAACCCATAAGATAGACTCTTGAAAACCTCCCAGTAACCAAATCCAATTCATCGTAACAAGTGCAGATCCAAATTCCAACCTGCACAAACACACTTTACAAAAGAGTATGAAAAGAAAAAACCTGGACTGCAGCTCTATCAGTAAAATTGTCCAGAACAGATTCTAACACAACACTTTCTCTCTTTGATTGACCACAATTTTGATCAAAGCACCTTATGATATAACAAAGTTCTTGAATGCAGAGAAAGTCACGGATATGATAGCTTCACAGATTGATTTCAAATGTTTTCTCAAGTTGTGTGTTTTTTAAAAGATTGATCAAATCTGTATTTATATAGTAAAACAGAGAACCAGAACATTTACTCAATCAAAAATTGATTCAGAGATGCAACTGATCGATCAGAATGAAAATATAACAGGTTAGAATCGATTATGATCGATTGGAAAAGTATTATGATCGATTAGAACAAGTTATGATCGATCAGAATGAAATTATGATCGCTCAGAATACATTTCAATCGATTAAAACGACGATTCAATCGATTGATTTCATTTAAAACTTCATTCAATCAATTGATTCGAGTTTTTAATGGATTGAAACAACTTTATGAAAAATGATAGCTCTTTGTTTCAATAGATTGAAAATCATTTCAACAGATTGAAATCCTACAGACTCTTAGATAGAAAAATAGTCTCTCTGTTTCAACAGATTAAAAAACATTTCAACAGATTGAAAATACGAAACCTTGATATTGAAAAATTCATTAAGTCATTTTAACCTGTTGATTCTGCAATTCAACCAATTGAATTTTCGACTATGTATGACCACTTATTATGTTAAGTGATTTTAACAGATTGAAAAACATTTTCAACAGATTGAAAAACTTAGTTTGTTCTTTTAATACTTAAATGTAAGTTTTTCATGCAGAAAAAAGATTTCAATGAGATGCATCATATTAAGGCGCTTATCACAAAATATATTGGCCTATCAAGAGATTAAGTTCAAGCTCCTAGCCTATTCATCTACACACCCACAAACTAAACTATATCCACTCAATATTATGTCTTCATCAAATCCACCAAGTGCTTCAATCTCCCCCTATTTGATGGAGACAAATAACCACTGCACCTGCACAAATAATAACAGACCAGAGACATATTTTGTGGTGTGTGTCTAGTGACAGTTTTAAGAAAAACACTTCTCCCCCTATTTGACTGCGTCAAATAAGAGTGTTTTAGTTACAGCCCATGGTACCACGTAGGTACCCCAAAATGAAACAAAACAATAAAAACAAAGAAACAGAAACAAGATAACAGAAACATAAAAAATAAGCCTTCATTCATCCCCGGGACCTTGATTAAATTGTAGTTCAACAACCCTGTTGTAAATGTCATCTAATTGGTTGTCAATATGTTGAAATCTTGCAATGAAATTTTCATCCAGATAATGCTGACGAGCCCGCAGAGCAACGGTCATCTCCATGTGCCTTCTTTGGTTGGTTTGCAGTACATTCATCTGATGCAACATGGTTCTTTCGAACTGAGACAGGGGCGTACCACGGTCAGGCTGTGGAGTGTATGGGATCATTTCCAATGGGGACACCTCTTCCATCGGGTCAGATGGTCTTGCTGCAGAAGTTCCCGGAACATCAGCATTGACATTTTCCTCTTGTTCTTCTTCTTCAAAGTCTTCTCCTCTCCCAACTTCTTCTTTGGAGATCCATTCACCATCAATTTTAATGAATCCCATTTTATGAAGAACAGAATTATTGACCTCATTTGTTGGACGGACAGATTCAACTAGTTCTCCTTCCAAATCAACACCAAAATGTGTTAAAAACTTAGAAATCAAAATAGCATAAGGATACCTGAAATCACTCAGTCGCTTAGCTTTGATCATGTGGTCCTTGATAACAAAAGCCCAGTTCACCCTTATTCTGTGGTGAATGCAGTACATCAGTACCAAATCTCCTTCATTCAGTACGGCATGATTGCTCC
Source organism: Sphenostylis stenocarpa (assembly GCA_963425845.1). Lineage (NCBI taxonomy): Eukaryota > Viridiplantae > Streptophyta > Magnoliopsida > Fabales > Fabaceae > Sphenostylis > Sphenostylis stenocarpa. The sequence continues at coordinate 36,822,305 of OY731404.1, forward strand.
CCCTGGGTGTGAGCTGCCAGGCCACAATGAAAGCAAGAACCCTTTCCTCAAGCTTCATCTTTCCAGCATTGAAAGAACTTACAGAGTCTCGATTATTCTTCATGCATGAACGAAAGTACTGAACTTTATTAAACTCTTCCACATCTGAAGTATATCCTTTGGTGACTTTTACACCTTCATCCTTGATTCCAGCAACCTCTTTCCAGACATTTGGAGTTATTCAATACTAGTTATATCCAGAATTCCTAATTCAGTTCTAAGCATATTAAGTCTATCTCTAGGAAGTGGTTTAGTGAATAAGTCAGCTAACTGTTTTTCAGATTCAATGAACAAAATTTCACAATCACCCCTAGATACATGTTCTCTAATAAAGTGATGTCTAATTTCAATATGCTTAGTTCTAGAGTGTTGAATAGGATTCTTAGTTAAATTTATTGCACTAGTATTATCACAAACCAGAGGTACCGTATTTAGAGTCACTCCATAGTCCGTCAGTTGTTGCTTAAGGTAGATACTTTGAGCACAACGGCTCCCAGCTGCAATGTATTCGGCTTCGCAGATTGAAAGAGCAACACATGCTTGCTTTTTGCTGTGCCAAGATATGAGACTGCTTCCCAGTAAATGACATGTACCAGAGGTACTTTTCCTGTCCAATCTACATCCTGCAAAGTCAGAATCAGAAAATCCAACAAGTTTAAGGGATGCACCTTCAGGATACCATAGTCCGACATTAACTGTTCCTTTAAGGTACTTTAGAATCCTTTTAGCAGCGGTAAGATGTGATTCCTTTGGGTTTGCCTGAAATCTAGCACAAAGGCACACGCTAAACATAATGTCAGGCCTACTAGCAGTCAGATATAGCAGAGAACCAATCAAACCTCTATATTTAGTTTGATCAACAGATTTCCCTTTTTCATCTAAATCTAGACAGCAGTTAGTAGACATGGGTGTAGAGGATTCCTTGCAATTGTGCATATCAAACTTCTTTAACAACTCATTGCAGTATTTAGATTGACTTAGAAAAATGCCATTTCTTAATTGTTTAACTTGGAGACCAAGGAAGAAATTCAATTCTCCCATCATAGACATTTCAAATTCACTTTGCATTTCCTTAACAAACTTATTACACAAGGAATTATTTGTAGAACCGAAAATGATATCATCCACATATACCTGCACTAGAATAATGTCAGTTCCAGATTTCTTAATGAATAGGGTTTTATCAACTTCACCTCGTTTGTACCCTTGATCAATTAAGAAGTTACTTAACCTCTTATACCATTGTCTAGGTGCTTGCTTTAAACCATAAAGTGCCTTTTTCAATTTGTAGACATGGTCAGGATGCTTGTGATTTTCAAACCCAGGAGGTTGAGAAACATACACTTCTTCATTGATGAGTCCATTAAGAAAGGAACTCTTGACATCCATCTGTAGTAATCTGAAACCACTTATACAAGCATAAGCTAATAATAATCTGACAGCTTCAAGTCTAGCTACAGGTGCAAAGGTTTCATCAAAATCAATACCCTCCTGTTGGTTATACCCTTTGGCTACCAATCTAGCTTTATTTCTAGTGATAATGTCGTGTTCATCTAGTTTGTTTTTGAATACCCACTTAGTACCAATTACATTGATATCTTTGATTTTAGGAACTAATTCCCACACGTTATTCCTTTCAAATTGATTAAGCTCATCATGCATGGCACTAACCCAGTATTCATCATTTAATGCTTCTTTAACAATTTTAGGTTCTATTTGTGAAATGAATGCCATATGATTGCAGAATTGATTAAGAGAATGTCTAGTAGATACTCCCTTATTGATTTGCCCGATGACATTGTCTAGAGAGAGATCTCTTGGGACAATCCACTCTTTGGGAAGCTCTTCCAGGACATCTTCTTCCTGTTCTTCAGTAATTCTTGGTGGATCAGCTTTTGTAGGATCAACTGATTGATCACCTTCTTCGACAGTATGCTGATCTGAGCTACTGGGACGTTTCAACTGATAAGAATTATCAGTTAAATCTTCTCCATCTGCAGTACCTGTTGTTCTATTCTGCAACACTCGAGGAGACTCATTAAAAACAAAATGTACTGATTCTTCAACAGTTTTCAGTCTTAAATTGTAGACTCTATATGCATGGCTGTTAGTTGAATAACCAAGAAAGATTCCTTTGTCAGATTTTTCATCAAACTTGCCAATATATTCTTTCCCATTGTTTAAAACAAAACACGTACATCCAAAAACCCTGAAATAGTTTATGTTGGGTTTTCTTCCTTTGTACAGCTTCATATGGGGTTTTCTTAAGCATGGGTCTAATCAAGGCTCTATTCAAAACATGACAAGCGAGTGTTTCATCGCATCTGCCCAGAAGTATTTAGGTAAAGAATTTTCACACAACATTGTTCTAGCAAGTTCCATAATGGATCTATTCTTTCTTTCCACAACACCGTTCTGTTGAGGAGTTCTTGGAGCAGAAAAATTGTGTTTTATGCCAAACTTTTCACAAAATGATTCAAACTTTTCATTTACAAATTCTCCACCATTGTCACTTTGAATAGATGTAATGAAATACCCTTTTTCATTATGTAAAACCTTAGCAAGCTTTTTGAAAGATTTGTAAGAATCAGATTTGGCTTTAAGAAAAACAGTCCAGGTAAATCTGGAAAAGTCATCAACAATTACCATGATATAAAGATTACCACCTAGGCTTTTATTCCTTGAAGGACCAACCAAATCCATGTGAAGTAGTTCCAAAGGTCTAGACGTCGAAACAATGTTTTTGTTTGAAAAGGATTTTCTAGTTTGTTTGCCTTTCAAACAAGCTTCACATATTTTGTCTTTCAAGATTCGAAGCTTAGATAGCCCAGAAACTAACTCTTTAGAAATCAGTTTGTCAAGATGGTTAAGATGTATATGAGCAAGCCTTCTATGCCACAACCAAGATTCTTCTTCTTTAGTAAGAAGACAACTTTGAGATGATATAGAATGCTTGATATCTAACATGTATATGTTGTTTAACCTCTTACCTACCAACATTACCGTGTCGGATTCTGGTTCACAGATTAGGCACTTTTCTGGTTTGAAGATTACTTTGTGACCAAGATCACATAACCGACTTATACTCGATTAGATTGTGCTTGAGACCTTCAACAAGAAGAACATTGTGAATGGTTACCGATTCACCATCTCCAATATCTCCAGAACCTAGAATTATTCCCTTGTTGTTGTCTCCATAAGTCACATGACCTCCATTCTTTAATCTCAGTTTCTGAAATTTTGAAATGTCACCTGTCATGTGCCTTGAGCATCCGTTATCCAGGTACCAAAGGGACTCTTGTTGCTGTTCCTGAAAGATCAAACATCAAGTATTTGGTACCCTTAAGTGTTTTGGGTCCTTAGGAGTCAAATTTTCTGTTTAACATGTTTTGGAACCCATCTCTTCCTACCTTGCGGCACAAAATATTTCCTAGCATGACAAAATTTTATAGTATGTCCTTTCTTCATGCAGTAATGACAAGATGAGAAAGGGGATGTTGTAGCTTTTCTAAATGAAAAGAAGTTCAAATATTTTTTAGTTTTTACCCCAATCTTAGGTTTGTACCCGATTCCAGTATGTTCAAATACACAGTTTTGAGACCCAAGGAGTGCATCTAAATTCTCTTTACCTTGAGTAAACTTAGACAAAGTTTTAATCAAGTAATCAACCTTATCTTGCAGAAGAATACACTTTTCACACTTCTTATTATCAGCAATATTATCCGCAGATGCATAGATTATATCTAGATGTTCTAAATCTGTTTTGCTTTCTAATAGTTCTTTTTCCAGAACTTTAACTCTATTTTCTAACCAGTTATTTAATCCTTTTAACTGATTATTTGTATGAGATAAATTTCTGGCTTCACTATGCATTTCATTGAAAGCATTCAGTAATGTGCTGTAATTCATTTCATTTTCTATAGGAGTTGAACTTACATGTGATGAAGAAGATTCACAACCAGCCATCAAACATAGGTTCACCTCTTCACCTTCGGATCCAGAACTGGAGGTTGAATCATTGTCTTGCCAACCTATGTAGGCCTTTTTCCATTTGTATTTTGAATCTTTCTTGTTCTGATTCTTGGTCTTTTCCGGACAGTCACTCCTTATGTGTCCCTACTTACCACAAGAATAACAAGTAATAGAATTTTGAATAGATTCAGTCTTTTTATCAGTGTACCTTTTTACTTGGCCAGTTCTGTTCTTCCTTCTAAGAAATTTCCCAAATTTCTTAACCAACAAAGTCAGATTTTCGGATTCATCTTCTTCAGACTCACTGTTTTCTTCAATCGTCTTGAGAACAATGTTTCTACTTTTCTTTTCTGCATTCTCTTGTTCTTTGAACCGATTGATTTCCAACTCATGTTCCCTTAACTTACCAAATAGTGAAGCAATAGTCATTTCAGTCAAGTCTCTTGATTCTGATATAGTTGTCACCTTTGGTTGCCAAGTTCTGTCCAAACACTTCAAGATTTTGATGTTCAACTCTTCCTTGTCAAAAATCTTTCCTAGCCCAATTAGATGATTGACTATGTGCGTGAACCTTTTCTGTACATCTGCAACTATTTCTCCTTGCTGCATTTTAAACAATTCATAGTCCCTAATTAACTCATGCTTTCTCGCTCTTTTCACATCAGATGTACCTTCATGTGTGACCTCTAGAATTTCCCACATTTCTTTGGCAGAGGCACATTGAGACACCCTGAAAAACTCATCAAGATTTAAAGCAGAGGTAATAATATTTTTAGCAGTATAATCATATTGGACTCTCCTATTTTTCGCATCAGTTAATTCAGCCCAATTTTTCTCAACTACTTTACCATCCACTGTATGAGTTGGTTTGTAAGGACCATTAACAATTGTTTCCCAAATACCTCTATCAAGAGATTCAATAAAGATTTTCATTCTAACCTTCCACAAAGAATAATTCACACCAGAAAAAAGAGGAGGCCTGTTTATGGAGGATCCTTCTGAAAAATTCATCTTTCCCTCCGCCATTCTTGGACCGATTTCTTGAGTAACTTACAAGAACCAGCTCTGGTACCATTTGAAAGAATTAATGGTTGAGTTCAAGAGGGGGCGTGAATTGAACTTTTGAAAACTTTTTTGCAAAACTTACTTTCTCTTGGAAGAATGAATTATCTTTATTTAATTCTTGTGTAGATAGGTTGATTTTAATTACAGCAAGTATATAGATAAGAAATAAAGGAGATGAAAGAAGAAATTCAACACAACAATTTATACTGGTTCACTCTATACCAGAGCTACATCCAGTTCTTGACAAATCTGCCAAGTTCCACTAATACCAAGTGAAAATTACAACCAGTAGATACTCACCAATCTACCCCAAGAACTATCTTGCAAATCCACAAGATAGACTCTTGAAAACCTCCCAGTAACCAAATCCAGTTACTGTAACAAGTGCAGATCCAAATTCCAACCTGCACAAACACACTTTACAAAAGAGTATGAAAAGAAAAAACCTGGACTGCAGCTCTATCAGTAAAATTGTCTAGAACAGATTCTAACACAACACTTTCTCTCTTTGATTGACCACAATTTTGATCAAAGCACCTTATGATATAACAAAGTTCTTGAATGCAGAGAAAGTCACGGATATGATAGCTTCACAGATTGATTTCAAATGTTTTCTCAAGTTGTGTGTTTTTTTAAAAGATTGATCAAATCTGTATTTATATAGTAAAACAGAGAACCAGAACATTTACTCAATCAAAAATTGATTCAGAGATGCAACTGATCGATCAGAATGAAAATATAACAGGTTAGAATCGATTATGATAGATTGGAAAAGTATTATGATCGATTAGAACAAGTTATGATCGATCAGAATGAAATTATGATCGCTCAGAATACATTTCAATCGATTAAAACGACGATTCAATCGATTGATTTCATTTAAAACTTCATTCAATCAATTGATTCGAGTTTTTAGTGGATTGAAACAGCTTTATGAAAAATGATAGCTCTTTGTTTCAATAGATTGAAAATCATTTCAACAGATTGAAATCCTGCAGACTCTTAGATAGAAAAATAGTCTCTCTGTTTCAACAGATTAAAAAACATTTCAACAGATTGAAAATACGAAACCTTGATATTGAAAAATTCATTAAGTCATTTTAACCTGTTGATTCTGCAATTCAACCAATTGAATTTTCGACTATGTATGACCACTTATTATGTTAAGTGATTTTAACAGATTGAAAAACATTTTCAACAGATTGAAAAACTTAGTTTGTTCTTTTAATACTTAAATGTAAGTTTTTCATGCAGAAAAAAGATTTCAATGAGATGCATCATATTAAGGCGCTTATCACAAAATATATTGGCCTATCAAGAGATTAAGTTCAAGCTCCTAGCCTATTCATCTACACACCCACAAACTAAACTATATCCACTCAATATTATGTCTTCATCAAATCCACCAAGTGCTTCACATTTGAGAAAGCATTGTTCTTTCAAACAGAGATAAAGGAGTCCCACGGTCAGGCTGCTCCATGTAAGGAATGATTTCCATATTCTCATATGAAGCTTGACCACTGGTTGATTCAGGAACCTCTGCAGCAGCTAGAGAGGAAGGAATTTGGCCTTGTTCCTCTTCATCTTCATCTTCTCCCTCATCCTTAGACATCCCAGCATCAATTTTAGAGATCCATTCATCATCAACTTTTATATACCCCATTTTTCTCAGGGTAGAGTCGTCAATTTCATTTGATGCCTTGGGGGTTTCTATGCTTTCCCCAGTAAGATGAACTTCAAAATATCTAAAGAAATTATTAATTAAGATGGCATAAGGCAGTTTGAAATCTTCCAACCTTTTTGCTTTTAACATGTGATCTTTAATCACATAAACCCAGTTTACCCGAATATTGTTAAAAATGCAGTACATGAGGGCAAGATCTCCCTCATTAAGAATATCATGATTACTCCCTCTTGGAGTAAGCATCCATGCCACAATAAAAGCAAGTAGTCTATGTTCAAGTGCAAGTTTTCCAGCATTTAGAATTCTTACCGAATCATTTGGGTCCTTAAGGCAAGACCGGAAAAACTGAATTTTGTTGAAGTCAGGAATCTCAGAAATATTCCCCCTGGAAACTTTGACACCTCTATCCTTGAGGCCAGCAATTTGCTCCCAAACAGAAGGAGTAATTTCCATATTAACTCCCTTTACCTGAGACCTGATTGTTGAACCGTTTACTGTCAAATTTGAATAAAACACCCGAACCAGATCAGGCTGTATGTTCCCAGTAAACTCCATGAAGGTTTTTAGCTTTTGACTTTTTAGCTTTCTTCTCAGATTCGTAAATCCCTCTTCGTCAAGCCATTTGTATTTGATAAATTTTGGAATAACAATCTGTTTCTGATTGAACTCAGAAATGAAGGTGTTCATTTTTCCAATATCACCATTAAACCATGTTTCCAGATGGCCACCAGGATTAGCAGCAGAGGAAGATTCCCCTTTTTGCTTCTTTCTTGACTTTGATCTCCTCAGCATGTTGTTGTATAGTTTAGTGAGTGATTGTGAAACGTGAATACAAGAAGGAAGAGAGAAGCAATTTGAACCAGAAAGAGAAGAATGAGAACAATGAACTACAAGTGAGCAAAGTGAAGATTCACGGATGTCAATTTTCGTGAATTGCGATTAAATTTCGACAGAACCTGCAAAATCAACTTCAATTGAATATGTCCCCTTGACCGAAGACAGAGGCACATATTTCTGGATAGTGGGTGCATCAACTAAACTATTCTTGGGAAGATGTTTGACTTGGTAAAAGAATATTAAAAAGAATTATGCAGATTTTGATTACCACAAAAACTTGGGATTTTGACTCTTGATTTGCTTACCAATTTTCAATTGGATGATGTAAGAATAATTTTCAGGAACAAATTAATCGATTAATCATTAACCTATTAATTTGATTTTTAATACTAGGTTTAAAAATGTTACAGTGAAATAATCGATTAATTCATAAAGGAATCGATTAATCTTGTACTGGATGAAATTAATAAAGCGATAGCAGAATTTTAATCGATTAAAACGAAAAAGAATCGATTAAATTTGAAATCTTAGTGCTTTTAGTTGATATAAATCCTTTTTAATCGATTAAAACAGCTAAACTCAAATCCTGAGAACATTTTAATCGATTAATTCGTATTTCAATCGATTAAAATTGTATGGATAGATTTTCTAATATTCTCTGTAAGTGATTTTAACCGATTAAAACTATTTTATATCAATTAAAACATTCAGTTTAAGAAATTTGTTTTTAAACACCAGGGGACTTCCAGATTTTGTTCCTGCAAAACAGATTAGGCATATTTCTGGTACCCCTTTTTTTTTTAATTATTGGGTCCAATTATGTTATATAAAATGAATTTTTGGGAATCCATTTCATTCTACCTCTAGGAATAGCATATTTCTTAATTCTGCAATATTTCACAGAATGACCTTTCTTCATGCAGTAAAAACATTTAACAAATGGAGATGACACAGATTTACTATATGTAAAATAGTTTTTAAGTACTTTAGTTTTCTTTCCAATGGGAGGTTAAAACCTATTCCACCACGGTTAATAACTAATTTTTGAGAGTCAAGTATCATATCAAGACTAGTCTTTCCTTTTGCTAGTTTAGATGCAGTCTTTATTAAATATGTTACTTTCTCTTGCAACTTAGGACAATGTTTACAATCTTTAACATTACACATGCAATCAAAGTTATTATCTATATCTGAATTTTCATTTTTGATTTCTTCATCAACAATTTTCTTTTCAAGAATAGTGATCTTGTTTTCTAATAGATTATTCATACTTTTTAATCATTTGTTTTCAGTTTCTAATCTTTTAGCTACAACATGCATTTCATAAAAGGCATCTTGTAAAGAACTATAGTTCAAAGTAGTTGTTGAGTCAAAACTTACACTAGTTATTGGAGAATCCGAATTGACCATTAAGCATGTCTCTGTAGTTTCTTCATAGGCCATTTCAAGGGTTTTCCACATTTGTGCAGCAATTTGACAATGTGCTATCCTGAAAAAATTGTTTCTGTTAAGTGCAGATATAATGATATTTTTGGCAATACAATCATCTTGGATTAATTTCTTTTCACAGTCATTTAAGCTAGACCAATCTTTGTTAAAAATATCAGTTTCTTATTCAATGATATCCCAAACATTTATACTAACAGATTCAATAAAGATCTTCATCCTAATCTTCCAAAATGAATAATCTGTTCCATAAAACAGTGGAGGTCTATCAATACAAGCACCCTCAGAGAATTTATTTCCAGCCATGGATCGAAGAACTTGAATAACTTTCAAGCACCTCGCTCTGATGCCAATTGTTATAAAAAGAGGCTGAGATCAAGAGGGGGGGGTGAATTGATCTTTGAAAGATTTTCACAATTAACAGATTATCTATTTCAAAAGTTAAGATTTCAGATTTGTTTTTGAATCACACAACAAGCAATCAAAAAATAAATGCAGCAACAGAATTAAAGAAGAGAAAGGTTTAGAAAGATATCACCAAGGTTTATACTGGTTCACCCAATCCCAGGGCTATGTCCAGTCTCCAGCCAAATTCCAGCTGGGTTCCACTAGATTGAATGTTTTACAGATTACAACCTTAATCACACACTCAATCTACCACAAGAACCACAATTCCAGTTCTTGCTCCTAACCTTTCACCAAGAACCAAATTCCAGTTCTTGACAACCTCTACAACCAAATTCCAGCTGCAGAGAAACCAGTGCCCACAATTCCAGGCACCAACAATACAGAAAAGAATGTAAAGAAACAAACAGAAGAAACTAGAATGCTCAAACCAGTTTTATGCAATTTTGCAGTAAGTTGTTTCTTCTCAAAAGAATGCAGTTTTGCCTCAAGAAAGAATTCTTTTGAACTTCACAAAAACTAGCATGAATCTTTCTTGAAAGAAGTACTTTTGATTGCTTGAATGATTGCAAAATGATGTGTATCAGATGTATTTTAAAATGATCAAGCACCTCTGTTTATATAGAAGATTTTCAAAACAGCTGGTTTAATTAATCTGTTAAAATAATCTTTTAATCTGTTAAAAGCCTTGTTTTAATCTGTTAAAAGTTCTTTTAATCCATTAAAACGTTCTTGATTATTTTCCAGATTTGTTTTAACCGATACTGACAACGTTTATATCAATTAAAACTCTTTGTAAAAAATCTTCTAATTTGTTTTAATCGATTGTTTCGTGTTTCAATCGATTAAAATACTTGCAAAACTTTCTTGTAAACTTTTCCAAGTGATTTTAACTGATAAAAACTCGTATTAATCGATTAAAGCGTGTAGTATGAATTTTCTTAAGTTGATTTAATCGATTAAAACGTAATTTAATCGATTGATATAATTCGATCGGTCATAACTAAGTTCTGATCGATCATATCCGATCTCGATCGGTCATAATCGCATTCGATTGGTCATATAGTATACCAAATGAAATTAATCGATTAAAACAAAGTTGTATTGATTAAAATACTGCCAAAACACTTCTCTGAACATTTTAAGTGATTTTAATCGGTTATTTCGAAGTTGTATCAGTTAAAATACTGGCAGAAGGTTTTCAAAACTTCTTTTAATGAAATCAATCGATTATTTCGAAGTTATATCAGTTAAAAACCTGTTATAAAAGTGTGAAGAACATTTTAGTTGATAAAACCTATATGCTATTAGTTAAAATAGTTGATTAAGAAAGCTTTTATCAAAATACTTTGGTTTTGACCGTTTAAACATTTTTAGAGGCATTTTGCAAAATCTTTTAAGTGAAGAAACCTCATGCAGCAGAAAAGATAAAAATGATTATACCTAAGCAGAGCTGCAGACACACTAATCCCTCTACTCTTTTATCTAAGTGACTTTTGACTTCCACAAGGTTGCCTTTGACTTCATTCTTGACTTCATCAAATCAACAAGATCTTTGCCAGAGTATTTCAATAAGATCTTCATCACTTTCAGATTATATTCAGAACAATCTTGTTTCCCTTCCACATCAACACAGTAGACCAAGCCATCATGGATGCCTTCTTCGCCTGGGATGTGAACTCGAAGAGTCCCTTGCCTGCACTTCTTGCCGACAACTTGCTCTCGGTGGAATTTTGCCGCCAAAAGCAAGGGAAAACACTCCGATGTTGCTCTTCACTACTTTTTGAGTGGTGAATCACACATTTATACGCCTCTAGTCAGATGGGGATGTTCCCCGACCCTTTGAGAAGCTTCTCCGAGATCCCTCTCCACCGACGCCTGACCTTAGAGTGGAAGGTCGAGTTGGAACAATGGGACGCCAACCAATTATCTTGGGTTTGCCCTTGGTTCCGACCCGACCCAGTCCTCATCAGATGTGGGGACTACCCGAGCATACCATTGATAGGACTCAGGGGGTGCATAGCCTATTCGCCGAGAATAGCTATGAGACAACTCATGAGGACCCAAACTGCGATATCCCGAGGGGAGCTCGGAGGACTGTGTTTCTTTGGAGACCCATGCACGGTTGCTAACTCATTGGATGTGCGAAGAGCATGGGAGAAATCGGTCTTTATGGGAGATAAAGACCTAGGAAAAGCTCGAGTAGCTGTCTCCAGTGACTATGAGGAGTGGAGACGAAAAAGAGGGATGCCACAACCATCCACCTCACTCGCTACTTGTTCAAATAGTGAAGAGCTGCAAACCCAAGTTGATGCCTTGACCTGGAGTATAGAAATCATGGGAGCCCAGATGAGGGCCCTTGAAGAAAGAGAGCAAGAATCTATCCTCACCATAGACGGTCTACGAAGGCAATGCAAGAAAAAGGATCATGAAATAGAACGCCTCAAGGATCAGTGTGCTGATTCTAATAAGCAAGCTATCCGAGCATTCAAAGCTGCTAGAACCAACTCGAATAGCCAACTTCAAGAAATAACCGCCAAATCAGCACACCTTGAGGCCGAATCAGCAAAACAGGCTCAGACGATCAATGATTTGCTACAAGACCTCACAAGGACTCGATCAGAAATACGCCAAGAGCAAGAAGCAAACCAGAGACTCAACAAAAGTCTCACTGAGCTACGCTGCAAAGAAAGAGATGGGCTAGCTCAGTACGGTCAAGTACTACGAGAAAAGGATCAAACCCTTGCAAAACTCGACGAGCTGCAAGCCTTGGTCATCCATCAAGAGGCGAAGATCAAAGAGGCTCAAAAGTATAGTGAAGATATGATCCAGGCAGTCCAGAAGCAAAGCGAAGCACTCGCTCGTCACGTCTGGGAAGCCGAAAGGGAATTACATAGAGATCAAGACCCACCTGTGGGTTTCTTTAGGCTTTTCCATTTCTGTCAGAAGTTGTTTCGTAGTATGGAATAGGGGAATGTACACCTTCTACGGATAAATAAAATTTCTTTATTCAACAATTGTCTACTTGCATGCATATCATTCATTTGCATATTTGATTTCCCCTCCTAAAAAGGAAGGATTAACTGACACGTCTTCCAAATCAGAAGAATGGAGAGAAAACTACTTTTATGCCACATCGGTCAATCCCCAACGGTCAATCCACCACAAGAGGATAATAAGCCTCGACCATTGGTCCTCAAAACAATAAAGAAGAGGGGGCAAGGACACCTGTGCGACTATTTATGCCACATCCTTTCCCCTACGAATCAAATAAAGTTGTACCGTGGAGATACGGGGAATCTTCACCAATAAAGGAGGATATCTCCAATATAGCCGGCATTGGGGGCATGACTAGAAGTGGAAGGATCTATTCCCCCAAGGACCTACAAGAAGATGCCCCCAAGAATAAAGGAAAAAATAAACAGACCGAAGAAAAAGAAAATAAAGAATCCAAGGAGGAGACAGACGAATTACTCCAATTCATAAGACAAAGCGAGTATTCCATTATTGACCAGCTCAATCATACACCTACAAAGATAACTCTTTTATCTCTAATGATGAGCTCGGAAACGCATAGAAACGCCCTGATGAAGGTCTTGAGCAAAGCGCATGTACCTCACACTATATCCCAAGAAAAGGTTGAGAGGATCGTTGGTCACATTACGGCAAGCGATCACCTCACCTTCACAGAGGAAGAACTCCCCCTCGAGGGGTCAAGCCACAACAAACCCTTGCACATTTCCATCAAGTGTAAGGAGTACCTCATTGCTAAAGTTCTTGTGGATAATGGGTCATCCCTGAACGTGATGCCCAAGTGCACACTAGACAAGTTGACTATTCAAGGAACTCGTCAGCGCCTAAGCAGCACTATCGTTTGAGCCTTCGACGGATCCAAGCGAGAAGTAGTGGGAGAAGTCAATTTGCCAATCCAAGTCAGACCCATTATCTTCAAAGTCGATTTCCATGTAATGGACATTACTTCGGCATATAGCTGTCTCCTGGGTAGGCCTTGGATTCATGACGCTAAGGCAATACCTTCAATGCTCCACTAGAAAGTCAAGTTTATAGTGGACGACAAACTGATCACGGTCCAAGCAAAAGACGATATCCTGATCAGTGGACCGTCTACCTAACCGTATGTGGATGCGGCTGAAGAGGCCCTTGAAACATCTTTTCAAGCGCTCGAAATTGCCAGTGTAGAGAGACTTCCCAATAACATGAAGGTAGCCCGCATGATGATAAGCCATGGTTACCATCCTGGCCAAGGACTGGGGGCAGATTCCCAAGGGATAAGGGAACCCCCAGAGTTCAAAGATAACCCCTTTAAGTATGGCCTAGGATTTGACCCTACAAAGGGCCGAACAGAAGGAAGAAAAGGGAAGTCTTCCCCTTCGCACACTTAAGCAGATATTCTGAAGCGGAGGATTCAAGCGTCAAGAGCTACCTAGTCATTAGGAAATCTTCTTCTTTGCTTAAGGGATGTAAACCCAGTGATTGTTAGAGATGATACCCCGGGGCTAGCCCGACCCCCGGGCATTTCAGGGCACATATTCCCTTACTAATTAATAAAGAATACATTTCTTACTATATGCTTCTCTTCTTACTACTTCATGTCTAGACCTCATAATAACCTTGTCTAAACAAACAAAAAGAAGAAAGAAAGAATAAAAGCGCGTCCAAATATTCAAAATGTACCATTACCATAATAATCAAGCTGGTCGATTAGAAGCACAAAATAAGGTTTTACCTCACCATAAATAAAGCCGTGTTTCGCCAATATTGTGTAAAAACAAAAAAAGGAAAAAGCCCATAGAAGCCAAAGGCCAAAAGAAAAGGGCAATACACCCGGTAGGAAACCCACCAAGGGGGCTACGCAAAAGATAGGGTCAACCCGTTAGGATACCCGAACAAAAATAAAGGGTTGCCTAGGCAAAAGTGAGGGTTACAAAATAAGGTCCACTAGGATTCCCTAAACAAAAATGAAAAAGGAAGGAACCTAGACAAAAGATAGGACCAAAACACAATATCCTAGTTCGAAAATGCAAAGGGCGATCTAGGGAAATCAATCAGCCATAAAAAGCAATGGAAATAGGCTAAGGCGCAAATCCACAAAAAAAAGGGGAGAGAAAAACGTTTAGACGAAAACCTAAACACTCAGACCTAACCTTAGCCAGCCATTCTTACAAAATCTTTTCTGAATAAAATCAACCATCTAAAACACAAGTCGTTGAATTTATCCTTTACTTCTTTTCTCTTGACCCTCACAACATTATTCTAACAATTAGTTTGGGAATATGGAGGCGTATAGTCAACAAGAGGATTGAAGTCTCTAAAGCAAAGAAAAAGGGGACCAACATGACGAAGGATGCTTTCAAAAAAAAAAAAAAAAAAAAAGAGAGCAAGAGAAAGTCATTCTTCAGTCGCATTACATCCGGAACGTTACAGCCAAGTACAGCAGAAAAACGAAGATCAGAGGGCACCCGTCTCTACAAGACACACCAGTTAATCCTTCTGAAAAACTAATAAAATAGGCATTATAGGACATCAAACATGAAAACATTGCATGCACAAAATGTTTTTGAACAAGGTCCTATTCTCTTCCAAAAAAAAATCATCTAAAAATCGAGATCTTCGTCTCGACTCGCGTTGAAACGAGACCACCGTCTCAAAATTTGAGACTGTCGTCTCGTTTTGGACAAAGATGAGACCGCCTTCTCGTTTCGTGAGAGGGTCGTCTCGACTTGGGACCAAAACGAGACCTCCGTCTCGAGGTTCCAGACGGCGGTCCCGAGCACCGCAAAATCGAGACCGTCGTCTCAATTTCCCAGACGGCGGTCCCGAATTCAAACGAAAACTATATAAATAGGGGGGCCTTGGGGGGATTTCAAACACTCTCTCCTGCACTCCTACACTCCTTTCTCCTATATTTGAGCATTCTCCTACCAAAATGCATAGAGGCAAGGCTTTAAGGAAGAGAAGGGGTTCTTCTGGCCCAAGTGCTTCCACGACCCCAATTCCACAAGACCTAACTCAGCTTTCGCCCCAACACTAGGCCCGCCTAGAGCACATTCAAGGGTACACATGACACCCTATGCTGACATTGGACTTCGGCATCCTCGCCGAATTCGGATGGGAAGACGATGTTCATGCCCACCTCGATAGCATTGGATGGCGCTTCCTCCTCCAGTCTCCCCCCACCCACATCTACTCACAAGCGGTGATGGAGTTTCTCGCCTCCATCACATACTACGAGCTCCCCACGATGGTGCCGGGCCTCCTGCCGGTGAAGATGGTGTCCTACTTCATGAGTGGGTCGTACCAGACGACGACCCTGGACGAGTTCAACGTGTCTATTGGATTCGTCCGGCCCGAGGACGTCCCGACCTAGGAGTACCGGGAGGCCATCTACGAGCGCCCCCCTATCCTCACCGCCGGTGAGATGTGGGAGGAACTCACTGGGATGCGCACCTTGCATCCCTGCTGAAAGGGTCCGCACTCACTCCCGCTCTTTGCATTTGCCACAAGCTACTGGTTGGGACTGTCCACAGGTGGAAGGAGAGTCAGGGTAAGGTCACCTACCCAGACCTCTTCGCCCTCTACTGCATGAGCCAAGGGCGTCGGTGCAACCCCGACTACTTCTTCGTGAAGGCCCTCATGGACTTTGGGTGTCGTCCTGTGGGCGCCATCCTCATGGCTCCCCTCATCACCCCACTGGCAGAAAAATGGGGGTGCAGTGGAGGAGAGAACCTCTCCTCCGATCTTCGACCTGAGACTATCAATGAGTCCTTACTTGTTAGCATGGGGATGTTGATCCACCAAGGGTCCCGGTTAGCCCTCCACCCCTCGCTAGCCATGACTTTCGACCTCTAGGACCTAGTGGCGATGCAAGATCTCCCGACACCCCCGGAGTTCCAGCAACAACAACAACAACAATAGTATACGAACGACTTTGTTGGCATCAACCGCAACATCTACAGCTTGCGCCAACAATTCGACCAGATGTCCTTAAGACAGGACCAGATGTCCCTAAGGCAGGATGTCTTCGAGACGAGGATGGAGACCATCGGCCAGATACAAGAGGGAATGAGACAAGACCTGACACTGTTCTGACAAGAACATCTCGACGTAGTCCGAGACCAGGCGAAATTTCAGAGACACATGTACCGACAATTCCCTCCTCCTGGATTGTCTCCTGGCTCAAGTCCACCATCTTAGGGATAGTACCCCAAAAATAAATATTGTAAAAATTTTATCATAAATAAAATTTTCTTTCATCCATTTTTGTTCTCCTTTTCGAAAAAGTTAGCGTAATGAAAAGAAGCTAAAAAGTAAAAAGAATTACGCTTAATCCCGGAAGAGCCAAAATCTGAAATCACGAGAAAAAAGATAAAACCGCGGTAAAAGGCAGGAATAAAAGACAAGACAAAGAATTTTTGGACAACTAGCAGAGTCAAACTACAAAACGAGACTACCCGACAACCAACAAGCTGGATGACCACCAAAGTAATCCCCGGCAAAAACCGGATGACTATCCTAGAAAAGTCAAAAACCCAAAAGACAAGAGAACGCATCTCAACACCGGTGCATGAGCTACTGAGCAGTAAGGTGCCACCACCACCAGTCCTACGAAGTGGACTGTACCAGCCTGATGGGGGGTTTATACTCATCCAGCCCGACGTACAACAGACTACAACTGCCAGCCTGATGGGGGGTTTATACTCATCCAACCCGACGCACAGCGGACTGCAACTACCAGCCTGATGGGGGGGTTTATACTCATCAACCGAAGGATCGGCTACCGTCAGAAGGAGTATCCTGAGGTTCTACTGTGTGTCAACCAAAAGGAATGACTACCGTCAGAAGGAGCATCCTGGAGGCGAACAACACTTTCTTTTCCAAAGGGGTCAGCTACCGCAAGAAGGAGCATCCTGGAGGTATACACTTTTTCAACAGAAGATCAGCCGCCACAAGACGGAGCATCCGAAGGGTAACTGGGCAAGAGGGTTAACTCCTTCACCCTCCAGCCGATCTTCTTGGCACAATAGGCCAACAGTCGGCTAGTTAGGTGTAGAACCTAAATCTTGTCCGGCCTCAAAATAAGAGCAGAAGACCTCCTATTCGAAGATGGACAGAGCCTAAAAAGCCACTAGGAGAGACTATTAGGCCCCATATTAGAGTAGGAAGGCTTTTTTGTACAAAAATAAGGATTTTTTGCCTTCAGGGGTTGACCGCCGTCTCGTTTGGCGAGACCGCCGTCTCGCCACTTGCCATTGGCAAGACCCCCCTCCCATTTGGCGAGAAGGCCTTCTCGCCACTTGGCAAGTTGAGACCGCCGTCTCGACCTGACAGGCACGAATCCCTATAAATAGGGGGCGCTCTCCCTTTAATTTCACACAATTCTTCCACTTCTCCTACTGCACTTTGTCAAAATTCTTCTCCTAGAGCCCCTCCGAAGCATTTCCGGAGTTTTTGAGTGTTTAAGAGAGCTTTTTATAGCATTTTCAAGAGCGATTTCGACGTTGTAAGAGTGAAAGGCTGTCAAAACGCACCCTATTTTTTAAGAGAATTAATCAAAAGCTTGCTCCGGAGGTTTATTCACTCTCTCCCTCTCTTTTACTGTCCTTTTTTATTCATATTCAATTGCGTAATAGATATTAGGGTCATGTAGTCATCATTTTAATTTCGTAAATACAAGGGTAAAAGCGTCATTTCAAAAGTTTATCTATAAAATAACTGGCCTATCATAGGGAACCCGGAAGGGGCGTCGTAAGGGAACTAACACTTCCCTTACACGTAACTAACTCCCTTACCCAACTCTGGTTTTAACGACCAAAGTTGGTTTTCGAAAAACCAACGCCTTTTCTCTCCTTTTTCAATGTTTCTGGTAAAAACATCGATGGTGACTTCATAAGAACCCTTTAAAACTTGTTCTTAGGTCAGCCCAATTATTGGACGATCTAAGAACGCCCTTTCAAAAACCTCGCCCTTAGGTTCAGCCCGATTATCGGACAACCTAAAGGTGTTGTAACCTCACCCATAAAAACGCGAAAAAAGGAAAGTCGAAACCATCGCATCGCTCCGACCGCCTCTTTTTGACGGCGGCGACACTTGTTATTGTACATTAATTAAAGTATATAGTAGATTAACTTAATGTAGAAACTGATAGTCGAAGTTTTTAGAGTTTAGATTCAATCAAAATCGAATTTTCTCTCAAGTTCTTCTCTCTTCCGCGCCTGCACTCACCTCCATGGGTCATTTCTTGCTTGCTTCTCACGCTTCCATGTATGTGTTCATTTTTCATCATTGTTCTTCATGAATTGGATCTATATTACTGTAGACCCCAAATCTTGCCCGACCTCATAATAAAGACCAGAAGACCTTCTATTCGAAGATGGATGAAGCCTAAGAAGCCACTAGGAGAGACTATTAGGCCCCATACTAGGAAAGGAGGGATTTTCGGCATAAAAATAGGATTTTCGCCTTTTAGGGTCGAGACCGCCGTCTCGGATTCGGGACCGCTGTCTCGCCTTGCGAAAGTGGCGAGACCACCGTCTCGCGCCGTCTCGACCTTGTTAGATGAGACGACCATCTAGACCTGACAGGCGCGAATCCCTATAAATAGCCGCGCCATTCCCCTCATTTCACACAGTTCTTCCATTCTCTCTCTAGTCACTTCCTCAAATTCTCTTTCTAGAATCCCTCCGAAGCATTTCCGGAGTTTCTGAGAGCTTTTTTAGAGTTTTTATAGCGTTTTTGAGAGATTCTAGCGCTGTAAAGAGTGAAGGGCTACCAAAAAGCACCCTAGTTTTTAAGAAATTAATAGAAAGCTTGTCTCGGAGGTTTCTACACTTTCTCTCTCTCCTTTACCGCTTTATTTTTAATTATGCAATAGATATTAGGGCCATGTAGTCGTAATTTTAAATTCCGCAGATAAAGGGTAAAAGCGTATTTTCACCGGTTTATTCAAAGTAGCTGTCCTATCATAGGGAACCCGAAAGGGGTGTCGTAAGGGAACTAACACTTCCCTTATGCGTAACTAACTCCCTTACCCAACTCTGGTTCTAATGACCAAAGTTGTTTTTTCGAAAACTAACGCCTTTTTACTCTTTTTCCGATGTTTCCGGTAAAAACATCAGTGGCGACTCCAAAAGAACCCTTCAAAATTAGTTCTTGGGTTAGCCCGATTATCGGACAATCCAAGAGTGCCTTTTCGAAAACCTCGCCCCTAGGTTCAGCCCGGTTATCGGACAACCTAAAGGCTTTGTAACCACACCAATAAAAATGTGAAAATTTGAAAGTCGGAACCATCGCGTCGCTTCGACCGCCTCGTTTTGATGGCGGCGACAGATGGTGACTCCACTGGGGAAGCCTAGAAAGTTGATCCCATTTAGTGATGGGCTAGCCTAAAGTAAATAAACCAAGAAAACTACGTTTTTACCCTACCTTGTATTATAACATGTTTTAATGCTTGGCTTTAATAACTGTTGTCTGTTTATACTTACGCAATTGTTTGAAATACAAATTGTACACAAACCCTTGCACACCACAGTTCCCTCTATACCCAGGGGCAAGTGAGAAATCCATAGGGAGTGGGTGGCAGATACGGTTCGCTGTAGTGATGGCCTTGTGCCCACCAGTGTGATCGGAAACCACCACTCAAGGTGATAACCTTCCTCTTTTGGCACAAAGACTGACTATGGCCTTAGTGCTAAGCATGGTCGGAAGGTTGGAGAGTGGGGACCCTATAATGGGGGCACCTTGGGGGCCTTAGCCTTGGTGAGAACAGTTAGTACCTACCTTCGCCAATGCACTTTTCTGCAGGAAAACCCTACCTCGTGATTAAAACGACTTCTCGCCTGTTCATGGATGATCGAATTGTGTGTGCATCTATTTGTTGCATTTGTCTGTCGCATAACATAACCAAACAACAGAAAAATCACAAAAAACATTTTTTGCAATAAACACTCCTATCTCGGACAGTCTTCCTTTTAGCTATCCTGGTTTCAGGTTCTTTGCAAGCTAAGTAGCCACGCAGTCCGACAGAAGAGATAGGGGATGCTAAATAATTCTTTCGCATAAAGCCATTTTTTTTCTCGGACAGTCTGCCTTTTAGCTAGCCTGGTTTCAGGTTCTTTGTAAGCTAAGTAGCCACGCAGTCCGACAGAAGAGATAAAAGGCTATAAAATAAATTAAAAATTCGATTCCAAAGCAATAAATGGGACCTTGTTCAAAATTATTACACTGATAAATCATTCAGGTAGTTTATTTTTCAAAAAATACGCAAATATCATACAAAACATGATAAATATAGAATTAAACACTCACATTCATTCAATAAGCATCATTTTCATAAAACATGCATTTTGGTTTTAGAAAATGGAGGGGACTAGTAGACAATTGAAGAAGGTGGACATTCCCCGATACCATACTGAGAAATTGGAACGGCTTTGCGCGATAATGCCACCAGAGGTCCGCTCTGACTTTGAAAAATCCTATGGACGGATTTTAGACCTGTTGAAGATCTGTGTCGATCAAGTTTTCGTCAAGGTATTAGTTCACTTTTGGAACTCCAGTCTGCGTTGCTTCGAATTTTCGCAGTTTGATATGGTGCCCACCTTGGAGGAGTACGAAATCATGCTGAAATGACCCAAATTAGCCGGGGTCCATATCCGCCACGGGGCATATACTCCTGCAGCACAAGTCGCTGCCATCATTCAACTACCATTCTGGCAGACTACCCTGATAAGAAAAGGGAACATCCAGGGGTGGAAAGTCCCAATGTTAGAAGACCATCTGTCTGATTTGGCTGAAAAGGCAGAATGGGTCGCTTTTAACAAAACCCTAGCCTTAATCGTATTCGGAACGATCTTGTTTCCCTTCCACCTCGACACAGTGGATCAAGCCGTCATGGACGCCTTCTTCGCCTGGGACGTGAACTCGAAGAGTCCCTTGCCTGCAATTCTTGCCGACACCTTGCTCTCGGTGGAATTCTGCCGCCAGAAGCAAGGAAAAACACTTCGTTGCTACTCTTCACTACTCTTTGTGTGAGGCATTACACATTTTTACGCCTCTAGTCACATGGGGATGTTCCCTGACCCTTTGAGGAGCTTCTCCAAAATCCCTCTCCAACGACGCTTAACTTCAGAGTGGAAGAACGAGTTGGAACAATGGGACGCCAACAATTTATCCTGGGTCTGCCCTTGGTTTCGACCCAGTCCAGTCCTCATCAGATGTGGAGACTATCCGAACGTACCCTTGATAGGACTTAGGGGTTGCATAGCCTACTCACCTAGAGTAGCTATGAGGCAGCTCATGAGGACTCAAACTATAATTTCTCGAGGGGAACTCGGAGGACTGTGTTTCTTCGGAGGCCCATGCACAATCGCCAACTCACTAGCCGTGAGAAAAGCATGGGAGAAACCAGTCTTTATGGGAGACAAAGAGCTAGGAAAAACTCGAGTGTCTGTCTCTAGTGACTATGAGGTGTGGAGAAAAAGAAGAGGGATGTCTCAACCATCCACCTCACTCGTTACAAGCGCCAATAGTGAAGAGCTGCAAGCTCAAGTCGATGCCTTAACCCAGAGGATAGAAATCATAGGAGCCTAGATGAGGGCCCTTGAAGAGAGAGAGCAATAATCTATCATTGATGGTCTGCAAAGGCAATGCAAGAAAAATGATCATGAAATAGAGCGCCTCAAGGACCAGTGTGCTGACTCTAATGAGCAAGCTATTCGAGCATCCAAAGCTGCCAGAACCAGCTCAGATAGCCAACTTCAGGAAATAACTGCCAAATCAGCACGCCTTGAGGCCGAATCAGCAAAACAGGCTCAGACGATCAAGGATTTGTTGCAAGACCTCACCAGGACTCGGTCAGAAAAACGCCAAGAGCGGGAGGCCAATCGTAGACTCAACAAAAGTCTCACTAAGCTACGCTGCAAAGAAAGAGACGGGCTAGCTCAGTACGACCAAGTGCTACAAGAAAAGGACCGGGCCCTTGCAAAACTCAATGAACTACAAGCCTTGGTCGTCCATCAAGAGACGAAGATCAAAGAGGCTCAAAAGTACAGCGAAGATATGAGCCAGGCAATCTAGAAGCAAAGCGAAGCACTTGCTCGTCACGTCCGGGAAGCCGAAAGGGAATTACATAGAGATCAAGACCCACCTGTGGGTTTCTTTAGGCTTTTCCATTTTTGCCAAAAGTTGCTTCGTAGTATGGAATAGGGGAATGTACACCTTCCAACGGATAAATGAAATTTTTCTTTATTCAACAATTGTCTACTTGCATGCATATCATTCATCTGCATATTTAATTTCCCCTCCTTCATGCTTAATAAATAAGATAATAAAAAGGAAGGATTAACTGACACGTCTTCCAAATCAGAAGAATGGAGAGAAAGCCGCTCCTAATCTAGTTTGCCCCAACGGTCGACTCGTCGCAAGAGGATAATAAGCCTCGACCGTTGGTCCTCAAAAATAAAGAAGAGGGGACAAGGACACCAATGCAACTATTTATGCCACGTCATTTCCCCTACGAATCAAATAAAGTTGTACTGTGGAGATACGGAGAATCTTCACCCATAAAAGAGGATATCACGAATATAGCCGGCATCGGGGGTATGACTAGAAGCGGAAGAATCTACTCCCCCAAGGACTTACAAGAAGACGTCCCCAAAAATAAAGGAAAAAATAAAAAGACCGAAGAAGAAAAAGAAAATAAGGAATCCAAGGAGGAGACAGAAGAATTACTCCAGTTTATAAGGCAAAGCGAGTATTCCATTATAGACCAGCTCAATCACACACCTGCAAAGATAACATTGTTATCTCTAATGATGAGCTCGGAACCGCAGAAAAACGCCCTGCTGAAGGTCTTAAGCGAAGCGCATGTACCTCACTCCATATCCCAAGAAAAGGTTGAGAGGATCGTCGGTCACATTATGGCAAGCGATCACCTCACCTTCACAAAGGAAGAACTCCCCCTCGAGGGGTCAAACGACAACAAGCCCTTGCACATCTCAATCAAGTGCAAGGAGTACCTCATCGCCAAAGTTCTTGTGGATAACGGGTCATCCTTGAACGTGATGCCCAAGTGCACACTAGACAAGTTGACTATCCAAGGAACCCGTCTGCGCCCAAGCAGCACTATCGTTTGAGCCTTCGACGGATCAAAGCGAGAAGTAGTGGGAGAAGTTAAATTGCCAATTCAAGTTGGACCCACCGTCTTCAACGTCGACTTTCATGTAATGGATATTACTCTAGCATATAGTTGTCTCCTCGACAGGCCTTGGATTCATGACGCTAAGGCAGTACCTTCAACGCTCCACCGGAAAGTCAAGTTCATAGTTGATGACAAATTGGTCACGGTCCAAGCAGAAGATGATATCCTGATCAGTGGACCGTCCACCCAACCTTATGTGGATGCGGCTGAAGAGGCCCTTGAAACATCTTTTCAAGCGCTAGAAATTGCCAATATAGAAAGACTTCCCAAAAACACAAAGGTAGCCCGCATGATGATGAAGCACGGCTACCATCCTGGCCAAGGACTGGGGGCAGATTCCCAAGGCATGAGGGAACCCCCAGAATTCCAAGATAATCCTTTCAAGCATGGCCTAGGATATGACCCTACTAAGGGCCGAGCGGAAAAAGGAATAGGGAAGTCTCCCCTCCGCACACTCAAGCAAATTTTCTGAAGTGGAGGAGTGCAAGCGTCAAGAGCTAGCCTAGTCATTAGGAGATCTTTTTCTTCATTTAAGGGATGTAAACCCCATGATTGTTAGAGACTATCCCCCGGGGCTAGCCCCACCCCCGGGCATTTTAGGGCACATATTCCCTTATTAATTAGAAAGAATACTTCTTACTATCTGCTTCTCTTCTTGCTATGTCTGACTAGACCTCACAATAACCTTGTCTAAGTAAACGAAAAAAGAAAAAGAAGAATAAAAAGCGCATCCAAATAACCAAAATTCGCCATTGTCATTACAATCAAACTAGTTGATTAGAGGCACCAAACAAGGCTTTACCTCACCATAAAGAAAGTCATGCTTCGCCAATATTGTGGAAAAAAAAATACACAAAAAAAAGAGAAAAAACCCATAGAAGCCAAAGGCCAAAAAGAAAAGGGAAAAATATCCGGTAGGAAACCCACTAAGGGGGCTACGCAAAAGATAAGGTCAACCCGGTAGGATACCCGAACAAAAATAAAGGGTAGTCTAGGCAAAAGTTAGGGTTACAAAATAAGGTCTGCTAGGATTCCCTAAAAATACAAAAAGAAGGAACCTAGACAAAAGATAGGGCCAAAACACAATATCCTAGTTCGAAAACCCGAAGGGCGATCTAGGGAGATCAACTAGCCATAAAAAGCAATGGAAATAAAACTAAGGCGCAAAAAGGGGAAACACTTGCTTAGACAAAAAGCCTAAACACCTAAGCCTAACCCTATCCAACCATTCTTACAAAAACTTTTTCTAAATAAAATTAACATTCTGAAACACAAGCCATTGAATTTACCTCTTTACTTCTTTTCTCTTGACCCTCATAACAATATTGTAATAATTAATTTGGGAATATGGAGGCGTATAGTCAACAAGAGGATTGAAACCCCCTAAAGTGAAGAAAAAGGGACACTAACATGGCAAAGAATGCTCTACAAAAAAGAGAAGGAAAGGAAAAAAGGAAAAACAAGTTATCCTTCGGTCACAAGAAGTCTGGCATGGTACAACCAAACATGAGAACGCAAATCAGAGGACATTCGACGCTACAAGACACGTCAGTGAAATCCTTCTGAAAAACTAATTGAAATAGGCATTATAGGACATCAAACATGAAAACATTGCATGCATAAAATGTTTTTGAACCAGGTCCTATTTTCTTTCTAATAAAAAACAAAATCTTAAAATCGAGACGGTCGTCCGGCATTCCCAGATCGTCGTCTCGATCTCTAGAAAATTGGGACCACCGTCTCGACCAACGAGACCGCCGTCTCAACTTGGCTAAAAATGAGACCGCCGTCCTGCTTGGGGAGACGGCCATCTCGCTTAAGACCAAAGTCGAGATCGCCATCTCGAGGTTCCAGACGGCCGTCTCGACTTACGCAAAATCGAGACTATCGTCTCGACTTCCCAGATGGCGGTCTCGAATTTGAATTTTCTCCTATAAATAGAGGAAGGGTTTTGGGGGTTCTCCACACCTCCTCTGCACCCCAACTCTCTGTTCTCTCACTCTTGAGTACTTTACCATCAAAAGATCAAAAACAAAGAATCCCCAGCAACCAACGAGGCTGGATGAACACCACAAACTCCCCGACACAATCCGGACGACCAAATCAAAGACAAGAGAACACATCTCAACATGGGCGCATGAGCCACCCGAGCAGTAAGCCGCCACCACCACCAGTCCTACACAATGGACTGTACCAGCCTGATAGGGGGTTTATACCTATCAACCCGCGCACACAAGTGTGCCTGATCAGCACTCAAGCCGGATCAGTAAGTCGCAACTACCAACTTGATGGGGGGTTCATACTCATCCAGTCCAACACACAGCGGGCTGCAACTACCAGCCTGATGGGGGGTTCATACTCATCCAGTCCAAAACACAGCAGACTGCAACTACCAGCCTGATGGGGGGTTTATACCCATCAACCGAAGGATCG
Source organism: Sphenostylis stenocarpa (assembly GCA_963425845.1). Lineage (NCBI taxonomy): Eukaryota > Viridiplantae > Streptophyta > Magnoliopsida > Fabales > Fabaceae > Sphenostylis > Sphenostylis stenocarpa. The sequence continues at coordinate 36,848,401 of OY731404.1, forward strand.
ACTACCGTCAGAAGGAGTATCCTAAGGTTCTACCATGTGTCAACCAAAGGGATTGACTACCGTCAGAAGGAGTATCCTGGAGGTGCACAACACAAATTTTCCCCAGAAGATCAACCGCCGCAAGATGGAACATCCGAAGGGTAACCGGGCAAGAGGGTCAACTCCTTTACCTTCCAGTCGCTCCTCTTGGCACAACAGGCCAACAGCCGACCAGTCAGGTCAAGGGGGGGCAGCTGTAGACCCCAAATCTTGCCCGACCTCATAATAAAGATCAGAAGACCTTCTATTCGAAGATGGATGAAGCCTAAGAAGCCACTAGGAGAGACTATTAGGCCCCATACTAGGATAGGATGATTTTTGGCATAAAAATAAGGATTTTCGCCTTTTAGGGTCGAGACCGCCGTCTCGCCATGCGAAAGTGGCGAGACCGCTGTCTCGTTTGGTGAGACGACCGTCTCGACCTTGTCAAACGAGACGGCCACCTCGACCTGACAGGCGCGAATCCCTATAAATAGCCGCGCCATTCCCCTCATTTCACACAGTTCTTCCATTCTCTCTCTAGTCACTTCCTCAAATTCTCTTTCTAGAATCCCTCCGAAGCATTTCTGGAGTTTCTGAGAGCTTTTTTAGAGTTTTTATAGCGTTTTCGAGAGATTCCGACATTGTAAAGAGTGAAGGGCTGCCAAAAAGCACCCTAGTTTTCAAGAAATTAATAGAAAGCTTACCTCGGAGGTTTCTACACTCTCTCTCTCTCCTTTACCACTTTATTTTTAATTATGCAATAAATATTAGGGCCATGTAGTCATAATTTTAAATTCCGTAGATAAAGGGTAAAAGCGTATTTTCACCGGTTTATTCAAAGTAGTTGGCCTATCATAGGGAACCCGAAAGGGGCGTCGTAAGGGAACTAACACTTCCCTTATGCGTAACTAACTCCCTTACCCAACTCTGGTTCTAATGACCAAAGTTGATTTTTCGAAAACCAACGCCTTTTTTCTCCTTTTTCGATGTTTCCGGTAAAAACATCGGTGGCGACTCCAAAAGAACCCTTCAAAATTAGTTCTTGGGTTAGCCCAGTTATCGGACAAACCAAGAGTGCCTTTTCGAAAACCTCGCCCCTAGGTTCAGGCCGGTTATCGGACAACCTAAAGGCGTTGTAACCACACCAATAAAAACGCGAAAATTGGAAAGTCGGAACCATCGCGTCGCTCCGATCGCCTCGTTTTGATGGCGGCGACAATTACCTTCTTCTATCATCTTTAATCGCTTTCTTTACTGAATTCATGAATTAGATTAGTTTTTATCGAACAAAAATCATTGAGAATGGATCGCATGTGACAAATTGTTCTAGACTTGTGTTCTTGACTTTGTTTAGCTTATGGAT